>JAAGEH010000307.1:50558940-50682158 GCA_011751065.1 Lasiurus cinereus | reverse complement strand
TAGATTCACTTGTTGATAGATATGTATTTGTTGTTCATAATTTTTTGGCTTTTACCTTTTTCTTCTTCCTCTTCTAAAAGAGTACCTTTCAGCATTTCATATAATACTGGTTTGGAGTTGATGAACTCCTTTAGCTTTCTCTTCTCTGTGAAGCTCTTTCTCTGCCCTTCAATTCTGAATATTAGCTTTGCTGGATAGATTATTCTTGGTTGTAGGTTCTTGCTATTCATCACATTGAATATTTCTTGCCACTCCCGTCTGGCCTGGATCATTTCTGTTGAGAAATCAGCTGACAGTCGTATGGGTGCTCCCTTGTAGGTAATAAACTGTTTTTCTCTTGCTGCTTTTAATATTCTCTCTTTCTCTTTTGCTTTTGGTATTTTAATTATGATGTGTCTTGGTGTGGTCCTCTTTGGATTCCTTTTATATGGGGTTCTGTGTGCTTCCTGGACTTGTAAGTCTATTTCTTTTACCAGATGTGGGAAGTTTTCAGTCATTATTTCTTTAAATAGGTTTTCAGTATCTTGCGTTCTCTCTTCTTCTGGCACCCCCACAATTCTGATGTTGGTACGCTTAAAGCTGTCCCAGAGTCTCCTTACATTATGTTCACATTTTTGGATTCTTTTCTCTTCTTGCTTTTCCAGTTGAATGTTGTCTGCTTCTTTATATTTCAAATTTTTTACTTGATTCTTGCCTTTCTCTAGTCTGCTGTTAGGACTCTGTATAATATTTTTTATTTCAGTCAGTGTATGTTTAATTTCTATTTGGTCCTTTATCATCTTTAGTTGGACCTTTTCCATCTCCTCTTGGGTCTCACTAAATTTATCCAACTTTTCTAGCATATTCTTGAAAACCCTTTAAGTGTGGTTTTGAACTCTATATCCAGTTGTTTTTTTCCCTCCATTTCTTTTGTTTGTGATCCCTTCCCTTGCATTTTCACTATGCCAGGGAAACTTCTGTGTTGAATTCAGCTTTATGATACCAGATGCAAAGCCGCAGAAGCCTCTGTTGAACTTAGGAGGGGTGGAGTCTCAGGGCTTAAGGGACCGCCTTGCCTTCCAGTCGGCCCCGCCCTCCACGGCCCCTGAGTCTCACGTGACTGGGTAATCGCTGGAGCTGTCCTTGTGCGCCCACGCACCCGCAGTGCCTCTAACCGCTGCCTTTCCAGCTCCCCTGCACACTAGGACCACATGAGTCTAGGCCCCCAGGGTTTCATCCGAAACAGGGGCCCAGTGGACTCAGAAGCGGCGCAGTTCGAAGTGTCTGTCTCCCGCCCACTCGCGAAAGCCAGCGGCACAATCAGCAATCTGTCCTCCGAGCAGCACCGTGCGCGTGCGAGACCGGACCCGATCTGCGACTCCCCTAAATTTCCGTGCACCTCTCCCTTTTCACAGTCCAAACTCCCCCCATATGAGTTTCGGCTGGATCTGGGGTTTACTGTCGTAAGATAAGGGGTTCAATGCCCTTGGGAGTCTCCGTTTCCCTCCCGCCAGAGAAAGCCAGCCAGGTACTCTGGCACCCGCTCTCTCAGCGCGCGCGTCTCCGTACCTCAGCTTTTTGCAGCTCCTCTGGGTCTCCGTGAGCCCCTCTCCGTCCCTCTAGCTGTAGAACTTCCACTCAGCCAGCTTTCCTGTGGTTCTGGATGATGTCCGTTCTGTCTTTTAGTTGTAGTTTTGAAATTGTTGTGCGAGGCAGCAGTGTAGGTGTTTACCTATGCCGCCATCTTGGATTCTCCCAAAGGTTAGTGTTCTTGTCTGACCTTAGCTGTTGAGTCTAAAGACCCTCAGTGCTCTGCTACACATGGGCACAGGCAGAGGCCCCATGTTCTTTCAGGGCAGCATTCCCAAGAGGAGCTGGTGGAATGGGCAGGGCCGTGGTGTGTAGTTGGTGCATTGAGGCCGCATTAGATAATGTGGAATCACAGAGACAATTAGCTCTTTCACTCTTGCTTACATCAAAAGACACCCCAGGTGCTGGCCTTCAGCACCTCTCTTATCCTCCATAATCATCCTTTCTCATGCAGAGAAGAACTCCAGGCTCAGAGTCTTGGAGAGCCCATCAGAACTTGAAATCATTGCTTTTATTATATTTATTTTATTTTTTATTTATCAGAAGTTATAGCTGATTTCTCATAAAGAATTCCCCAAATAGGTTTTAAAAGGAACTCAATTTAAGAAGAACATTAATTAAAAAACCAATACAAGCCATTTGTGGCTATGGGAAAAATCATGACAGAAGTGTGTGAATGACTGCATTTTTGCAAAAATACTGCCACCATGAAATCTCACATCTGCACACATGGAGAGCAAGCACCTTTCCTAACAATGGAGGTCCAGGTGAAAAACCATCGTCCCAAGCATATTGTAGGATATCACACTGTTTTCTGGAGATGCAGGGGGAGAAGTCAGGAGTCACCCTGAGACCCTTTCTAAGTGCTTTTGTTTTCTTCTCCCTGGAAACTTGTCGTACTTTCTGTTAGTCCTCAGTGTTATGAGGCTCCGAGATGTGCCTGGTGTGGGTCAGAGTTCCTCCTTTGTGCTGAACACACAGTGGTTCCTTTCTCACCTGTGTCAACTCTGGGAAACCTTTACTTTAAAAATTTTTTTATTGAGGCATATTTGACATTCAACATTGTGAAAGTTTAAGGTGTACAACGTATTGATTTGATATTTCTATTGCAATATGATTGCCATTGTAATGTTAGCTAATGCCTCTATGATGTCATATAATTATCACTTTTCTAGCATTTGAGAACAATTCTCATTCTAGGCTCAGATTCCCCAGTGAAACCTCTTTCAAAGCCTTGCCTGCAACATACACCCCTGACTGCCTCGCACCCAGAGCCTCTGGTTCTTAGGATGAGAGGATCCCCTGAGAGTCCTGAAGTAAAAAAGGAGATTGCTCCTCAGTTTCCCCCACTTGCAGTTTAGGATTGAATTTTGTGCATTTATATCTTCTTAAAAAAATCAGTTTGCTGTTTTAATGAGACATACTTTCTGTAACCCAATAACTTATTTATGAGTATATTAGTTTAAAACAACTTTCACTGATTTCTTTTTTAGCTGATTTCTGATTTAATTGCATTATGGCCAAAGATGCGGTCTCTCTGCAGAGTGCAAGAAATTTTAGGGAATGTTGTCTTTTGTGATCTACTTTATGTTCCATGTCCGTAAACGTGCACTGGTGTAATTGATCCTTTGAAGTATGCAAAATGGGATTGTTGTCTCCATATTACAGGCAGGTAGTCAGGAGCCCAGAGGACGGTACAGACTTGTCCAAGGCCCCACAGTAAAGAAGGGCCAGGCTGAGGGACGTGGGAGGAAGTGGAGCCTGATGGTTAAGAGCATGGATTCCAGTAGAGTTACCTGGGCTGCATCAATACTCTTTCATTTTCTAGCCATTTGCCTCCTAGGGTTTATAATACATAGTTCCTACTTCATGGGATTGGCAGGAGGTTTACAAACATGGCACATAGTAAACATGCAGTAAAAGCTAATTATTATTTCTATTTTTTAATCCAATGTTGATGGTCCGTTTAGTGTAGAGCGGTCTTTCCACGGAAGAGTGTGCCTTTAGAAATGTTTGCAACTACTGCTCAGCCCAGCAATTTGTATTACATCATGGCCACTGTGCATGAGAGACATTAGGGATAATTAGAAATACCACAATGTAAATGGAGGAAAGCATTCTGGATGTAATCCACAGAGGGCACCCTAGCCAATTCAGCAAGTTCTTTATTGAGCATCTATTATGTGTCAGTGACCATTCCTACCCAGGAGTTTTTTCTATCTTCTGCAGCTCATTTATGCCTCAAACAAGATAAATGCTGGGGAAAAACTTTATGAAATGAAGAGCAATAAAAATGCTTAGAACTACAAGGTTGAAAGAAGGCTGGGGTGTGTGTGGGGGGGGTGTGGGGAGGGAGCGCCGGGGTTGACCATCCACTTTGTGGTGGATCGCCTAAATAGGAGGAATTATCTAGGCTGCCCAGACTGGCAGGTGCTAATCCCTGCAATAATCATCTCAAAGCTCTCGGAGCCTAGAATCCTCTAGCAGGGAGGGCGAGAGGCCAGCGATGGGTGTCCACTGCGCTGTCTCGTGGAAGCAGTCCTCTCTTCTCTTTTGTGGGCACACACAGCTGACAGTCTTCAGAATAAAGGCGCCTGGCCGGCCTCTGAGCTGGACACCTGGAAACAGGCCAGCCCCCGCCTCCCTCATTGCGGACTCTATGCTCCACATCTGTCTCCATGAAATCTGACTTTCACTCTGAAGTGTCCCAACTCTGGCCCCCTCTTTCTTCCTGTTGGTGGAGAAATTGCGCAGTTACTTCTTTCTGTGCCATCTCCCTTCAACCCCCAAAGAAAACATGCTTGATGATATATTTTCCTGCTCTACCGCTATTGCAAGGAATGTGATATGCAGGGACATTTAAAAAAAAAAACATGCTTTTTATTTTGAAATAATTTAGACTTAGAGAAAAGCTGCAAAAATAACAGAGCATTTCAGGATACCCCTCTCCCGGGCACCCTCATGTTACCGTCTTCCATAAAACATAGTGCGAAGATCAGAACCAAGGACTTAACATTGATTGATAACAATATTAACAACTCAGCTAGAGACTTTATTCAGACTTAACCCATTTTCCCATGGGTGTCCTTTCTCTGTTACAGAAATCAATCCCAGACTCCAAATTGCATGTGATTGTCATGTCTCCTAGTATCCTTTAATCTATGACAGTTCCTCAGTCTTTCTGTCTTTTATGACCTTCACACTTTTGAAGGATTGTGCTCAATTTTGTGGACAATTTGGGATGCTTTTATGTTTTTTTCGTGATTAGACTGTGGTTATGTATGTTTGGCAAGTGGCTATGGACTAAAAGGTGTTTCCCCGGCCCCCAATTTATATGTTGAAGTCCTAAACCCCATTGTGACTGTTGGGAGACAGACTTTTTAGAAGGTAATGAGGTCAGAAGGGCGGGGCCCCTATCTGATATCAGGAGCACATGAGGTCAGGAGGTCTTATTACTGGTACTTTTCCCTTGATAGCTGGCTTAAGGCATGTCTGAAGTGTGTGTTTTTTTCCACTGTAAAGTACTATGTTTCCTTTTACAATTAATAAATATTTTGAGGGGAGATACTTTTAGATTGTTTAAGTATCTGGTTTTCTTCGAACTTTTCCCCACTGAGTTTAGCATCCATTGGTGAGGTTTTGCCTGCAGTAATCATTGTTGTGAAGTCCTACTGGTGATCTTGTATTTCCTTCTACGTTTATTTTATTTTATTTTTAAATATTTTTATTGATTTCAGAGAAGAAGGGAGAGGGATAGAAAGATAGAAACATCAGTGATGAGAGAGAATACTTGATTGGCTGCCTCCTGCCACCTTCTGCGGGGGGGGGGGTGCGGGGGGGATTGAGCCTGAAACGCAGGCATATGTCCTTGGCTGGAATTGAACCTGGGACTCTTTAGTTCACAGGCTGCTGCTCTATCCACTGAGCCAAACCATCTATTAATTGGAATTCTTTTGTGAAGAAGAGATAATATTTTCTTGCCAATTTACTTATTTGTTCAATTATTTTAAAGTATCTGAATAGACTTACGTATGTTTATTTTATTCTAGGATTACAATTAGATGTTGTTATTTTTATTATTGCTCAATTGTTCTGGCTTTGGCCATTGGGAACTCTTTTAGGTTGGTTTCTATGCTCTTTCAGACTTTTTGAGCACTTTCTTACTTCCTGCTACCAAGAAATGCTCCAGAATCTCTCATATTTTTCTGGCCCAGAGTTTGAAACAACCACTTCATGAATCCCTACTTCCTGTTGTTGGAACAGTATTTAAAAAGCAAGACCTGAGTGCGGGGTGTCCTTGTTGCTACTGGGGTGCCAATGAGGAAGGGACATATTTTCTTTCCAGGAATATTTTTCTTTGCTCCCATCTGCCATAGTGCCTGAAATTCTGAGTCTTCTGGAAACCCGTGTGATTGAAATAAGGCATCCCACTACCCTCCAGAGGCCTTCGAGATGGACTGTTACATCTGGCAGGTTTTTTCAGCCTCCAGTTAAAATGCACATATCCCCGGGCTGTAGGATGATTCAGTCCTAGGTGAAAGCAGGCGCCTTGTGAAGTAGGCCCCGGAGCAGCCCTTGCCTGAGGTCAGGGACAGGGAGGGACCTGCAAGAGGAAGTGGGTGTTCACCTGTGACTGTTACAGCTTTCTCACAAATTTCCCTGAGGCCAAATCTACCCTTCATCCCTAAAACGAAGAGCGGTAGTCCCTCACTCTCCATTTTGGGTATATATAAAGTATTTTGAGTATTTTGGGGTCAGAAAGTTGCTGAGAACTGGCAAAAATATCTAGGTAATAACGTCACTAACTTATATCAAGCTCATAGACATAGATATACACTTTCTAAAATGTGTTCCATTGCAAAAATTTGTCCCTTACTTGCCCTCCTCAGATAATTCTGGTCCTTTAATTCATCTCAGCTCCATTTTTCTCTCTCAAGTACATTTGATCAACTATAAACTCTTTTGATAACCCACACTTCCTTTTTCTTTAGTGTTAGCTTGGTATATTTTTTTCCATTCATTTATTTTTACTATACAGTATGTGCCTTCATAGTTAAAGTGCATTTTTCATAGACAATATATAGTTGGGTACTGTTTTATGATCCACTTTGATGATCTCTGCCTTTTAATTAATGCATTTAGACCATTGATGTTCAAAGTGACTATTGATATAAATGAATTAATACCTACCATATTCATTTGTTGCCCTTGTTCTTTGCTACTATTTCTATCTTCCACTCTCCTCTATTTTATTTAAAAATGTTTTTAATTAAAATTTTTAATTATCATTGACATGCACTATTCATTTCAGGTATACAACATTGGTTTTTGTTGTTTTAATTGAACATTTTATATTTTTCCTCCTTTCTTAGCATATAAGTTATGCTTTTTTTTAACTTTTTAGTGGTTGCTCTAGAGCCCACTTTCAAATTATACTATACCACTTCATTGGTAGTGTGAATACCTTATAATAATCCTAATTCCTTTCTCCTTTCCTTTGTATTATTGCTGTTATTAATTTATATATAAGCATACATAAGCATATATACACTGAGAGGCCAGATTATTACGATCTCTGAACGCATAATAATCTGGCCACTGAGTATATATGAGAGGCCTGGTGCATGAATTCATGTATGGGTGGGGGACATGGGTGGTTGGCTGGCCTGCCTGCTGGTTAAACTCCTGGTTGAGGGAATAATTTGCATAATAGTCTTTTATTATATAGGATAATCTGGCCACTCAGTGTATATAACATATGTATGTTATATACATAAGTAGACCTAACTGAATACATTGTTGCTATTATTCTTTCAAACAAACTGTCATCTGTTGGAACATTAAGAAAAAAATGGAAGTTTTTATTTTACCTTCACATATTCCTTCTTCAATGCTCTTTCTTTCTTTATGTAGATCTGAATTTCTGACCTATATTCTTTTCCTTCTCTCTAAAGAACTTATTTTAACATTCCTTGCAAGGCAAGTTTGCTGGTAACCAATTCTCTGTTTTCGTTTTTCTGAGAAAGTTTTATTTCTCCTTCACTCTTGAAGGAAAGTTTTTCAGGGTACAGAATTTTAGGTTGGTGATTGCTTTCTATTAACACTTTAAACATTTCACTCTACTTTCTTTAAGCTTGCATGGTTTCTGAGAAGTCAGAGTAATTCTTATATTTGTTCTTCTATAGCAGGGCTGGGGAATGTCCAGCCGAATAAGGTCTGGGAAATCATTTGGCCTGGCCCTGCCAAGGCATTAGGGGTGAGTTAATGAAATGCTTGAACAAATATAGCAGGTAATTTTTAAGTTGACAATTTTGTATGGCCGGGGAATTATGTTATGGATATCCAAATGACCCTATGACAGAAATGCTCTCCACTCCTGCTCTATAGGTAAAGTCTCCCTGGCTCCCACCCCCAGCTTCTTTCAGAATGTTTTTGATTTACTATAATTAAAAAATGAAATGATATGCCTGGGTAGGTACTGGGTGTGGAGTGGGATGGGACATTTATCCTGCTTGATGTTCTCTGAGCTTCCTGGATCTTTGGTTTGGTGTCTGTTATTAATTTAGGAAAATTTTCAGTCATTGTTGCAAATATTTCTTCTATTTCTTTCTTCTCTTTTCTTTCTGTTATTCCCATTAAACTTATATTACACCTTATGTAGCTGTTTCATAGTCCTTGGATATTCTATCCTGGTTATTTTATTTTATTTTATTTTATTGCAGTCTTTGTTCTCTGCCTTTTGGCTTTTGAGAATGGATTCTCCTGATATATCCTATAGCTCACAGATTCCTTCCTCGGCCATGTCCAGTCTGCTAATGAGCCCATCAAAGATGTCCTTCACTTCTGTTACAGCAATTGTTTTTTATCTCTAGCATTGTTTCGGTTGTTTCTTAGGATTTCCATCTCTTGGCTTCCATGGCCCATCTGTTCTTGCATGCTGCTTTCTTTATTTATTAATGCCCTTAGCATATTCATCAAACTTGTTTTAAAGTCCTATATCTCTGTCATGTCTGCCTCTCTATTCAAATTGTGTTTTTGCCTTTCGGTGTGCTTGATAACTTTTGCTTGAGAGCTTGACATGAGGTACCAGGGAAAAGGAACAGCTGTAAATAGGCCTTTCTTGATCTGGGGGTGTGGTGTGAGGGGAGGGGAGCATTATACAGTCCTGTGACCAGGTCTCAGTCTTTTAGTGAATTTATGCCTCTGGACTGTGAGCTTCACAGTGTTTGTAACTGTTTTTCTCTTCCCTAAAGTGGGGCAGGATTCCTAGAACCACAGAAGTTGGTGTTCCCACTCCTTACTCTCCCCCGTCAATTAGGCTCTGATTATCCCCCCGCAGGCCTGCCTCTGGTTAACTCGTCTCACCTGAGGGCAGGCCCGGGAGAACAGCTTGCTCTGGGGTATCCAAAAATGGCTCCTTTCCCTTCTGCCTCCTGGAAACTCCCGGGAACCTGGCTCAGGCACTGACTGTGGGAAGGCGGCCGAGCCCCTGGAGGTAAATTTCACCTTACAGGCATACCTAGGAGATACTGCGGGTTTGGCTCCAGGCCACAGCTGTAAAGTGGCTGGAGCTGTAATGAGACCTGCAATCTTTTTGCTGGTGGAGGGGCTGGCCTCCAATTTGTAAAATCACAGCATCTGTGGAGCGCAGTGAAAGGAAGTGTGCCTGCATCGGGGAGCTCGCCTACCACGGGCTTCTCCTGGAGCTTCCGCCCCAGCCAGGGGGCAGTGGCTGGGGTCAGGTTTTGCAGCCGGCGCTGGTTCCCACGGGCAGCTCTGCTCCCCAGTCTCCGCTCGGGTGGGTAAGTCATGCCTCCTTTCCCCCCTTTTGTCTCTCCAGTCTTGGGGGGCAGCAGTTTGGCCTGTGCTCTCCCCTCCCTTACAGACCCAGGCGGAGTGGTCGCATTTTCCCGCTGGGCAGCTTGCTTGCTAGGATGGAGTGGTGACTTCTGAGCTCCTTATGTGTGGAACTGGACCCTGGGGCTTCTCTCCAGCTTCTGCCTACCTTCCACAGGTGGGGTCCCCGCAGGGCACCTCTCCTCCCCCACCTTGCCCCTCTAGACATCCAGTGGAGTTGTAGTTGGAGAGTCAACATCAAGGCCAAGGAAAGAGCAGTGTTTTCCAGACAGGCTGGTTGACCTGCTCTGGAGAGAGTGGGTGGAAGAGGTGAGGTGGGGACAGGGGCGATGGCAGGCCGAGTTGGACAACAAGCTTCCCGGGCTGTTCCCGGGCTCTTCCTGGCTCTGACTCCCAGCGTCACAGGTGGCCCCGGCCCGCTCTTCAATTTGGAGACCCAAAGGACTTGCCCTGGGAAGAAAGCTCAGGCTCTTGGGAAAGCCCACTGCCAAGCTCTCCTACCTGGAGTCTTGTTCATGAATCTGTCTGCCTCTGTTGGGAGGAGTGGACACTTTGAAATATCAAGCATCTCATGCACAGGGGAAGACAGGAGCGCCCCACTGGGTATTTTAAAGACAAATCATATTTGGGAAAGCAGTCAAGATTCTCAGCATTGAGAAAATCCCGGGGAAAGGTGCTCAGCCAGTTATCCATTATTTATGCTTTCCAAGGGCGCTGGAAACAGGTGGCAGTGGGGAGGAAGAACAATCCTGCCATGTATGTATTAATAACCAGAAAGCCTGATAACTGGGAGGGGGAGGGGTCACAGCGGACTAGTAGGGCTCCAGGTGTGGGCCCTTTTAATGACTTCTCAGTGAGGCTACTGGGAAAGAGAATGGATTTTTCCCTCTTCAGCCACCCCTATCTGAAGAACTTCAAGGTAATTCATTAGCAAGTTATTTATAAGAAGGCAGCTATTGCTTTGCCTGGATGGACACAGAACATATATACCTGAGGCTAGATTATTTATTTATTTAAAATATATTTTATTGATTTTTTTACAGAGAGGAAGGGAGAGGGATAGAGAGCAAGAAACATTGATCAGCTGCCTTCTGCACACTCCCCACTGGGTATGTGTCCACAATCAAGGTACATGCCCTTGACCAGAATCAAATCTGGGCCCCTTGAATCCGCAGGCTGATGCTCTATCCACTGAGCCAAACCGGCTAGGATGAAGCTGGATTTTTAAAGCAAATTAAAAGACTTATTAAAAGTCTGTGAAATGCCAGATACTGCTTGAGGCATTGGGGACACAAAACTTAAAACAGTGATCCCTGGCATGTAGCTCACAGCCTACCTGGGTATGCCAGGTCAAGGACAGAGCAATGTAAAAGTTGCCCGATCAATTAATCTATAAGTACTTTTTCAGTACAGTGGTACCTGGAGATACGAGTTTAATTCATTCCGTAACCTTGAGGCGTGGGAAACTATGAGACGCTCCAGTCATGGTAAACTGGTGGGTCATGTGCAGCCGGCCGATCTATGCGATTACTCCTCTCTCAAATGTTGCTCATATTTCAAAGCAAAAATCGCTTGCTCGACGGCTCGTATCTCAAAAATCTCGTATGTTAGGGCACTCGTATCTTGAGGTACCACTGTATTGGTGTGCATGGGGGAGATTTATTTTTTTAAAAAATCATAGCTTATTTTCTCATGGGACTGATAAGGAAGGCAAAAATATGGAATAGTAACAGGATATTTAATGAAAACTTGGGCAGCAGGACTTTGAAAAAAAGGAGAGGTCTGTGTGGATTGGAATTTAGAGAAGGTCATGAAGAAACAGTGGGAGATTCATTTCTAAAGGGAGGGTGAGGTGGAAAAATGCAGGGCTCAGGAGCAAGGCCAAATATTGAAACTGACATGGAAGCCACTGAAGGTCTTAGAAGAGAAGAGGAATGTATTTGTGTCCTAGGGCTGTCATAACAAAAAACACCCACTGGGTCACTTAATACAGCACAAATGTACTGGCTCACTGTTCTGGAGGCTAGCAGTCAGAAATCAAGGTGTCAGCAGGGCATGCTTTCTCTGAGGTTCTGGGGGAATCCTTCCTTGTCTCTTCCTAGTGTCAGGTGATGGCCATCCATCCTTGGCTTAAAGTTACATCCCTTCAATCTTCACATTACCTTCTTGAGGACACCAGATGTATTGGATTGAAGGCCATCCTATTCCAGTATGACTTCATCTTAATGACTTCTGCAACCCTATTTCCAAAGAAAGTCACATTCTGAGGTATTGGGGGGTTAAAACTTCAACATATTTTGGGGGGACACAATTCAACCCATAAGACTGGTGAGTTGGTAGAAGTGGGATATTGATAAGGTTAGTCTGAATGGAGCATGCTGATGGGTTGGATTGGGAGGGACTTCTGGCTGGTGGTTGCGACAGTCTCAGGGCCTGTAAGGGACAGTTGTGTGGAGGTAGGTGTGGCCATGGGAGTTTTTATGGGAGCCAGGACAGCAAGAGAAGTTGAAACTAAGTGTGAAACAAACAAGCATGGCTAGGCGTTAAGTCTACATGATTAAAAGAATGATGTTGTGACATGTTCAGTCAGTTGATTTTTAATAAGCATTATATTTGGAAGGAAAGAAATGTTTTCTTTGGATGAGTGGGTGAGCAATGAATATTGTGAGTTTAGTTTTCATTGTAGAAGGTACTTGGAGGGCAGGGCCCAGAGCTTGCATGAGATTTCAAGCAAGATGTAGATTTGGGACTCATTCCCCAGGGGTGGAGAAGGCCCTGGAGCCTTTGGGTTATTACCTGTATTCTGGGCCTGGCTTTGGGGTTGTTTCTTGTTTTGATATTAAGCATCTCCCAGTTCTCTCTCCAGTGGGGTGGCAACACATGAACACTAGGTTTGATGGGCTGATTGCGGGTTGTCTCCTTGGGGATGAGAGTAAAGGCCTTTAGGATTAGGATGCAGAAGGACTACATCAGTTGCCTGACATTCTTGTTTCCAGGATATCCTTGGTTATGCCTCCAAACTCCTGGAGTCTTCACTTGTTGGATTAGAAATGGGATGTCTTCAGATTTCCTAAAACCTAGCACAACTGCCTTCTTAAAACAGTGTCTGTCTTTAAACATTTAAATTGTTTACCATCATTCTGTGCTGCAGGTCGGTGTTAGTTGAAGGCTCTCAGCACTTGCTTCTCACTTGATTATCTGCAAGTGTTTCCGACTTCATTAGTCAATCTAGTTTAAATTTGGCTCACCTGTGCTGCTCATCAGCTACTCTGCTAATCCGTGGTCTTAATTGAACCTCTTTAGGGCCATTAGCATCATCAGGGGAGAAAGCAGGATTGAGCAAAGATCTTCAATTTTCGATGGATGGATTTACTTTTGGATACAAGGAACTTCATCACTGGTGTCAGAATTGCTTCTGGGTTCCCGGTAGACGCATTTCAGCTTAGTGAGGTGGGAGCACAAGAAACATGGACGCGTTAATTTAGGGTGCAAGTTCAGTGTGTGCAGAGGAGAACCTCACACGATGTGAGGAAAGGAGATGCTGCTATGCCAGGGTGTTCATCCGCATGCAGCCCATCACCCTGTATTGAAAATCTGCTGGCAAACCCTTTCCTTTGACATCATTAGCTCAGAAACGGATGAAAGCACAGATGTCTTTCTGCTTAAGGAGGCAACAACTTCAAAGAGGAAGAATGGACCAAAACCATTTTTGACAAAAAAGATATTCAAGTTGACATGCAAAACTGTAAACATAATTCTTTCCTAAAATATTTCCGGATGCACCAGGCAATCTTTAACCCAAATAAATGACTGGCGAGATAAAAAGAATAAAGAGATTTTCCCTTTCTTCATCACTCCCCAATTGAGCAGGCATGTATTTGACTCTAATAATAAAATAGTGAATATCTCGTAAAAGCAGAAATAATTCAATCAAATGAAAATGTTCTGGTTCAGGTCAGAGGTACTAGATATTTTTGACTCCCTGATATTGAATCATATCAGTAAGACTTCCTTTTAATAAAATCATGCCCTTTTAATCTGCTGAAATGACAGAGTTGAAACTTTTAAGAGGTAACCAGTATGTGTCAAAACCAAAACAGAAGAATTCCCTTTTTTTTTTCCTCTTCCCATCATCAAACCACAGTAATATCTCCTGAGTGAGCCATTCAGTTGCCTGCAGGAACTGAGTGGCAGACATCCAGGTTTTAATTGTTGTTGTTTTTTATTGATATTATTATGAAGAGAATCCTCTCTAATAAGAGTAATATGCAAATTGACCATCACTCCAACACACAAGCTGGCTGCCCCCATGTGGTCAAAGATGGCTGCTCCCATGTGGACAAAAAATAGCAAGCAGGGAAAGGCAGTTGGGAGGGATCAGGCCAGCAGGAGAGGGTAGTTGTGGGCGATCAGGACAGCAGGGGAGGGCACTTGGGAGAGACCAGGTCTGTAAGAAAGGGCAGTTGGGGATGATCAAGCCTGCAGGGGAGGGCAGGTAGGAGTGACCAGGCTGGCAGAGGAGGGAAGTTGGGGGTGACCAGGCCTTTAGGGAAGGGCAGTTATGGGTGACCAGGCCTGCAGGGGAGGGCAGTTAGGGACAAACAGGTTGGCAGGGGAACAATTAGGCATCAATCAGGCTGGCAGGGGAGTGGTTAGGGGGTGATCAGGCTGGCAGGCAGAAGTGGTTAGGGGCAATCAGGAAGGCCGGTAGGCAGGCAGGCGAGCAGTTGTGAGTCAGCAGTTCTGGCTTGTGAGAGAGATGTCCGACTGCCCATTTAGGCCTGATCCTACTGGCCTGATTCCTTCCTGCTGGGATCGGGCCTAAACGGATAGTTGGACATCCCTTGAGAGGTCCTAGATTGGAGAGGGTACAGGCTGGGCTGAGGAACACACTCCTTCCCCCTACTCCCATGCATGAAATTTGTGCACTGAGCCTCTAGTTGTTAATAATGGCATGAAACAAGATCTACACTCCTAGTTATGGTCATGAGATGGACTACAGGCTGTCTGTAATGGCACATTCAAAAAGAAGAGGGGTAAGAAAAGTGCTTCTGTGCTCAGTGCAAGGAGTAGATGTTAGGAAGCACATCCTCCTTGGGGAGAGGAGGCCTGGGACCACATTGCTGCTTCATGCAGCAAATAAAACACTGGTCAGCCTCTCCCTGGATGTGGATGCTCCCTACAGAGAGCACTGTGCTTCCATCCCCTGTGTGGTTCTATTAGACAATTGGGTCAGAGGGCTCTGGGGCTCAACCCATCAGGGTGGGGCCTGCTGCTGCTCCTTGGTTAATGAGTGGACACAGTGCAGAGAGATGTCCTGGGCATTGCTGCCCTGCAGGCAGGGTCATTAACAGGGTGCTAAGCAATGCCCCCGAGGGGCCTGCCTGGCATATACACAGGTCTCAGTGCTGCTGCCACCTCCCTCTCATGTCTCTGCCTGCATCAGGGTTACACAATACCATATGCTACCAGTGGAGCAAGTCCATCTGGATGGAGCTTTGCATACCTGAGGCCATAACATTTCATGCAAATTTACAAGCACCACCAGGGTGCCAACATGAGCAGGACATGGTGCTTGCCCTCCAGGAGAAGCAGTACATCTCTGCCACCCGCTGTGGGTTTTCTAGCTCGGTTTGCTCATTCCCTGACAGCACACATCAGGACCAGAATGATTTTATTAGGAGAGACTGTTTTCTGTTTGTTCTCTCCTCCCAGCACCTAAGCCCTGTTGGACTGGAATCCTGGCAGTAGTACTTACTGTAGTGCCCAATACATACATAGACAAATATTTGTTGAATGAATGAGCTCACCATTTAGAGAGCTGGCTAGCTTCACCACCTCCTTTCATTAAATTCACACTGAGCTGAAATGCCCCCAGTTTCTTTTGTAGTTAGATTCTCTGGGCGTCTGGTAGACCCTATAGCTCCTGTATTAGGCATGTTTTTCTTCCCTGACTTTTCACTTTCTCCTCCCTTCTTGCTCTTGTACCTGGAGGCAATTTTTAGCTTCTGGAGCCACTGTGGCTGGTATGGGTCTCAAGCAGGCTGCTTTGAAATGATTTCAGTCTTTTTTTTAAAAAATAAATATTGTTCAGTTTATTACAGATGTTCCTTTTTTTGTGCCTCCCCATAGCTCCCCTCCACCTGATTCCCACCCCCCCCACTCCATGCCCTTAGCTTCCACCACTGTCCTCATCCATAGGTGTAAGATTTGTGTCCACTCTCTTTCCACACCCCCCGAGAATTATCAGTCCATTCCCTTTCTATGCCCCTGATTCTATTATATTCACCACTTTATTCTGTTCATCAGATTTTTAATTCACTTGATTTTTAGATTCACTTGTTGATAGATATGTATTTGTTATCACTTTGTTGTTCATAATTTTTATCTTTACCTTTTTCTTCTTCTTCCTCTTCTTAAAAGAATACCCTTCAGCATTTCATATAATCCTGGTTTGGTGGTGATGAACTCCTTTAGCTTTTTCTTATCTGTGAAGCTCTTTATCTGACCTTCAATTCTGAATGATAGCTTTGCTGGGTAGAGTAATCTTGGTTGTAGGTTCTTGCTATTCATCACTTGGAATATTTCCTGCCACTCCCTCTGGCCTGCAAAGTTTGTTGAGAAATCAGCTGACAGTCGTACTGCTTTCAAGATTCTCTCTTTGTCTTTTGCCCTTGGCATTTTATTATGATGTGTCTTGGTGTGGTCCTCTTTGGATTCCTTTTGTTTGGGGTTCTGTGCACTTCTTGGATTTGTAAGTCTATTTCTTTCACCAGGTGGGGGAAGTTTTCAGTCATTATTTCTTCAAATAGGTTTTCAGTATTTCTCTCTCTCTCTCTTCTTCTGGCATCCCCATAATTCTGATGTTGGTACGCTTGAAGTTGTCCCAAGGGCTCCTTCCACTATGTTCACATTTTTGAACACTCTTTTTGTTTTCTCTGGTTGGATGTTTTTTACTTCCTCATATTTCAAACCTTTGGTTTGATTCTTGAGGTCCTGTAGTCTGCTGTTGGATTTTTATATATTATTCTTTATTCAGACAGTTTATGCTTAATTTCTGATTGGTCCTTTTCCTTTTTTTTGGCATTTTCATTAAGATCCTTGAAGGTCTCACTAAGTTTCTTGGTGGTTTGTAGAAGGTTTTTGAATAACCTTATAAATGTAGTTTTGAATTCTATGTCCAGTAGTTTGCTTTCTTCCGTTTCTTTCATTCATGACATGTTTCTTTGTCTCCGCATTTTGGCTGCTTCTTTGTGTTGATGGAGTAGCTTTGTGTGCTAGCTGTCCTTTAGGGCCCAGTAGCTCCACCTCCCCAATCACCTGAGGTGGACACTCTTGGTGCACTCTTTTGTGGCTGGATACACAGTCTTGTTGTAGTTAAGCCTTGATTGCTATTGGTACACTGGAAGGAATTGACCTTCAGGGCAACTGACTGTGAGGATTAGATGTGTCTATAATGGAAGAACTGCAGTGCTGGAGACACCCCTATGGGGTAGGACTTGCGTCAGTGGGGCTTTGGGGCTCACTGAGTCTGCCTCTTGAGTATGTCACTTATGTAGGTGAGGAGTTGATATCTGGGGTCATCTCATACTTACCTCTACACTGGTTCCTGGATTCCAAGGAGGTGCAAGTCAGCTATTGTCTGAAGCTATGCAGCAGGAGCTACAGGAAGATCTGCAGATTTCTTCTCTTTGCTTGGAGTTTGGAGGTCTTGGAGTTGTCTGACCCAGTTGCAATTTGTTAGGTTAAGCTGCCAGAGGGCAGGCCATTCATATGCAAAAGCCATTGCATACAGCTCGGTGGGTTTGTAAATTGAGCAGGGCGGGGTCTCAGGGGATCTCTGGGGCATGCCAAAGAGCGATGGCTGCCAGTATTTCCCCCTTCTGTTCCCTGTCTTGCGTCTGCACCCCAGCGCAGTAAACAAATGATTCCTGTGCACACCTCTGCAAGAAAGCCACCCTCGCTTTCCGACCCAATGGCCAACAGTCCAGTTTCTCCCTGTATGAGTCTGGGTCCTCAGAGTCTCTCCAGAAACTGAAGTTCAGAGCAGTTGGGAACTTGTAACTCCCTCCCAATTGAAAAAAACAGCGCACACCAGCCCGATGCGTGCGTCTCAGGACCTCTGCCTTTCTGAGCCTCTGCATGTTCTACCAGGTCTCAGTGCACTTTTTTCTTTCCTTCTAGCTGGAGAACTTCCACTCTGCCAGCTTTCTCAGACCACTGGTTGCTTGTGGTTCTGGGGGAATAGTCGTTTTGTCTTTTAGTTGTAGTTTTGGTGTGGTTGTGAGAGGCAGCACATACAGGTGTATACCTTATGCTGTTATCTTGGTTCCTGATTTCAGTCTTGGTTGAAAGATAGTGCTGAGGCCCTCCACCCTTCTCAGCCTTCATTTTTGGCAGGAAGGCTAACACTGAGTTGCTCAGTTGTTAGCTTGGGAATCCTGGTGAGTTTTAGCCCTGTGGCTCCTCTTTGTCCCTTGCCATGCTGCCCTCTCTATGCAACCTCCCAGCCCCTCCTAGTACTACTTAAGCCAACTTTTTCTTATTGCCATATTTTGTCTTAGAACCACTAAGTGGCTCCTACCAGCAATTCCCCACCAGCCTTTGATTCCTGCAGGAGGAAAAAGAAACATCTTCAAGGACGTGAGAGACTCTTTTTTCTGTCTGCGAAGATAGATAACAAAGATGCTAATGAAACATGAGGTTTCGTTATTTATGGTACCTAAACTTTCCCAGAGGGAAGGCAAAGGTTTTTGGTTTTTAATGTATTTTTCTTTCCTTCAAGAGTTTGAAAGAAAAGCAAATCTGGGCCCTTAAAGGTATTTGCTTGCTGTCACATAGGTGTGGGTGTATATATAATATTTTCCTCTTATTTTTCTACTATATTTTCTTGTCCATAGTAGATGCTACTGATTCTTCATAGTAGATCTCTGTCAGAGAGCGTATTGTAGCAGTTAACCTATTGCTGCATAAAAAACCACCCCAAACTACATGTAAAATAGTGAAACTAGACCATCAATTTACACAATACATAAGAATAAACTCAAAATGAATAAAAGATTTAAATATAAGTCATGAAACCATAAAAACCACTGAAGAAAACATAGAAAAATCTCATTCATATTGTGCAGCAAAATTCTCACTAATACAATGCTTCGCATAAGAGAAACAAAGGAAAAAATAAACAAATGGGACTACATCCAAATAAAAAGCTTCTGCACAGCAAAAAGAAATCAGCGTCCAAATGAAAAGGGACCCCACTATATGGGAAAACATATTTGCCAATGATATATCTGCTATGGGGTTAATATCCAAAATATATAAAATACTCTTACAAATCAGCAAAAGGAAAACAATCCAATCAGTAAATAGGAAAAGACCTGAATAGACACTTCTCTAAAGCAGACATACAAATGGCCAAGAGAAATATGAAAAAATGCTCAATGTCACTATCAGAGAGATGCAAATTAAAATGACAATGAGATACCACCTTATTCCTGTCAGAATGGCTGCCATCAATAAGTCAACAAATGATAAGTGCTGGTAAAGAAGAAAGGGAACCCTCGTTCACTGCTGATGGGAATGCAGACTGATGCAGCCACTGTGGAAAACAGTATAGAGTTTTCTCACAAAATTAAATATGGAACTGCCATTTCACCCAGTGACCCTACTTCTAGGAATATATCCTAAGAAACCCTAAACACCAATCAGAAAGAACATATACACCCCTATGTTCATAGCAATGCTATTTATAATAGCTAAGATCTTGAAACAGCCTAAGTGCCCATCAGTAGATGAGTGGATACAAAAGCTATGGTACTTATACTATGGAATACTATGCAGCAGTGAAAAAAGGATCTCTTACCCTTTGAGACAGCACGGAGGGACCTGGAGAGTATTATGATAGGTGAAAGAAGCCAGTCAGAAAAAGACAAGTATCACATGATCTTTCTCATATGTAGAATCTAATGAACAAAATAAACTGATGAACAAAATAGATCGAGACATAGAAGCATGGAACAGACTGATAAATCTCAGAGGGAAGGCAGTTGTTGGTAGGTGAGTGGTGGGGAAGAGAGCAACCAAAGACCTTGCATGCATATATGCATAACCCATGGATACAGACAATAGAATGTTTCAGGCCTGAGGTGGGAGCAGGGGTGGGCTAGAACATAAACATATGTTCCCTTTTATTCAATGGGGAAAAGAAGGGGACACATGTAATACTTTCAACAATAAAAATAAAAAAACATCCAAAATTGAGTGGCTTAAAACAACTATTTGTTCCTGATTCTGCAATTTGGATTGGGTTTAGCTGGTGGTTCTTCTTCAGGTCTCACCTGGGTCACTTACGCAGCTGCAGTCATCTGGAGGCTCAACTGGGGCTGGATGACCCAAGATGGCCTTACTCCCATGTGGGCCTGACAATTAGCTGGGCTGTTGGCTGGGACACTCCAGGCTGCTTTCCATGCTGAGCTGCAAGGCAAGCCCCAGTGAGGAAGCACTTGTTGCTGGATTTGTGTTTTATGTCCCATTTGGCTTCAGCAAGTTACATGGCCAAGCCCAGGAGTCCGTGTGGGGTGCAGTTACACAGGGGCATGGATAAAGGGAGGCACGGTTCACTGGTTCACTGGGGTCATCACGGTAACCATTTACCACAGCTAGAAAGAGAGGTGTGTTATCTGTGGTTGTGGCATTTCACTTGCTTCAGCTAACACATTATACTCTCCCCTGATTTTACTGATCATTCCATAACTAGGTCCTGGCCAATCCTAGACTTTTTCTTAACCAATTCCATCAGTATCAGGAGTTGGCAGCCTTTTTCTGCGAAGGGCCAGAGAGGAAACACTTTAGGCTTTGTGAGCCACACAGTCTGTTACAATCATTTGCATCTGTTGTGAGGTGTGGCAGCAGCCACAGACAGTATGTACGTGAATGGGGCATG
The DNA here is from genome assembly GCA_011751065.1 of Lasiurus cinereus. Classification (NCBI taxonomy): domain Eukaryota; kingdom Metazoa; phylum Chordata; class Mammalia; order Chiroptera; family Vespertilionidae; genus Lasiurus; species Lasiurus cinereus. The sequence goes on along the minus strand of JAAGEH010000307.1, from coordinate 50,661,787 downwards.
GCTGTGTTCCAATAAAACTGTTGACTAAAGCAGCTGGTGGGCCAAGTTTGGCCTGTGAGCCATGGTTGGCTTTGCTGAGTCTTGATCTATATCATACTGTTTTAGGCTGCTAGCAAAATGTACATTACACTCAAGTATTGCTACTTCTCAAACTTGAAAATGAAATGTCTTTGTGAAATTTGATTTCATCATGGAATAACGTAATTATGTTAATAGGTACATGTAACAATATTTAACATAAACAAGTCCATAAAAAGTGTCCTATGTATCTTCTTAATAACTTGGGGATAGCTATGTTAATAAAATGAAAAGCCAATATAACAGGTGTAGAGAGAACAAACTTTATAGAGTCAGAACTAAGTTGCCTGAATTCTAGCCCTGGCTCTACCACTAATTGGCTGCATGACCACAGGCCACTTCTGAGTTTTAGTTTTCTCATCTGATAATAGAGATGACAACAGTGCTACCTTAAAGGGTTATTATAAAAGTTAAATTCGTTTACATTAAAAAAACTTAAAATGATACACAAATCATAGTAAATGCTCTGTTAAAATGGCGAAAAAAATATCATAAAACTCCATTAAGTGTACTTTTTGATAAGCAGAGGCTTGGAGTAGTTTCCAGGTTCAAAGTATTGTGGTATAGTGTCAAGAATTTTAAATTTTAACTTAAAACTGTTAGAACTAATAGTGATTTTAGTAAAATCACAGGATATAAAAATCTGTTGCATTTCTAGCAACTACCCAAAAAGAAAATGAAGACAATTTCATTATAATAGCATAATATGAATAAAATACTTAGAAATAAACTTAACCACAGAAATGAAACACTTATATTAGCATAATAAGAATGACAAAACATTAACAAAAGAAAAAAGACACAAATAGAAGGGCGATTCATATTCATGAGTTGGAAGAATTAATATTGTTAAAATGTCCATACTTCCTCAAGTGATTTATAGATTCAATACAGTCCCTAACAGAATCCCAATAACATTTTTTTAAAATTAATTTTTATTAATTTTTTATACATATCTCCCCATTGCCCCCCCTCCCTCCCAGGCGTACCCCGACCCCCCAGTGTCTGTGATCATTGGTTATGTTTATAAGCATGCATACAAGTCCTTTGATTGATCACTTATTTAACTCACCTAACTTTAATCTTTCTGTTATAATTTCACAGTCTGTTTGATGCTTTATGATTTTTGTCCTCCTGAGAATTATCAGTCTACTCCCTTTCTGTGCTCCTGATTCTATTATATTCACCAGTTTATTCTGTTGATCAGATTTTTAATTCACTTAATTTTTAGATTCACTTGTTGACAGATGTGTATTTGTTGTTCATAATTTTTTGTCTTTTACCTTTTTCTTCTTCCTCTTCTAAAAGGGTACCTTTCAGCATTTCATATAATACTGGTTTGGAGTTGATGAACTCCTTTAGCTTTTTCTTCTCTGTGAAGGTCTTTATCTGCCCTTCAATTCTGAATGATAGCTTTGCTGGATAGATTATTCTTGGTTGTAGGTTCTTGTTGTTCATCACGTTGAATATTTCTTGCCACTCCCGTCTGGCCTGCATCGTTTCTGTTGAGAAATCAGCTGACAGTCGTATGGGTGCTCCCTTGTAGGTAATAAACTGTTTTTCTCTTGCTGCTTTTAATATTCTCTCTTTGTCTTTTGCTCTTGGCATTTTAATTATGATGTGTCTTGGTGTAGTCCTCTTTGGGTTCCTTTTCTTTGGGGTTCTGTGTGCTTCCTGGACTTGTAAGTCTATTTCTTTTACCAGATGTGGGAAGTTTTCAGTCATTATTTCTTTAAACAGGTTTTCAGTATCTTGCTCTCTCTCTTCTTCTGGCACCCCCACAATTCTGATGTTGGTACGCTTGAAGCTGTCCCAGAGGCTCCTTACATTATCTTCACATTTTTGGATTCTTTTCTCTTCTTGCTTTTCCAGTTGAATGTTTTCTGCTTCTTTATATTTCAAATTTTTGACTTGATCCTTGCCTTTCTCTAGTCTGCTGTTAGTACTCTGCGTAATAGTATTCATTTCAGTCAGTGTATTTATTATCTTCTCTTGGGTCTCACTAAATTTCTCCATCTTTTCTAGCATATTCTTGCAAAACCTTATAAGCGTGGTTTTGAACTCTATATCCAGTCGTTTTTTTTCCTCCATTTCTTTTGCTTGTAATCCCTTCCCTTGTCTCGGCATTTTCACTGTGCCGGAAAACTTCTGTGCTGGATTCAGCCGCAGAAGCCTCTGCTGAGCTTGGGAGGGTGGAGTCTCAGGGCTTAAGGGACCGCCTTGCCTTCCAGTCGGCCCCGCCCTCCACGGCCCCTGAGTCTCCCGTGACTGGGTAATGGCTGGAGCGGTCCTTGTGCGCGCGCACCCGCAGCGCCTCCAACCTCTGCCTTTCCAGCTCCCCTGCGAACCAGGACCACACGAGTCTAGGTCCCCAGGGTTTCGCCCAAAACAGGGGCCCAGTGGACTCAGAGGTGGCACAGTTGGGAGGGTCTGTCTCCCGCCCACTCGCGAAAGCCAGCGGCACAATCAGCAATCCGTCCTCCGCGTGGTGCCGTGCGCGACCAGACCTCCGATCCTTTGCAACTCCCCTAAATTTCCGTGCACTTCTCCCTTTTCACAGTCCAAACTCCCCCCGTATGAGTCTCGGCTGGATCTGGGGTTTAGTGTCGTAAGAGAAGGGGTTCAATGCCGTTGGGAGTCTCCGTTTCCCTCCCGCCAGAGAAAGCCAGCCAGGTACTCCGGCACCGCTCTCTCAGCGCGCGTCTCCGTACCTCAGCTTTTTGCAGCTCCTCTGGGTCTCCGTGAGCCCCTCTCTTTCCCTCTAGTTGTAGAACTTCCACTCAGCCAGCTTTCCTGTGGTTCTGGATGATGTCCGTTCTGTCTTTTAGTTGTAGTTTTGAAATTGTTGTGCGAGGCAGCAGTATAGGTGTTTACCTATGCCGCCATCTTGGATTCTCCCCCAATAACATTTTTAAAGACCTAGAAAAACAATCCTAAAATACATTTGGAAACAATAAAAGACTCGAGAGTGCCAAAGCAGTTTTGAGCAAGAACAGCAAAGCTGGAGGCATCACACTTCCTGACTTCAAAAGTTAATGCAAAACTACAGTAATCAAAACAGATTGCTACCATCATAAAGACATATAGACCAATGTAACAGACTACAGAGATAGACATAAACCCTTGCATATATGGTCAACTAATATTTGATGGTGGAGCCAAGAATACCTAATGAGGAAAAGATAGTCTCTTTGGTAAATGATGTTGGAAAATTGGATATTCACATATAAAAAATGAAATTGGGCTTTTATGTCACATCAGATACAAAAATCAACTTAAAATGAGTAAAAAAATAAAATTTAAACCCTGAAAAAATAACTCTTAGAAACTTAGGGAAACAGCTATTGACATTGGACTAGATAATGATTTCTTTGATATGATACCAAAAGCACAGGCCACAAAGGAAAATAGGCAAGTGGAATATCACACTAAAAGGCTTCTGTACAGCAAAGGAAACCACCAACAACATAAAAAGGCAACCTATAGAGTAAAAAAAAATATTTGTAAATCATATATCTGATAAGGAATCTTATCTAATAAAAGAGTAATATGCAAATTGACCATCACTCCAACACACAAGATGGCTTGCAGGGGAGGGCAGTTAGGGGTGACCAGGCTGGCAGAGAAGGGAAGTTGGGGGTGACCAGGCCTGCAGGGAAGGGGTGTTGGGAACCCCAGCCTGAAGGGGAGAGCAGTTGGGAGGGACCAGACCTGTAGGGAAGGGAAGTTAGGGGCAATTAGGCTGGCAGGGGAGCAGTTAGGCATCAATCAGGCTGACAGGGGAGTGGTTAGGGGGTGATCAGGCTGGCAGGCATAAGTGGATAGGGGCAATCAGGAAGGCAGGCAGGAGAGGAGTTGGGAGCCAGTAGTCCTGGATTGTGAGTTGGACGTCCCTTGGGAGGTCCCAGATTGGAGAGGGTGCAGGCTGGGCTGCGAAACACCCCCCCCATGCACAAATTTTGTGCACTGGCCTCTAGTTAACATATAAGATATATACAGAACTCCTAGAACTCAATAGCGAAACCCCCAATAACTCGATTGAAAAATGTGCAAAGGACCCAAACAGACAATTTGCCCAAAGAAGACATATAAATGGCCAATAGGTATATGAAAAAGTGTTCAATGTCAGTAGCTATAAGGGAATGAAAATCAAAACCTCAATGTGATATCATTAGGTTGGCTGTTAATAAAAAACAAAAAAACAAAAAACAAAGGACAAGTGTTGGCAAGGATGAGTGGAGAAAAGAGAGACCTTGTACTCTATTGGTGTGAAGGCAAATTGGTGTAGCCACTACGGAAAACAATACAAGGTGGGGCAAAAGAAATTTACAGTTGTGAGTACATGAAACACAGTTTATTATTTTATTTATTAATTATTGTATTTTCCATACAATGTAAAATGTAAACCTACTTTTGCCCTACCCTGTGTAGATTCCTCCAAATATTAAAAAAACAAACACTTGATCCAGCAATTACATTTCTTATTTTAATTTTATTTTTCAATTACAGTTGACATATATTATGTAGTAGCTTCAGGTGGACAACATAGTGATTAGACATTTGTATATCTTACAAAGTGATCACCCTGATAAGTCTAATTCCCATGGACACCATACATAGTTATTGCAATATCATTGACTATATTCTCCATGCTGTACTTTATTTCTCCATAACTGTTTTTATAACTGGCAAATTATACTTAATTCCTTCCCCTTTTCCACCTATCCCTCCCCATCTCCCATCTGGGAACCTTCAATTTGTTCATATGAGCCAGCAATTCCACTTCTGGGTATTTATCCAAAAGACATATGTAGCATTATCTGTAATAGCCACAGTATGGAAGCAATTTAAGTGACCATTGATAGATAATTGGATAAAGATATGGTACATATGTATATTAGTATACAATATATGCAATGGATGTGGTATAAATATATATATAATGTAATATTACTTGGCCATAAAAAAATGAAATCTTACCATTTGTGGCAACATGGATGCACCTAGAAGGTATTATGCCAAGTGAGATGAGTCAGATAAAGACAAATACCGGAGAATCCAAGATGGCAGCATAGGTAAACACCTACACTGGTGCCTCGCACAACAATTTCAAAACTACATCTAAAAGACAGAACAGACATCATCCAGAACCACAGGAAAACTGGCCGAGTGTAAGTTCTACAGCTAGAAGGAAAGAGAGGGGCTCACGGAGACCCAGAGGAGCTGCAAAAAGCTGAGGTACGGAGACACGCGCACTGAGAGAGCAGGTGCCGGAGTACCTGGCTGGCTTTCTCTGGCGGGAGGGAAATGGAGACTCCCAATGGCATTGAACCCCTTATCTTATGACACTAAACCCCAGATCCAGCCGAAACTCATACGGGGGGAGTTTGGACTGTGAAAAGGGAGAGGTGCACGGAAATTTAGGGGAGTTGCAGAAGATCAGGTCTGGTCTCGCACGCGCACGGCACTGCGCAGAGGACAGACTGCTGATTGTGCCGCTGGCTTTTGCGAGTGGGCGGGAGACAGACCCTCCGAACTGTGCCACTTCTGAGTCCACTGGGCCCCTGTTTCGGGCGAAACCCTGGGGACCTAGACTCGTGTGGTCCTAGTGCGCAGGGGAGCTGGAAAGGCAGCGGTTAGAGGCACTGCGGGTGCGCGGGCGCACGCACAAGGACCGCTCCAGGGATTACCCAGTCACGTGAGACTCAGGGGCTGTGGAGTGCGGGACCGACTGGAAGTCAAGGCTCAAGCTCAATAGAGGCTTCTTCGGTTTTGCGTCTGGTATAATAAGGCTGAATCCAACACAGAAGTTCTCCCAGCATAGTGAAAATGATGAGACAAGGGAAGGGATCACAAACAAAAGAAATGGAGGGAAAAAAACGACTGGATGTAGAGTTCAAAACCACACTTATAAGGTTTTTCAAGAATATGCTAGAAAAGTTGGATAAATTTAGTGAGACCCAAGAGGAGATGAAAAAGGACCAACTAGAGATGCAAAAGAGCCAACTAGAGATGGAAAAGGTCCAACTAAAGATGATAAAGGACCAAATAGAAATTAAACATACACTGACTGAAATAAAAAATATTATACAGAGTCCTAACAGCAGACTAGAGAAAGGCAAGAATCAAGTAAAAAATTTGAAATATAAAGAAGCAAACAACATTCAACTGGAAAAGCAAGAAGAGAAAAGAATACAAAAATGTGAACATAATGTAAGGAGACTCTGGGACAGCTTTAAGCGTACCAACATCAGAATTGTGGGGGTGCCAGAAAAAGAGAGAGAGCAAGATACTGAAAACCTATTTAAAGAAATAATGACTGAAAACTTCCCACATCTGGTAAAAGAAATAGACTTACAAGTCCAGGAAACACACAGAACCCCATATAAAAGGAATCCAAAGAGGACCACACCAAGACACATCATAATTAAAATACCAAGAGCAAAAGAGAAAGAGAGAATATTAAAAGCAGCAAGAGAAAAAGTTTATTACCTAAAAGGGAGCACCCATACGACTGTCAGCTGATTTCTCAACAGAAACGATGCAGGCCAGACAGGAGTGGCAAGAAATATTCAACGTGATGAATAGCAAGAACCTACAACCAAGAATAATCTATCCAGCAAAGCTAATATTCAGAATTGAAGGGCAGAGAAAGAGCTTCACAGAGAAGAGAAAGCTAAAGGAGTTCATCAACTCCAAACCAGTATTATATGAAATGCTGAAAGGTACCCTTTTAGAAGAGGAAGAAGAAAAAGGTAAAAGCCAAAAAATTATGAACAACAAATACATATCTATCAACAAGTGAATCTAAAAATTAAGTGAATAAAAAATCTGATAAACAGAATAAACTGGTGAATATAATAGAATCGGGAGCAGAGAAAGGGAGTGGACTGATAATTCTCAGGGGGGAAGGGGTGAGGGGTGTACAGGGAGAGACTGGACAAAAATCATACACCTATGGATGAGATCAATGGGAGGGAGCTAAGGGCAGAGGGAGGGGTGGGAGCTGGGTGGAGGCGTGCTGTTAGGACTCTGTATAATATTTTTTATTTCAGTCAGTGTATGTTTAATTTCTTTTTGGTCCTTTATCATCTTTAGTTGGACCTTTTCCATCTCTAGTACTATGGAGGGGAAAAAAGAGAAACAAATGTAATAATCTGAATAATAAAGATTTAATTTAAAAAAAATACAAAAAAAAGACAAATACCATATGATTTCATTTACATGTGAAATGTAAAACAAATAACAGCAACAAAAAACAGAAACTCATAGAAAACAGAACAAATTGAAGGTTCTTCTATATTGTTTTCCATAGTGGCTACACCAATCTGCATTTTCACAGATGGTGCATGTGAGTTCCCTTTTCTTCACATTCTTGTAAACACTTGTTGATTTATTAATGATAGCCATTCTGACAGGTGTGAGGTGATATTGTGGTTTTAATTTGCATTTTCCCGATGATTAGTAATGTTGAACATCTTTTCATATGTCTATTGGCCATCTGTATGTACTATTTTGGGAAGTGTCTATTCAGGTCCTCTGTGCATTTTTTTAAAATTGGATTGAGTTTTTTTGGTGTTAAGTTGTATGAGTTTCTTACATATTTTAGATATTAACTCCTTATTAGATGTATCACTGGTGAATTTTATTGTTTTTCTTTTTATAGTTTCTTTCACTGTGCAAAACTATTTAGTTTGGTGTAGTCCCATTTGTTTATTTATTTTTGTTTCTCTTGCCCAAGGAGACATATTTTTTAAAAAATTACTAATAGTGATATCAAAGAGTTTGCTACCTAGGAGTTTTATGGTTTCAGAGCTTACATTTAAATCTTTAATCTACTTGAGTTTATTCTTACATATGGTATAAGAAAATGTTCCAGTTTCTTATTTTAATATGTGTGTCCAATTTTTACACCACTATTTATTGAATAGACTGTCTTTATCTTACTGTATGTTCTTGCCTCCTTTGCCATAGGAGTGGGTTTTTTTTCTGCATTCTCTATTCTGTTCCATGTGTCAGTTTTTATGCTAGTACCATGCTGTTTTGATTACGATAGCCTTATAGAATGCTTTGATATAAAGTGATCTCTCTGTTCTTCAAGGTTGCCTTTGCTATTCTGGGTTTTTGTGGTTCCATATAACTTTGAGGGTTATTTGTTCTAACTCTGTGAAAAACACCATTGGTATATTGATATGTGTTGCTTTGAATCTATAGATTGCTTTGAGTAATATGGAAATTTTAATGATGTTAAGTCTTCTATCCATGAGTATGGCATATGCTTCCAATTATTTGTATCTTCAATTTCTTTCTTCAATGTCTTATAGTTTTCCAAGTACAGTTTTTCACTTCCTCCTTAAATTTATTCTATTTTAATGCAATTGTAAATGGGATTATTTTCTTAATTTCCCTTGTTGGTATTTTTTATTGGTCTATAAAAGTGCAACCAATTTGTAAATATTAATTTTGTATCTTCTTATTTGACTGAATTCATTTATTCTAATAATTTTTTTTTGGTGGATTCTTTATGGTTATCTATAACATGGGTGGGGAATGTCTAGTCCATGGGCTATTTAAAGGCTGAGAAATCATATGGTCTGGCCCTGCCAACACATTAGGGGTGAGTTAATTAAAGGTTTGACCAGCCGAAACCGGTTTGGCTCAGTGGATAGAGCGTCGGCCTGCGGACTGAAAAGTCCCAGGTTTGATTCCGGTAGGGGGCATGTACCTTGGTTGCAGGCACATCTCCAGTTGGGGCGTGCAGGAGGCAGCTGATCGATGTCTCTCTCTCTCTCATGGATGTTTCTAACTCTCTATCCCTCTCCCTTCCTCTCTATAAAAAAATCAATAAAATATATTTTTTAAAGGTTTGACCAAATATAGCAGGCTAATTTTTAAGTTGACAATTTTGTATAGCCCTCAAATGATATATGTATCCAAATGGCCCTTGGCCGAGAAAAGGTTCCCTGCCTCTGATATATAGTATCTCAACAATTCCATTTTGGGATATATACCCAAAGCAATTGAATCCTAAATCTCAAAAAGATATGATCCTCATCCCCATGCTTATTGTAGCATTTTTCACAGTTGCCAAGACATGGAAACAACCTAATGTTTACCAATTTACAAATAGATAAAAAACAATGTGGGGAACAGGTGAACAAAAGGTTTACAGTTATAAATACGAGAAAGTTTATTATTTTATTATTAATTATTGTATTTTTCATACAAACAACTGTAGACCTACGTTTGCCCCATCCTTTATACAGACAATGTTACATTATTCAGCTTTAAAAAAGAAGGAAATCCTGCCATACGAGATAACATAGACCTTGGCGGAATTATGCTAAGAGAAATGAGCCAGATATACAAAAAAAAAAAAAAAAAAAAAGCATGATCTCACTTATACATGAAATCTAAATTACAGTAGTCTTCTGCTTACCCATGGTTTTGCTTTCTGAGGTTTCAGTTACCTGTAGTCAACTGTGGTCTGAAATATTAAATGAAAAACTCCAGAAATAATTTGTAAATTTTAAATTGTGCACTGTTCTGAGCAGCTGATGACATCTCACCCGGTCCTGCTTGGGGCTATAAATCATCTCTCCACTGTACACACACTCTTGCTGTTAGTCACTTAGTAGTAATCCCAGTTATCAAGCCAATTGTCATGGTATCATAGTACTTGTGTTTAAGTCACCCTCATTATACTTAATAATGTCCCCAAAGCCATTCACATAACTTTTATTACAGCATATTGTAAACATTTTTCTATTTCATTACTAGTTACTGTTTTAATTATTCTATCTTATTTTTCTTACTGTGCCTAATTAATAAATTAAACATTATCGGATGCATGTATAGGGGGAAAATAGCATACATAGGGTTTGGTACTTATCATGGTTTTAGGTACCCACAGGGGGTCTTGGAATGTATCCCCTATGGATAAGGGGGAACTACTGTGGTCAAAATAAAACAGAGTAGAATGGCAGTTGCCAATGGCTGGAGGATAGTGAAATGGGAGGTGTTGATTAAAATGTATGAAGTTTTAGCAAACAAATTCTGGAGATCAACTGTTTTAAAAATTAAAAAAAAAAGCACCAGGTCACAGAGCTACCCCACAGCCCGAAGCAGCATTCGGCAAGGGAGTAGGTCTAAGCATTGGTTTTGACTATCTGCGTGAGAACAGCTTTTATTATTGTTTGCAGGAGCATGGGCTCTAAAATGAAACAAAATTAGTTTTACTACTAATGTGTTATTTACTGGCTGTGAGCAAGTTACTAGTATTTCCTCTCTCTTGTTAACCTCTCATTATTGTGAGAAGTGAGTAAGATAAAAAGAGTTCTCAGCACAGTGCCTAGCTCTTGTCACACAAGAAATGTTCATTAAAAAAATTACATAAATGAGCTGAGATCAGAGTACTTTCAACTTGCTGAAATTAGACTGGCGAATCACAAGCAGGGCGACATAGCTGGACTTGGGGACACTCATAAGGGACGTACAGAAATATGGAACATTAGATGTCAGGAAGGGACATATAAGACATTTTCAGACTTGTTAGTTAAACCTTAGAAAAAGGTAGCTTCTTTAAAAAATAATGCTAATTATCTAGTGTATCCTCAAACCAGTATCCTCTGGCTAGGAATCGCCTTTGCATACTTTCCTTTGTGTGATAGATGAGCGTAGCCTGACATGTGAGCCAGCATTCTACCCCAGCCCTGTAAATGAGACTCCCCTTGTGGCTGCAGCTGCGGAATGCAATGCGTAGACGTTGCTAGGGTGGCCAGACAACCCTCCACCTGCTGCTTTTCATAGCTGTGCTTCAGGATATGCCACAATGGCTCGGTGACCTGCACCCCACCCCGTGGCAGCGTTTCCTCAGAACCATTGTGACTGTGATCTTTGTCTTTCCTTCATTGATTGTGGTTTGCAGTATCAGTAGTACTGAGGCTCCTTGGCCAATATTTAGGTACAATTACACTTAGGCCCCATGGTCCTAACGACAGCAATCCTTTAGCTAGGTGTCACTGAAACAAAGCTTATCTCACATTTGACTATATAATGGTTTGACATTAATGGTTCAGAATAAATACAGGGAACATTTACCATGTGTCAGGTACTATTAAACCTGCTGATACATTTTCTCAACCAGTGGTTATATTTCAATGAAGTAAAAGCTTTGGAAAAAAATCCTAATGCTGATGTGTGATGATCTGGCATTTGGGACAGTTGACTGAAACTGAATATACTTGGCACGAGGTGCACCCACTACAGTGGAGAATCCATAGTTACTGCACTGATGCCAGCGCAGGGCAGAAGGGTGGAGAGAGAAGCCTTTGGCCTCCCAGAGGGGTCCCTCCTGCTGCCGGAAAACCCCCAAATTGGCCAGGTCATCCAAGGATTGATTCCAAAAAACTGACATGTAGCCTTATCCAAATTCCTAAGAGCTTTAATAAGAGAAACATACATACATGGGCAAAGGGCAAAGCAGCTGCATCCAGTCATGGTGGGAGGGAAGAATCCACACGCCTCCCAGTATGGGCCCCTTTTTAAAGGGGACTCTCACGTTTAATAGCAAAACCAGACAGCAGGTAGTCGTGTTGACCACCTGAGAGAACAATGTATCACTTTGAGAAAAGTTGAGAACATCAGGCCGTTATTACACTCTATACCTTCATTAATCTCTTTCCTGACAGCGTGATGTTAGCCCCTTTTGGGTGGCATTTTGTTTTTGGGGTAGTTAGCCAAGAGTGAGGATACAGAGTTAAACAGCCACAAAAAGTTCATCTCCCATGGGGCTGTGGCTGCTAGAGCCATATTGCATCTCTAAAGCAAATTCCCCTGCACCTGCAACGTGGCAAGCCTGAGAGGAGGGAGACTCAGGACGCTTCTCCACAAATTCCTGACGTTCCCCTCACCTTCCTTTGGAATTCAAGGAGCCGACTTGGGCAGGGCCTAAACGTGAGGAATTCAGCCGCGTGTGGGAGCTGTAATCCTGAACTATGGAAATACTGTCCACAGCAAGTGAGAGGACATCCTACAAAGAAAAAGTCCTAAGCAAAGTGGTTATTCTCACCAGTGTTCAATCTTTGGACCCACTATTACATCTTACCCTGACTTCTTTTGCTCTGAACATAACTTTGAATATCATCTTGAGATTTTCTTGGGTATCTAGAGCTCAGGACTTGGCCAGATTTTTGCCATCTCCCATGTTAAAGGATTCCATTTACTTTCCAGGAAGCCGGCCTTGATGTCATATTTACAGGCTTTTTGACTATTGGTTTCTCCCTTTATGGTCTGTATACTGGTCCTCCAACTTGGGCGTACATCAGAATCACCTGAAGGGCTTGTTACAACAGACTGCTGGACCCAGCCCCATACTTGGGTAGGATCAGGCTGGGCATTTCTATCAAGTTCTTAGTTTATGGTGATATTATTAGTCCAGGGACCATCTTTTGAGAATCACTGGCAATGCAGGAGGAAAGAAAATCTTTTAACAGTCTGATACATTGTTGCCATGTGAAAGTCCTGTGATAGATGCTCTCTATTCACCAATTTCTCAGTAACTCACCCTCAGCAGATACTGGTCTTCAATTACATAGGGGGCTGTCCCCTTTAACACATATTGAGCCAGACTTAATACTTTTATAGACCTCAATTCTTAAAATGAAAACTTCAGTGCTTATAACCTTTTCTGTGGACATTCACACCTACAATCACCCATACTACCTATCTGTATTCTTCTGTTGACCACATGAAAGTTCTGAAAGACAGCTTTTACTGTATTTTAGCATCTGTTCATATTTTTGGACCATTTCAAAGTAAACCACACAAGATTACAATAGAATAACGAATTTTACCTATAATCATGTTCAGTTTTGAGGTTTAAAGTTAAATTAGAACATTTATACTGAAGAATATACCCTATAAAAGTGCTCAGAGTCAAGTGAGTTTGGAAAAAATGGAGAGCCTTCAAGGACGGTGCAGCAACTTACATGACCACGTGAAAGAGCGATCAACTTTAACACTTATTTAGATCCTGGTGACCCGGGCTGTGCTGGTTGCCTTGTCCCTTGTAATGGACCCAACATTTATAGAAAAACCATTTGCATCAGGAGACTGACACAAAAGCAAATCTTTCCAATGAGCACCCAGTTTATTTCAATTAAATCATTCCTGTGTCTTATTTTTTCTTTCCACTTATTTTTCCCCCAAGTGTGATTCAGGAAGAAAACTTAATTACATGTTTAAGTTGACCAAAGTAATGGTCCAGTTGTGGAGAAGACTGGAAAAGGGAGGTGATAGTAACTGAGGGAGAAAAATGCTGCCAACATGTTAGCTGTAGCACAATTCAAGTTTATTCCATTTGTTCTTGCAACACAAAACTTAAACACAGTATTAGTTAGCATTCTGATGTACATGAACTAGAATAATATGAGAAACCCAATTGTGTCAAAAGTATTACATTGTGGAAAAAATGAACTCAAATATGTCAAAATGCACAAAGCATTAGTCTTCCTCTATAACTGCTTAGAAAGATATGATTGTTTCTCCATTTACAAAATAGAATCAGGACAATTTAAATTTTTTAAATTTTGCATGCAAAACACTGCAATTGCTTATGTAGGAGGGCACTCTCACCAGCTTCTATACATAATCGAGTATGCAATATTGCATGGAAGAAAACAGCTTAATTGAAGTGTTAGGGAGAAAATCAAATAGATACATACTGATTTGAACTCCATTATTTGGGAGAAAGAATCAATGAATAAAGGGGCTACTTGCTTGCAGCTTCCACACACTGACCCACCCTACCTCCCCTTCATGTCCCACTGGGCTTAGAAGGTGAGCTATGCATAGAAGAACTACTTGGTTTACTCAGGTGTTGTATTTTAACTGTAAGTCTATAGATAGATAACCAGTCTGAAGCTGCAAGGGGGAATTTTTTAGTATACTAATAGCATAGTAAACACTCAGGTGTTTTTATACACCTGTTTTTAACTGCTATAGTGCATACGAAATGACTGACTTAATACGAAACTACAGAACATGCAAGGTTTTTGCTGAGATGTTAAATATTACTTCAGTGGAGAAAAAACTTACTTAACCTTTCACTAATGTATATAGTACCAAAAAGCAGACATGGTTTTAACTTCCTTTACTCAAAATATGAACATTAAGTGTTGTCAATTTTTCTGCCAAGTGGTTTAGAAATACATTATAAATAACCTAGTTAAAAAAAAATTGTAAACCATCTTGGCCATTCTATTCTATGTTTAAATGTTATTTTCTCAAGCAACCGCTTCATAATTATGAAGTTTACAAAATGGCTGGGAAAGAAGGCGAAGCAGCCTCCACTGCATCACAGGGAACACAGGGCAAACTGTACAAAAAGTCACCTGGTTTCTACACCAGGTGACTGTGGAAAGCAGACCAGGTTCAGGAATGATAGGACAGTGCACTCTCTGCAATAGCCAACTAGAACAAAACACTGAGGATGTAAAGGTAAAACTGTGAAGAGGGTAATCCAAGCCTTTTAGATCACATTATGCCAAGAGGTGAAAACAAAGATTTCAAAACACCTTGTTGATGGTTCAAGACTGATAGAGTGCCCTCCATCTCCAATGAGGATGGCTCCAGGTTTCAGTTTAGTGGTATCATAAAGTACTGATTACTAACTTTGACTCTGACTCTTAACAGGCTGCATTAAGGCAGCAGAATTAGCCAAATGTATCAAAGTATTTAAGCCACCATTTTGTGATTGTTTTCTTAGATGAAGAAAAATTACAGGGTTAGGCTAGTTTTAAGTGAAAAAAGCCACAGGATAAAAAAGGGTTCATGGGGAAAAGTGTACGTGTATGTACACACACACACACACACACACACACACACACACACACACTCCTCACATTCCACACACTAACCAACCAATCAGCAACTGGTCAATAAGACTTGTTATTAGCCAGGCTGACGGTTCTTTGATAATTTAACTCTGCTGTCGAATGCTACATTGTCTTAAAAAAAAAATCCATAATTCTTTATTTTCCACAATCTGAATACTAGTCCCTAACCCCGTTTTTAAAAATTTGAGGTACATTTAGTTATTGCATGACATGGCTAAGGAAAAATCCTATTATTTTTAGTAAGCTTAGATGGGTGGCAGGTAAAAGGAATCTTAAATTTTGCTACTGTGCATTTAAAATACTAAGAGTATATGCTTTAATTAGTCATACTGCTCAAGAAATAAACAGTTGAAAATGTGTCTAAACATTTTCTGCAGGTCATAATTATTATCTTAGAACTGTATTTAAGGGCACAGAGTACATTTTGAAAGTGTCACATTTTCTATGATGCATGATTTAGAAAAAAATAAAAAATATACTGTGCAGGTGGCCTGTTAGATGTTTAGCAGAAGTTGATCAACAGCTGGGGGAACCTGGTAATAAGCATATTTTTGAAGAGATGGGGGTTAAATTTGTCCAAATAGTAAATCTCACCCCAGTGATAGCTTTGGTGCAATAAGTAATCAGCATCCAAGATGGATCAAAGAGACATTCCAACAATGTTCCTTGTTCTCCACACATAACGGGGTGAATCCATTCAAATAGCAAATGAAGAAAACTATAGGTACAAAGACAACTGTCTCTCTTTGTATGATACTAACAGGCTTATGGCTATGATTCTAGTTTTACATCCCCTTTTACTACCAGCAAAGTTTAAAAGTGTTTTAATGTTATATAAGTATTTGAATCTAGAGGAGAAAAATTTATGCATACTGGAATGGTTTCTCCTATAGCTTCCAAAATTTAAGATTTTATAAATAAAACTAGTCAGTTTTACCTAAAGATACATGAAATCCATGTGAAAGGGGAGAGGAAATCCAAAGTTCAGGCATCTAGCAATTTAGGTGTGTCCCACCTCACCTTCACTGAACTTTCGTGTAAAACTGAAAGTCACTGAGGGAAGATTTGGTCACCAACCACAGGCAGCGCTCTTCACTACACCAGGAGAATCCCCAGAGTGCACCTTAAGGCAGAAGGCTAGAGCTAATTGCTTATCTCAGCACCCTAAGTTTACATCACAGCAGCCACTACTGCTCGCACAGTTAGGGCTACCAATTATGTAGAGTTGGCCTTTGTATAATCAGACCCTCGACACAATCTAATTAATGAATTAGCTGGGAGCTGAGAAGGTCAAATATTACGGTATGTGTCTTTGCTCTCCCTTGGGTATAAACTGTATTTTTGGAAATGGAAAAGAAGCCGACTTGATCAGGAGGCTTGGTAAAAGCCTGATTGTAGTTTTTGCCTCTCCTCCAAAACATTGTTTTTGTTTTTTGTTTTCTGGTAGTCTGATTTGTTATGAATTTCTCTCTCCCCTCACCCCTCCTAAAGTATTTAGCTGAAGAAGCTGGCAGATAGAGAGTGACAGACAGACAGGCAGCAGTGTGAGGCCACAGGAGAGTCATTCTTCCAGAGCTGTCAGCCCATCCGTCCATCACTGAAGTAGGGCTTTGATTGCCTGGTTGTCAGTGGCTTCAAAAGCAGTTAGTCCATCTGGGCCTTTCACAGTCTTATCAGCACCCTAGAAAGAATGGGAAAAGCCTTTATCATTAAATGGGCCCACAACTGAGAGAAGAGAACGAGACTAGATTACTCGGCATGTTTACACCTAGAATTAAATTCTCTTACTTAAACAGAGTTCATCCTATTGAAGAAAAAACTCTGAACACTTGGCAAAGTTATAAAAATGTCTATTCTTTTTCAGGCACTAGAAATTGTAAACTACACACACAACTTGCCAATAACGTTGGCAACGACTGGCTTTTATTTATACTAGTATGTATTTGCCCAATTAATTAACCTTTAAAAATTAATACCTCTAGGTGTAGTGTAAAATCTCTTTAGTTAAAAAAAGAAAGTGTCATGGTGACAAAATTATTTTTCCCCTCTCTGCAACTTTTTGGAGCGTACCTAAGTGTTACACACATTATTCTAAATATCTGGGGCTTACAAAACTTTATTTCTAACAGAGTCCTAAAGAACAGGTGTAATACTGATCATTATTCTTATAAGCACTTAGCAGTGAGTGGCTGGGATATGGCTAGGAAAGGAACTCTGTGGTGCACTCTAGGGATGAAATGCTCTCCAGCCTGCCTCAATGCTTCTGAAAGCTGCTGTTCTGGGTCATTTACTTGTAACACGGTATTTTAGGTTTGGGAATGTAGACCACCTTTGTGTCCATCCACTGTTTTAAATCTGTCTTCCTACTTCCATGGGAGTAGGAACCGTGTCCATTTTACTCATCACCGTGTCCCCAGTGCTTAGGAAAGTGCCTAATGCATGGTAGGTGAATTTGCTCCCTGAGCTTCTTTAACTATCAGAAACAGCATTATTCTCCCATTGAGGGTTCTCTTTGCTAGCTCCACCCAACCAGAATTCAATCACCAAACAGTCTAGTGTTCTTGTCACATCTCATTATTGTTCTTAAGGCCTAGCCTACAGAGCTGACTAAACTTGGCATAGGTGGTTCTTTTAAAGGCCAACTCTAGTCAAACTCACCAGTCTCTTCTCCCATTAATCTTTCTATACTTTAATCCTATGGAATTTCTCACCATTCCTGAACATACCATGTCTTTATACATGCTGGTTCCCAAATGGAATATCTTACCCTCTTTACCTGGCAAATCCATTCAATCACTCAAGTATTTGCTGAATGTTTGATGTGTAGATATTATAAGGAGCTGGAGAATCAAAGAAAAACAAGACAATCTGCCAGCCTGGCTGGTGTGGGAGACAGACAAATCAACCAATCAGTATGAATCAGTGGGAAGAGAACAATAATGGCGTTATGTATCATGATGAATGGCCTGTAACGCAGAATATTGACTGGAGAGATCGAAGGAGAGAATAAGAAGTTGTGAGCTCCTCTGTTTATTTCTGTGGCATCACCCTGAGGAGACAGTTGAGAAGTTTCTGCTCTCAAGTCCTATAGCTGCCATACCTCTGGCCTCTTCTGAGCCCGATCCTCCAGCTTTCCTGTTGGCTCTATGATTAGTCCAGTATCTTAAAAATTCTTTCTACTTGTTAATCAATTTCTGCTATCTGCAACCCCCAAAATCTACCTTACAAAGTATTTTTTAAATTTATATAAATCATAATTATAATAAACTCATAACTCAGATTACACTGAAAAACTCATTTTTCAATTACAGTTAACATTTAATATTATTTTATATTAGTTTCAGGTGTACAGCATATAGTGGGGTAGTTAATCAAAGCATCCCCCCCCCATGTTTCAAGTACCCACTTAACATTAGCCTGGCTTAGTTATTACAATATTAGATTCTATTCGATATACTATACATCCCCATTACTATTCTGTAACCAGCAACTATACTTCTTAATCCCTTCACCTTTTTCGCCCAGCCCCCCAACTCCCTTCCTTCTGGCAATCAGTTCTATTTCTGATTTGTTCATTGAGATTCTACATACAAGTGAAATCATAATAGTATTTATCTTTATCTAACTTATCTCACTAAGCATAATACCCTGCAGGTCCATCCATTCTATTGCAAAAGGTAAAATTTCCTTCTTTATGGGCAAATAATTTTCCAATGTATATGTGTACCACCACTTCTTTTATCCACTTGTGTATCGATAGGCACTTTCCATACCTTGGCTACTGTACATAATGAATGCTGCAATGAACATAGTGTGCATATATCCCTTCAAATTAATGTGTTGTGTTTTTCCGGATATACACCCAGAAATGGAATTGCTAGGTTATAAGGCAGTTCCTTTTTAATTTTTTGAGGAACTTCCATAGTGTTTTCCAGTGTCTGCACCAATTTGTATTCCAACAGTGCATGAGGGTTCCTTTTACTCCACATCCTCCTCATTCCTGTTTGATAATTTATTGATGACAGCCATTCTTATTGAGAAGATATCTTATTGTGGTTTTAATTTGCATTTCCCTGATGATTAGTGATGTTGAGCATCTTTCATATATCTATTAGCCATCTGTATGTCCTCTGCCCATTTTTGAGTCAGATTTTTTTTTTTTTGGTGTTAAATTGTATGAGTTTCTTACATATTTTGGAAATTAATCCCTTACTGGATGTGTCATTGATGAATATCTTTCCCCATTCAATAGTTGCCTTTTCATTTTTTCACAGAACTAGATGGTAAATAGTTTCCTTTGTTGTGCAAAAACTTTTTAGTTTGATGTAGTCCCATTTATTTTTTTTCTTGCTAAAGGAGACATATCCAACACATTTATTACTAAGAGCAATGTTAAGAGTTTACTGCCTATGTTTTCTTCTAGGGAGTTCTAGAGTCTTAAATTTAAGTCTTTAAATCACTTTTTTATTCTTGTATATGACAAGGAAATGATCCAGTGTCATATTTCTGTGTCTGTCCAATTTTTTCAACACTACTTAATGAAGAAACTGTCTCTATACTATATCCTTGCCTCCTTTGTCATTGATCCAATGACAATATAAATGTTTTTTTTTTTTTCTGGGCTCTCTATTCTATTCCATTGATTTATGTGTTTGTTTTTATGCCAGTACCATGCTGTCTTAACTACTATAGCCTTGTAGTATAGTTTGCTATCAGGTAGTGTGATGCCTCCAACTTTGTTCTTTCTCCATTGCTTTGACCATTTGAGTCTTCTGGTTCCATGTACATGTTAGGATTATTTGTTTTAGCTATTTGAATAATGTCATTGGTATTTTGATGGGGATTGCATTGAATCTGTATATTGCTTTGGATAGTATAGATAATTAATGATGCTAATCATTCCTATTTAAGAGCACGGTATATGCTTCCATTTATTTGTAGCCCCTTCAATTACTTTCTTCAGTCTTATAGTTTTCTGAGTACAATTCTTTCAACTCCTTGAATTTATTACTAGGTATTTTATTCTTTAATGCAATTGTAAATGGAATTGCTTTCTTAGTTTCTCTTTCTGATAGTTTATTGGTGTATAAAAATGCAACCAATTTCTGAATGTTAATTTTGTATTCTACTTTACTAAATCCATTTATTCTAATAGTTGTTTTTTTTAAATTCCTCACTTGAGGATATTTTTTCCCATTAATATTTAGAGTGGAAGAGAGGGAAAGAGGGGGAAGAGAGTTCTAATAGTTTTTATGTGTGGATTCTTTAGGGTTCTATCTAGTCTTACCTAATAATAAAGAAACATATAAATTGACCAGACCTCCACTTCGCCCACAGCCAACCAGAGTGTGTATGCAAATTAAACCAACAAAGATGGCGGTTAATTTGCATACATTCCCGAGTCCTGGGAACTTCCTTGGGCACTCAGTTCACTCCCAGACAGCCAAGCCTGCAATCGGAGAGGCAGAGCGGGGAAAAGGGGCCTGCTTCCCAAGGCTAAAACCTGGGGCAGAGGCTTTAGGCTTGGGAAGGGGACAAGCTTGCAACCAAATGCTGACCATCTGGAAGTCAGTGCTGGGTTGCCCAGCTGCAGCCTGGCAACCCAACACTGACAGCCCAGATAGCTGAGACCCAGAAAGTGAGTCAGGGTCTGATCTGCAGCCTCAGTGGAAGCTGTTGATCAGTGTACTTACCTCTCTTTCCCTCTTTCTTTCTGATCTTTGCCAGTAGCCAGCCTTCTCTTTTTCTTCCGGCCTCCACGGGGTTTGCCGTTTAAACCTGCTTCTTTGATCAGGCCTAGAGATAGGCCTGGAGATGCTGACTGGAATAGGAACTAATCATCAGAACCAAAGGTGGGTGCTGTGGGAAGCCAATGGAGGTGGAGTTTTTGATGATCACTGGCATAGGAACTGACCAATCAGAACCAAAGGTAGGTGCTGTAGAGAACCAATGGCTGCCTAGGGAGGCAGAGCTTCTAACGCTGACTGGCATAGGAACTGACCAATGAGAACCATATCTGGGTGCTGTGGGGAGCCAATGGCTGTCTAGGAGGCAGAGCTTTTGACATGACTGGCATAGGAACTGAACAATGATAACCAAATCTGGATGCTGTGGGAGCCAATGGCTGCCTAGGAGGTGAAGCTTTTGACGCTGGGATAGGAACTGGCCAATCAGAACCAAATTGGCCAGCAGAGGAGGGCAGTTGGGGCAACATCAGGCCTGCAGAAGGGGGAAATTAGGGGTGATCAGACTGGCAGGCAGGGGTAGTTAGAGGCAATTAGGCAGGCAGGTGAGCAGATAGGAGCCAATGGTCCCAGATTGTGAAAGGAATGTCTGACTGCTGGTTTAGGTCTGATATTTAGGCCCTGGGATCAGGCCTAAAATAGCAGCCGGACATTCCCAATTGGAGAAGGTGCAGGCTGAGTTGAGGGAACCCCCCTCCATGAACAAATTTCGTGCACTGGGCCTCTAGTATTATATAATCTGCAAATAATTGGTTTTTCTTCTCTTCCAATGTGAATATATTTTCTTTTGCTTGTCTGTTTACTGTGGACTTCCAATACCAAGTTGAATGTAAGTGGTGAAAATGAACATCCTTATCTTGTTCCTGATAAGGAAAACATTAAGTATGTTAGTGTGGGTTTTTCATATATGGCCTTTATTATATTGAAGTATGTTCTTTCTATCCCTACTTTGCTGACAAGTTTTTATTATAAATCGATGCTGGATGTTGTCAAATGCTTTTTCTGCATCTATGGATATGATTTTCATCATTTGTTTATGTGGTATATCATGTTAATAGTTTTGTGATTATTGAATCAACCTTGAATAAATCCTATTTGGTCATGGGGTAATATCTTTTTAATGTATTGAGGAATTCATCTTGCTAATATTTTGTTGAAGATTTTTACATCTATGTTCATCAGGGATATTGGCCTATAATTTTCTCTTTTATTTTTTGTGTCTTTGTCTGGTTTTGGTATCAAGATAAGGCTCACCTTGTAACACAGGTTTGGGAGTCTTCCCTCTTCACATTTTTGTAGTAGTATGGGCAGAATAGGTGTTAATTCTTTTTTGAATGTTGGGTAAAGGTTAAAACCATCTGACCTAGCATTTTTATTGGGAGTTTTTTGATAAAGGCTCAATTTTGTTAGCAGTTATTGGTCTGTTCAGAAGGTATCATCCTGATTTATATATGTTTCTTCCTGGAAGTATGTATATTTTTGGGAACTTGTCAATTTCTTTCATGTTGTCCAATTCAGTGGTCGCCAACCTTATAGACCCCACAGACCACCAGTTGGCAATTGCTGCTCCAAAGGTTTCTGTAAGCCAGCAGTTGCCAACCTTTCGGACCTCACAGACCACCAGTTGGTGACTGCTGGTCTAATTTATAGGCAGATAATTGTAGTATTTCCTTATAATACTTTGTATATCAGTGTTGGTTGTCATGTCTTTTTCATTTCTGATTCTATTTGGGCATTCTGTTTTTCTTCTTGATGAATCTGGCTAAAAGTTTACCAATTTTGTTTAGATTTTCAAAGAACCAAGTTTTCATTAATATTTTCTATTTTTTTGGCCTCTACTGTGATCTTTATTATTTCCTTTTCTCTACTTACTTTGGGTGTTGTTTATTTTTCTATTTCCTAATTCTATCAGGTATAAGGTTAAATAGTTTGAGATTTTTGCTGTTTCTTGAGGTAGGCCTTCATTGCTAAATTTCCTTATTAGAAATGCTTTCACTGTGTCCCACAGCTTTGGCTCATTGTGTTTTCATTTTAATTTTTCTCAAGAACTAAAAACAATTCTTCCTTGATTTTATTAAACCATCCACTGTTTAGTGACATGTTCTTTAGTCTCCACGTCATTGTGTTTTTCAGTTTTCTTCTTGTAATTGAGTTCTAGTTTCATATCATTGTGATTGGAGAAGTTCCTTGGTATAATTCCAATATTCTGTAAAGACTTGTTTTCTGGCCTAATGTGGTTTATCCTGGGAAATGTTCCATGTGCACTTGAAAAGAATGTATATTCAGAGACTTTTAGGTGAAATGTCCTAAAAACATCAATTAAGTCATTCTGATCTGATATGTCATTAATAACACTGTTCCCTTGATTTTCTGTCTGGGTGATCTGTCCACTGATGTCAATGGGGTATTAAAGTCCCTTATTATTACTAGTAGCCCTGCACACAAATCCATGCGCCAGCAGCTCTCTGTGGGGTCTGGCTGCTCTGCACCTGCTTCCCAGTTCTCCACAGCCCAGAGGCCCATCTGCTGCTGGGCACAGAACGCTTGCCTTGTCACCGTGGTGATGAAGCAAGCATTCCACCAGACCGTTCACACTGCCCGCTCTCAGCGGCCGCCCCGAGACTGGGGGACTCCAGTTGGGCTGAGAGGACTGGGCACCACCATCTTGTGGCTATGGGCACTGACATCTTTGTGATGGAGTGGCGGTTAATTCACATATTACCCTTTTATTAGATAGGATAGTACATATATTTTTCCTTTATGTCTTTCAATATTTGCTTTATATATTTAGGTGATCCTACACTGGATATGTAATGTTTATGAGTTGATCCTCTTTAGATTACGAAATTACCGACTCTTTTGTTAGCCCTTGTTTTAAAGTCTATATTATCTTTAATACAAGTATTGCTATCCCAGCTATTTTTTCTTTTCCAGTTGCATGATACATCCTTTTCTATCCCTTTACTTTTAGTCTGCATGTCTTTCAATCTGAAGTGAGTTATCTTGTAGGCAACTCATATACTTTCATTAAAAATTTCTATTTAAGATAATTATTGATAGGCTTGTATTTTATTGCCATTAATTGTTTTCTGATTGTGTAGTTTTGTGTTCTCTATTTTCTTGTATATGTTGATGACTTTCTATAGTGTTTGGACTTATTTTTCTTATAAACTTCTTACAGGTTTTTGGTTTGTGGTTACCATGTACTTCATATTCATCACACCACGTTTATAGTAGTCTATTTTAACTTGATGGCCACTTAAGTTCAAACACATTTTTACTTACCTACTCCATATATTTTTGTCATGTACTTTTTGTGTTTGTATTTCTTAATTTAGTTCTAATTACACACTTTACGACTTTTACCTTTTAACCTTTGTACTGTAGTTGGTTGAGCCACTGATTTTTACTAAGTATTTGCCTTTGTCAGTGAAAATATTTTTTTCTTTCTTTTCTTACTCATATTTGTAATCTTTTTTATTTAAATAAGTCCCTTTAGCATTTCTTGTAATGCTAGTTTAGTGTGGTTAACTGCTTTATATTTCTTATCTGAGAAACTAACTCTTTGTTGACTTTAAGTGATAGATAGCTTTGCTGGGTAATCTTGGTTGTAGATCTTTGTTTTATATTACATACCAATCTCACCTGACTTAAATGTTTCCATTGAAAAATCATCTGACAGTATTATGGGAGCTCCTTTGTATATAACTGCTTTTTTTTTTTTTTGGTTGTTCCTTTAAGATTCTCTCTCTCTAATCTTTTGACATTTTAATATTAATGTGTATAGGTATGGACCTCTTTGGGTTCCTCTTATTTAGAATTTCTGCACTTCCTGGACTTGTATGTGTAGTTCCTTCCCCAGGTTAGGGAAATTCTCACTTATTTCTTCAAATAGGTTTTCAATCCCTTACTCTTCTCCTTCTCTGGTATCCCTATGATGTGAATGTTGGAATGCTTAATGTTACCTTAGAGCTCCCTTAAACTATCCTCATTTTAAAAAATTATCCTCTCCCATCCCCCAATACCCTGTTCTGGTTGGGTGTTTTCTGCTAACTTGTCTTCCAGATCACTGATTGAATTCTTTGCTTCATCTAATCCAGGGTCACCAACCAGTGGTCTGTGAGTTCCCTCTAATGTAGTCTTCATTTCAATTATTGTATTCTTCATTTATACGTGTTTTTTTTTTTTTAATCTTTGTTGAAATTCTAAGTTCATGTATTCTTCCCCTGAATTCATTGAGCATCCTTATAATCATTGTTTGGAACTTTGTATCTGGTAGATTGCTTGTTTCCATTTTGTTCTTTTTTAAAGTTTTCTGTATTTTCATTTGGGACATGTTTCTTTGTCTCATTTGGCCTGACTCCCTGTGTTGTTTCTGTGTATTAGGTAGATACACTTATTCTACTCATCTTAGCAGGTGTCCTATGAGACCCAGTGGCACAGTCTCCCTGTTCAGCTAAGGCAGTTGCTCCAGGGCATCCCTTATGTGGGTGTGTGCATCCTCCTGATGTATTTGAGCCTTTATTTCTGTTGGCACATCAGTGGATGGGATTGACTCACAGGTTGGCTGTTGGTGACTACAGAGGACAAGCTGTAGTCTGGGAGCTGATCCCATGAAGCGGGAGTCTTTACTGGGGTTCTGGTGCCAGCCAAATCTGCCTTTCATGTGTATGGATGTGGAGGTGGCTGGGTGGTGTCGTCTGAAGCCAGCTACTGGGTGTGTTGTTTCTGGAGCCTCTTAGGAAGAACTCTGGTGCAGGTCAAGATCAACTGCTGTTTATGTCCAGCTTAGGGTGACCAGTAGGAACTACAAAGTAATCTGCATATGGTTGCTGCTTGTTCTTGGAGGTCCTTGGGAAAGGCTATGCTATGTACTGAGGTGCCAGGCTTGAGATCCTTTGGTGGGCACCATGATATGAGCTGAGTCAATTCAGTTTTTCCCCATATATCGCTGGTGCTTTTTGAACTGCAACCCTTGCAAGCTTAGGGTAAGTTTGTGAGCTACCAAATTTTTGCATGGGTCCTACAAGAGGAAAAAATACTTGGGACTCTAGCAGCCCTCCATATCATGTGATATGCAATCCCTGCTGGTTTTCATATCCAGATGTCATGGGGCTCCTCTTCCCAGCACTGTGTCCCAGGCTAGGGCTGAAATCTCTGCTCTTCAGGGGGGACCTCTGCAGCCCAGATAATACATCCCAATTCTTAATCCCCACACATAGGGAGTGGAACCCGCGTGTTCTGTCTCCACCTCTCCTACCAGTCCCTACATGGCTTCTTCCTTACATCTCTAGTTATAGAGATTCTGTTTAGCTAATCTTTAGGAGGTTCTCAATAATAGTCATTCTACAATTTAGTTGTAATTTTGATGTGGTCATGGGAGGAGGTGAGTACAGTGTTTACCTACTCTGCCATCTTGACTGGAACAGCATTACATTTGATTCTCAATTCAAACAGCAAAATCTGCACCAATGCCACTTTGAGGATTTGATAATACTGGTGGTATTTGAGAGGGTATTCATGTATTATCAATAAATAAAATTATCAATGAATTTTTAAAAATGTAGCACAGGTAAAATATTGAACAAAACCTGAATGCTATCAGATAAGGTGGTTTTCTACATTTTCTTAACAAACTAACTTATTTTTTACTCTACAGCAGGGGTTGAAAATACCTGGCTTACAAAATTATTTGGCCTGGCCTGCCAAGGCATTAGGAGTGAATTAAATGGTTGACCAAATATAGCAGGTTAATTTTGAAGCTGATAATTTTGTCTGGCCTGTGAGTGATCTTATAAATATCCAAATAGCCCTGGACAGAAAAGAAGTTCTCCACCCTTGCTCTAGAGCAGCTGCATATAAGATGTAAGCATTTTGACTTATTGTAAAAGAAAGGCACTGAGTGAAATTTGTTCTATATCTCACTCATTTATCTCCAAAGCAGGAGCAGTTAACTTAGAGTGGTCTGAACCAGCTATGAGTCAATAAAATAATATGTTGTTTAATAATCAGTGGTCAACTGTAGAGAATAGTATGGACTTTCCTCAAAAAAACTAAACATGGAACTCCCATTTGACCTAGTGATCTCACTTATAGGAATATATCCCAAGAAACTAGAAACACCAATCAGAAAGGATATATGCGCCCCTATGTTCATAGCAGCACAATTTGCAATAGCTAAGATTTGGAAACAGCCTAATTGCCCATCAGCAGATGAGTGGATTAAAAAACTGTGGTACATCTACACAATGGAGTAGTGTGCTGCTATAAAAAAGAAGGACCTCCTACCATTTGCAACAGCATGGATGGAGCTGGAGAGCATTATGCAAAGCGAAATAAGCCAAGCAGAGAAAGATAAAAATCACATGATTTCACTCATTTGTCGATCACAATTTACAACATAAACTAATGAACAAAAACAAACAGAGAAGCATCGATCAGATGCTCAAACCTCAGAGGAAGGTAGAGAAGGGTGGGGCTAATGGGGAAAGATCAACCAAAGGACTTGTATGCATGCATATAAGCATATCCAATGGACACAGATACCAGGGGGGTGAGAGGGCAAAGGGTGGTTAAGGACACATATGTAATACCTTAATCAATAAAGAAAAAAAATTTAAATGGGAAAAAAATAATCAGTGGTGTGTGTATATATATGTATATGTATATTTTTGTTGTTGTAAGGTTACAGATTTTCTAAGAAGAAACATTCTCTGATGAATTGTGAAATGGGGAAAGAATGGAAAACAAAAAAGCCAAGTTTCTTTTGGACTTTCCTCTCATATATAACATATACTGCCATTTTTAAAAAATTTAAAATAAAACAAATTATGTTTTAAAATAATTATGTTTCAAAACAAAAATTTCAATTCATGAGATTTTGATTTTTTTCATTCTTTTCTATTTAAAAGAATTCTTGTTCTTATATAGAAAGTTGAATAGTATGTTCTTATAAAGGATGGAATATAAACACACACTAAACATAGCTTATCTAAATTCTAAATTGTAGCAAACTTAACATCTTTAAAACAGCAATGACAGAAGTAAACTTTTAAATATTTTTTCTTTCCCCACAATATGCTACAGTGAATTATTTAGAAATGGTTTTTCATAAGGATTAGGGAACAAGGATACTTCTTAAAATCCTTTATTACCAATTATGTAAGTTACAAGGCATTACATAATTTATAAGGAATTTTAGTATTAATATTATAGAAATTTTGATATACATTAATATTACAGGAAATGCCTAACATGCTACGGGGACTACTATTATTTCTCTTTAAAAAATGATCTCTTTAGTCATAGAAACATTGATAACAAATTATATCTGTAGCTGTGAAAAATAAATGAATCTTGGAATTATGAAAGTCCACTAGCTAATACCATAGTTCAAGAGCAGCATTTCATGATTAACTTTCTTTGGAATAATGTAACCATGCAAACTTCTATTATTCAGGTATGAGGTTTTAACCAAGAAGACCAGTTCAGTAATTAACAATGAAAATTTCTTATCTTGGTTGGCTACATTAACTGATAATAAAAATTTTCAACAAACATGAACTAGCATAGTCTAGTAAAAGCATTCAGAAAGAATACACATTTTTGCTACTGAGGGTTAAAGCTGTGAAATGCTGTGAGCTAAAAGAGGGGTCAGCAAGCTATGCCCCAGATGCTTGTTTTGGTCAGTAAAGTTTACTGGAATGCAGCCAAGCTCATTTGTTACTGTATTGTCTATGGCAGCTTTAGAGCTACAGTGACAAAATTATGACAGAAACCATATGATTGCAAGATTGAGCCTAAAGCTCTAAAAAAAAGGTCTGCAACTTCTGAACTTCAGAATATTTTATACTGCATTTTAAGTTTTCCTTTTATTGCAAAAATTTCCCAGTTAAGATTTTCTAGGATGGAAAAGGGGAAGCTTATTGAACTTACAATTCAAAATGACATGTGCTTGGCCTTTTTACTGACTACTGTGCTATTCGGTTGTCACTTCTCTATCATGTATGTCTGTTTCATACTCCAACTTGGATTTCTTCTTCCTCTGCTATTGGTAAATTTCTCAGGATGCTTCTCGAGCCCGTATTTTTACTTGTTTCATCTGTCTCCTTTCCATTTTCCCTTCTCATTAGTTTTATTAATGTTTTTCACATACTCCAGATTTGGTGAAAGTACCAGGAACTTTGATCATCCTGCTTCCATCTTATACATTATTTAACAATTCTGTAGTTTTAGCTTATTTTTTAAAAAAAACTTAAGTGCTTTGCATTTTAACATTTATTTAGATTTATTCATATACCAATGTCTTGCCTATAACCCTTCTTGTGTCTCATCTTTCCCTCTGGGTTTATTTTGTTTTTGCCTAAAGTGCATTCAGCTCTTCATTTATTTGTTGCTCAGGGGCACTAACCACTTTTAGACTTGGAGTAGCCTTGGATCAGCTTCTACCTTTTGTAACAACTACCCTCTTGCTCATGTTAGGAAATGCTTTCTATAACTCTATCCCGCCTTCTTTCAGTTTCTCAAGAATTCATTATAATTTCTTATCTAATGAACCCCTTCTTATAGTTCAATCCAAGTATTAATTCATTTTAAAAACATCTTTTCTGTGGTTGGGAGAGAGAGGATACACCAACATGTGCTCACGCCTTGAAATGGAAGTCCTACATGTGTTGTTCTCTACATTACTAGCTCACCAATTAAATATCAGCCCAAATAGCTTTTTCTGCATGTTCAATTTCTCATAACTGTTTCTGAGAGTAATTAACCTCCCTGAGAAAAATGGTTTCCTTATCCATAAAATGGAGATGAATATACCTATGTATTTGGGTTGATAAACATTAAAGGAGATATATACAAAGTGCTTAAAACATATACATGTTAGTTTCTTCTTTTGCTATATGGATAATCAAGAATTAAATGTTTTAAATTCTTGTGTCATAAACTTCATCTTCCACTGTATTAAATTTTAAAAATAGTCCAGTAAGTATTACATAGTTTAATTTCAAATATTTTAGCAATCTTTTTTTGTTTTTGTGATTTCTCCTCAGTTGCAATCATACTGAGTTCTTTCTTACATTTCTGTTTATTGTTTTGGCTTTTTTCCTATGCTACTCATATACCACCTGAATAATATACTAAGAATGTCAATGAATCTGGTAAACTTCTTAAACTAAATACTTTACCTTTCAGTCCACAAACTGATGCTCTATCCACTGAGCCAAACCGGTTTCGGAAAACTAAATACGTCTTAAGTGAATTTATAATAATACATAAGAATTCTATTTTTAATAAAACGTAGAATTAGATTTCATAATACATTGATTTTAATGTAAAAAGCACTGAAACAGCTTCATTTTAGCAGCTATGAATTTTTTAGAGTACAATCAGTTTCTAAAAAAATATATTGGTTAACAGAACTATAGGGTAGCCATTAAAAAGCTTATGCAATAATAAAATGAAAGTAATTAATTTTGAAAAAGCAGAACTAAATTTTACTAGGCTGCTTTTATAAAGGTTAAAAATGTCTGCTTTTATAAAGGTTAAAAAATGTCATCTAAAACAAAAAACAGCTCTATAAAGTTAAAATTGATCTGCTATCAATACAGCCATCTCTGAATGTCTATTAGCTACAAAAATCAAGGCTCAAACACAAGCAAAATAACAAAACTGCAGGCACCAAATAAAATAAAAAAAATAAGCTAGTTAAAAGTCAGACACCTCAACTTACTACAATAATTTAGCAACAGAATACATATTTATAGCAATCCTTCTGGATAACATATTAGGGCCTTCATGTAAAAATCAAGCCTTCTTTTTAACAATGACCTGGAACATATTTTGGCAATAAGGGATAGAGAACAATGAATGGTTCAGATCCTCTCTAGCATAAGAATAATTATGTCCCACAGAAAAGAGAGACATATCCGAAAGAAATAGGGGCATCTTATTTAGTAAATGACCAGTGCCTAAGGACCTAAGAGTGATCCCACGGAGGTTTTTATTTTTAGACAATTTCACTCTTGGTGGGGTAGAAAAACATCATGGAAAGAGATAATTTCTTATGAATTTATTTATTTTTAACTGAGATAACTGACATGTAACAACTGTATTAGTACAATTTGCTATTTGTACATATTGTGAAATGATGTTTAGGGTAAGTTTAGTTACTTCATATCCATCACTTCTCATCCTTACAAATTTTGTGTGTGATGGCAAGTTTTAAGATTTACCCTCTTAGTAACTTTCAAATAGATAACAATCTTGTTAACTGTTTCTTTTACTATACGCTTAGCAGACAGGTTGAGGCCAGGGGAATAAAGCCCATTTTGAAGAAGAGAGCTTACAGGTAAAAAAAGAAATCAGATCCTGGTCCCATAGCTTAAGCACAGGGTCAGCAGTGCCTCAACTGTAGAATTATATGCGTCAACAAGATCTCCTTAAGCCTATTGAGCCGAGGTTAGTAACTTACAATACAAAGAGTCCAAACTAATAAAATATGGGAAATTATATAAATCTTTCATGAACTATTTATCAATATTTGTAGCCTGTGACAACCAGTTTCTAATACAGTAAACAAAAATAATTCCCTAGGGATGAAATTATCTAGTAGTTTACAAAGGTGCTTTTTAATCTTTTCATGAATATGGGGAAAGGAATAGACAGTAAGGAGAAAGACAGTGACTGGAAGTCTTTGTGAGCACAACCTACCACACAGTCTGAATCTACTAGTGGCAAAAAATATTATTTCCAGTTGGTTTTAGGAGAATTAGTAGGTGTATAATAGCTAAAAATTACCATTAATACTTACCACAATCCTCCCAAAACAACCACTATACATTTAAAGAAATCCAGTAACTGTATTAAACATGAAGCTACCGGTAAAAACCCTGAGTTTTAAAGAAACTGAATTAACTACTTTCAGAACAGTATCTTTAAAAAGTTCTCTAAGTATTGAGACAATGTGCTATCTTCTTTCCCAATTTTAATGAAGTTGACTTGATGAAGCATAAAATCCACTTCAGTCTTAGTTATAATAAAAGCTACTTATTAAACACTAATGTACCAGGTATGGTGGCAAAATGCCTTTACTCATTTGATTTCTATTTCTTTCTTGCTTCTTTCATTAGAGATTTTTAAAATACCAAATGAAATGTTATAAATAACACTTTCTAGAGTATGGCCATAAAATGATAAGCTTGGGATTAATACTGGTGCCATATTTTATTAAGATTTGTCTCCCAATATTTGCAGATCCTAATACAGCTAAATGGTTGCAACTAGTGAATTAATTCCTGAGGCTGGGTTTTGAACTCCATCTAAGAATTTATAATAGCAAAGACAAAACACTGGAAAATTCCACATTTACCATGATCTCTGTAACAAAAAGAAACCAGATGACTTGGAGAGTAAATTGCCTCTAATACTCTTCCCAGTATGTATTCTTCTCAGTACCTACTACAGAAAAATATGTTTACAAATTTCAATCCAGGGCCAATCAAAGTGTGGTCTGTAAACAATTCCTAGTCCACAATATTTTCTATACCGTTAACTAAATGCTTATTTCAGTTAAACTGTTTGCTGTGGGAAAAAATAAGTTATTTGATTTGAGAGAGAAAGAAACATTGATTTTCTGTTCTACTTATTCATGCATTCTTTGACTGATTCTTGTATGTGCCCAACTTCAGCACATCGGAATAATGCTCTGAGCTATCATGCCAGAGCCATTCACAGCAACTATTCTTAATTATGGAAACTGTGTTGTTTCATATTCTAGCCCAAGGTTCTTACCCATTACCAACTAGTAACAGTTTGTGGACCAGTTATTTTGGGTTATCACATTCTAGACCTCAATTTTAGATACTACTATATTTCTGTCCCTGAGGCCAAACAAATAAATTAAACAAATACTTAGATGAAAAGTCACACAGCAGTGGAAAAGATAATAAAAAGTAATTGACCTCACCTTCGACAGAAGCAATTTCACACAGGAAACATGACCTTCATAGACAGCAGACAGAAGGGGAGTAATATGATGTTTATCTGGAGCCTGTGAAATAATAGAGAAAACCACCTTATCCATTTTTCCTTTCTCCTTTCTAGATGAAATTAGGAAACACTTGTGAATATTTTAAAGTCATTGTTTACCTATTTGCCTTTCTATCCAAAGTCACTTTATAAGTACACGTTTCTAGTCTCTGGGGAGCTGCCCTCTAGAGCAGCAGTCGCCGCCGGGGACCACTAGTAATCCGAAAGCTTGGTGAATGCTGCTCCAGAGGCCCAAACCCACAAGCAAGGTTTCTCTTTGGAGTCAGCAATGTGAAGTAGAGGGAACAGGGCTTTGACCCCAGCTCTGCCACTTACTGTGTGACTAGTTATAATCTCTGAGCCTTATTCCCCACTAATATAGAAGTACCATTGAGGTGCTGAAGGGAAGAACATAGCCAATGAAATGATTGCCACAGCTCAGCCAAATGACTTAGTGACCCTTGAAATGTGAGAAGTTCATCTCACTTGCGGTCATGGTTACTTAAACATTTTTCTAAAACTCTGAAATACAGAAGCCACAAAAAGAAAGAGTCAGGAGATGGCTGCTTCTGTCTGATCACTTGCTTACTGACTTCTATTAAAAAAAAAAAAAGCACCATATTTACCATGACTGCAGGGTCCACTGGCAGATAGCATTTGCTACTTACAGGTAGTGCAACTCTCAAGTTGCATTAGAACCTGAAAAGCAGCAGCCAAGGGGAAACTTCCTGAGCCTCAGCTTGAAAGTCAGTTTGTTTGCTTGTTGTTTAAAATCCCAACTATACATTTCTAAGTTACAGAAATTATGGTATAATTTCAGACTGTATAATTTAAAATGAGGTTTCCACAAGAACTATTTTATACATCTATATAAAATAATTACCTAAAACATACAACAGGGTTTTTTTTTTTTTCTAGAATGACAATGTTCTTTACATACATTAATATCTGCTCCTTTCAGCAGCAGAAATTCCAGGATTTCAAGCTGCCCACAATCTGCCGCATAATGAAGAGGTTTCCTTCCACCTTCTAGCGTCCGGTTGACATCTTCTCCCTTGTAAAAGAAGCCAAAGAAAAGTTATTTATGTGAATGGTAGATTGAAGGAGGAAGGGTGCTTGACATTTTTACTTTCTTAAAGCTATAAGAATTTTGTGAAATATTTGCATTTCTTGCAAAGTGAAGTAACCAAAAACTTGAAATTCTGCACATAGTTTGATAGTAATTCAAACCACGATAGTCAAGCTGAAAACAAGCAATAATGAATTTCATTAAATATAATGAAATACTATACAGTGCTCTATTTTTAAGAAGTTCAATCAGCATAACATCAAGAGGTGGCCACATTTAACTGATGAGTTCAAAAACTGACTTTACACAATCACATGACATATTTTAATTCTTCAAAGAAAGCATCACTACTTTGATGGCGTCGGCCATTATCACAAGGAATGTATTAGCTATTAAGAATTCATTTCAGAGTGCACAGAAACTTAGAGAAGCCATGAAAGGCAGAGGTCTAGAGGCATGCACAAAGAGGACTGACTGCTGATTGTGCCCCGAGCTTTCTCTAGTGGGAGGAAAATGGAACCTCCCAACTGCACTGAACCCCCGTTTCGGGCGAAACCCTGGGGACCCAGACTAATATGGGTCCCTGGAACCCATAGAAGCTCAGGGGAGCTGGAAAGGCAGAGGTCTGGAGACGCACACGCACACATACACAAAGATGGCTGAAGCGATTACCAAGGGGCACTGAGACCCAAGAGCTGCTGTACAGGGCAGGGCTGATGGAAAGCCAAGGCTGTCTGCTCAGCCCTGATACTCTGCCCTATCCAAGCCCAGCACAGAGGCTATTGCAATCTTGCAAGTCTTAAGGCTGAGTCCAGCAGAGAAGTTCTCTGGGTGCAGACACAGCTAATCCTCATAACCAACTGGCTTGGTCAATTCCCCCCAGTGATACCAACAACAATCAAGACTTAACTACAACAAAACAGTATATACAATCCACAAAGGGGTGCAACAAGAGTGTCTACCTCAGATAACTGGGGATGCAGAGCTACTGGGCTATACAGAACCCCTAGCACACAAAGTTACTCTACCAACTCAGGGAAGCAGCAAAAATGCAGAGACAAAGGAACAGATCACAAATGAAAGAAATGGAGGAAAACAAACAACTGGATATAGAGTTCAAAACCACGGTTGGGTCTTTTAAAAATTTCCTAGAAAAGATGGATAAATTTAGCGAGACCCAAGAGGAGATGAAAAAGGACCAATTAGAAATTAAACATACACTGACTGAAATAAAAAAATATTATGCAGAGACCCAACAGCAGACTAGAGGAACGCAAGAATCAAGTCAAAGATTTGAAATACAAAGAAGCAGAAAACACTCCACTGGAAAAGCAAAAAGAATCCAAGAATGTGAAGACAGTGTAAGGAGCCTCTGGGACAACTTCTAGCATACCAACATCAGAATTATGGGGGTGCCAGAAGAGAGAGAGCAAGATACTGAAAATCTATTAGAAGAAATAATGACTGAAAACTTCCCCCACCTGGTGAAAGAAAGACTTACAAGTCTAGGAAGTGCACAGAATCCCAAACAAAAGGAATCCAAAGAGGACCACACCAAGATACATCATAATTAAAATACCAAGAGCAAAAGACAAAGAGAAAATATTAAAAGCAGCAAGAGAAAAACAGTTAATTACCTACAAGGGAGCACCCATAAGATTGTCAGCTGATTTCTCAACAGAAACTATGCAGGCCAGATGGGAGTGGCAAGAAATATTCAAAATGATGAATTGCAAGAACCTACAACCAAGATTATTGTACCCAGTAAAGCTATCATTCAGAATTGAAGGGTAAAGAGTTTCACAGATAAGAAAAAACTAAAGGAGTTCATCAGCACCAAACCAGTATTATATGAAATTCTGAAAGGCATTCTTTAAGAAGAATAAGATAAAGATAAAAATTATGAACAAATACATATCAACAAATGAATCTAAAAATCAAGTGAATTGAAAATCTGATTAAAATAATAAAGTAGTGAATATAATAGAATCAGGGGCATAGAAAGGGAGTGGACTGATAATTCTCAGGGGGAAAGAGGTGAGGCGGGGTGTAGGGAGAGACTGGACAAAAACCATACACCTATGGATGAGGACAATGGGTGTGGGGAAGCAAGGGCAGAGGGTGGCGTGGGAGCTGGGTGGAGGGGGAAAAAAGAGGAACAATTGTAATCTGAGCGATAAAGATTTTTTTTAAAAAATTTATTTCATTCACTCATTCAACATTTACTAAAGTCCTATTGTATGGTAAGCACTGTACACAGGGGACAATGCTGAGCGAAATCAAACATGGCTTCTGATTGCACAGAGCTTACCATCTAATGTAATCAGTTTAAATGTAAATTTAATTTAAAATATAACTGCTGTGAAGGAAAGGAACTCAGTACTACATGAATACTTTTCAGAAGGAATATGGCAATCTTGGTGATGGACAGGAAATGGGTAGTATCAAAAGATGAACTTAAGGCTTCAAAAATAGAATCTCTGTTAATCCTCAGTGAGTGGAAACTAACAATTTACACTAATAAAAGAGAAACCTGCAAATTAACCATCACTCTGCTATACCCACAAGCCATGCTCACTAGCCAATCAGGAATGAGTATGCAAATTAGCTCAACCAAGATGGCAGTAGCCATGGAGCTGGAGCAAGCAGGAGGTTTGGGCTGCCCTCGGCAATGAAGGAAGCCAAGATTCCTGCTGCCCTGCCTGGCCCTGGCCTCCACTCAGGGCTACAAAGTTTCAATTGTAGAAGATAAATCTCATATACCTGCTTCCAGCAGGTCCTGAAAAGGAAAAAAAGGAGGGACTGGGAGCCTGGACCACCAGAGGGCTTGGCCAGCCTGAAAACAGCCCTTAGCTCCTCACCCAGGCTGACTATACCTCGATCCTGAAGGGGGTGAGGCCAGCCTGAAAACAGCCCTCAGTCCCTCACCCTGTCAGTGGGGGGTCAGTTGGAAGTGATCAGGACAGCAGAGGGGGTGGGGTGGGGTTTGGAGCGAGCAGGCCAGCAGGGGGGGGGCGCATTTGGAGGTGAGTAGGCTGACAGGCAGGTGAGCAGTTAGGAGCCAGCAATCCTGGATTGCAAGAGGGATGTCCAATAGCTGGTTTAGGCCCGATCCCTGTAAATCAGCAATAGGACATCCTTCGAGGAGTCCCAGATTGGAGAGGGTGCAGGCCAGGCTAAGTGAGAAACACACACACACACCGTTTATAAATTTCCTGCACCGGGCCTTTAGTAATAAATATAATTACCCTCTCTGCTGACCAGCTACTACAGGTTTGGCACTGTACTACATACATTATCTCTAATCTTTAAATAATTCTAAAAGGAGAAAATCTCCACTTAATCTCTTTCAGCTTTAGACTTTTCATATGTTAAGTAACTTTTTAATGTGGCTCAGTTAAGTAACAGAGTAGCAATTTAAAACCTCAAAACTACCACATTGCCTCCATTCAGTATTTGTCCCCCTCCCCTTTTTTAAATGTTTTTATTTATTTTAGAGAGACAAAGGGAGAAGGGGAGTAACATAGAAACATCAATTAGCTGCTTACTCCACAACCCCTACTGGGAATTGAGCCCCAAACCCAGGCATAGGCCCTGAGAGGGCACCGAACTGCTGACCTCTTTGGTACATGAGGTAATGCTCCACCACTGGGCCATACTGGCTGGGCCTCTTTTTATCTTAAGGAAAATTCAGACTTTACAGAGTAGCAAAATGTCTGAATTTATTTTTTTAACTACAGTATTATTTATCTAGTTTGGCTTAGTCAACTCATCAAGCCTTTTCCTGAACTGAGATATTCAGAACTCATTTTATAGCTATTATGAGCTTTTCTTTCAAGCATACTCTATGTGGACACAGTCTATTACATGCTTAAGATCACTGGAGACTGGATTACTCCCAGTTAACTCCAACTCTACCACTTAATTGTGGGACCTCAGACTATTTTTCTAAATCTTAGTTTCCTTATCTGTAAAATGGGAATGAAAATATTTGTATCTTACAGGGTTTTAGTGCATCATTAAAGGACATAATTCATGCAAAGTATGTAACACAGTACCTGACACAGGGTAAAACATAAATGTTTTCTGTGGATCCCTGATGTTGACTTATACTGGTTTTAAAAGATTTTCCAGCCGAGACCGGTTTAGCTCAGTGGATGGAGCGTCGGCCTGCGGACTGAAAGGTCCCAGGTTCGATTCCGGTCGGGGGCATGTACCTTGCTTGTGGGCATATCTCCAGTGTGAGGCGTGCAGGAGGCGGCTGATCGATGTCTCTCTCTCATCGATGTTTCTGACTTTCTATCCCTCTCCCTCCCTCTCTGTAAAAAATC
The DNA here is from genome assembly GCA_011751065.1 of Lasiurus cinereus. Lineage (NCBI taxonomy): Eukaryota > Metazoa > Chordata > Mammalia > Chiroptera > Vespertilionidae > Lasiurus > Lasiurus cinereus. The sequence continues at coordinate 50,623,641 of JAAGEH010000307.1, read as the reverse complement.
AATAAAATATATTAAAAAAAAAAAAAGATTTTCCAAACTTGTTTCTACATAACAGGTGAAATATAAACAAAGAAATGATTCAATGATATAATACTTTATATTTAGAAACAAATTTAAATAGTAACAGCAATTTGATGTACCACCTTATTAATCTTTCCTCACAACTGCAGAAATGTGAAACTCTAAAGATAGATATTGCTTAAATGATTCACAGAAGTAGTTTAATTTTTATTAACACTTCCTTTCCATTACTGATATTAGCTAGATAGGTCTTTTCTGTGAATCAAAGCAAAGAAATACCTGCAGTATGCAACTGATAGGATTGCTTTGTGAAAAAATATCTGACAGCTTCCTTCCCTACTTAGTACAAGCATGCAAAATGCATACAAAGTGGGGCTGTTGTGTTTAAACTTTATCCTTTATCTCTGCAGACAATGACTTTTATAATTCTTATTTTAGCAGACAAAAAAATGACAGCTTTAAAAGTTACTGACTGAAAAGAAAGGATCCTCTTTAGCAGGGCCTTAGCAAAAGCAGTATTTATGGAAAAATCTATATTACTAAACGCCTGTATTGAAAAAGGAGAAAGATATCAAATAATTGATCTTTGTACTTTTCACTTTCAGAAATTAGGGGGAAAAGGTATATGGAAATCTCTGCAACTTCTGTTCCATATTGCTGTGAATCATAAATGCTCTAAAAGATAGTCTATTTAAAAACAAACTGAATCAAAGTAAGCAGAAGGAAAAAATAAAAATCAGAGCAGGAAGCAATGAAATGGAAAACAAAAGCTAATTCTTAGAGATCAAGTCACTGATAAATCTCTAGCAGAGTGAGTGGTGGGCCATAATGCAGTATTACAGATCATATATCACAGAAATGTACACTTGAAACCTGTATGAACCTATTAACCAATGTCGACTCAGTAAGTTTAAAAATAATAAAAGTGAATATGCAAAGAAACTTCCAAGCCCCAGATGGCCAAGAAGAAAATGGGAAGCATAAAATGGGAAGCATCCAATTTATGCCATGAGATTAGCATCACTAGGATTCTAAAATAGGACAGAGATCTTATAAGAAAAGGCCACCACAGGCTAATATCCTTCATGAACACAAATTCTGAATAAAATTCTAGTACACAATCCAAAAATATATAAAAAGGATAATATGCCATGACCAACTCAGATTTATCCCAGGAATACAGGTTGGTTAAATATTTGAAAAGTCAGCCAATATATTTTTAACAAAGTAAAAAGAACCAAAATAACCCATATGATCATCCCAGTAGATGAAAAGGCATCTGACAAAATCCAACATCTATTGCTGCTAGAAACTCAACAAAGAGGTAAAAGAGGGAAATTTCTTTGGCCTAATAATGGATTTCTACATAAAAATTACAAATAACATTAGTAACTGGTAAAAGATTGAATGCTTTTCCTCTAAAAATCAGGAATAAGTTATCTGTTCTTACTTTAGTCAGTGTTGTACTGGAGATTCTAGCCAGTGCAATTAGGCAAGAAAAAAAAGGGGCATTTGTTTTGAAAAGGAAGTAAAACTGTCTTTGCAAATGTTATGATCATCTATGCAGAAAATCCAAAGGAATCTACTAAAAAGCTACTAGAATAATCAATAATTTTGGTAATGTTGTAGAGCAAAAGATTAATATACAAAATCAACTGCATGTAATACTAGTAATAAATTGCAAATCCAAGCTAAAACAGTATTTACAACAGCATTCAAAAATAAGACAATAACTAACAAAAATGTGAAATACCTATACAATGAAAACTACTAAACGTTGTAGATAGAAATTAGAGATATGGACATGGTCAGGAACCATGCCTCCATTATTTACTTTTGCATCTCCAGTGCCTAGTATAGTTTGTGACACATAGTAAACATTTATGTAATAGAAGCTTTTTGACTGAGCAAATGGTGAAGTTGCTCAAACAATAGACTTGGAGATCACACATGAGATCTTCCACTTCAACCAAACACTTATCTAGTAATTAGAGGCCTGGTGCATGAAATTTGTGTGTGTGGGGGGGGAGGGGTCGTCCCTCAACCCAGCCTGCACCCTTTCCAATATGTGACCCCTTGAGGGATGCCTGACTGCCCTCTCACAATCCAGGACTGCTAGCTCCCAACCGCTTGCCTGCCTAATTGCCCCTAACTGCTGCTGCCTGCCAGCCTGATCACTCCCTAACCATAACCCTGCCAGCCTGATTGATGCCTAACTGCTCCCCTGCTGGCCTGGTCACCCCTAACTGTCCTCCCCTGCCATCCTGGTCACCTCTAACTGCCCTCCCCTGCAGGTCTGGTCCCCTTCAATTGCCCTCCTCTGCCATCCTGATTGCTCCCAACTGCCCTCCCCTGTAGGCCTGGTTCCCCTCCACCCCCCAAATGTCCTCTTCTGCCAGCCCGGTCACCCCTAACTGTCCTCCCCTGCTGGCCATCTTGTGTCCACATGGGGACAACCATCTTGCGTGTTGGAGTGACAGTCAATTTGCATATTACCCTTTTATGAGATAGCAGTAACTTGAGAGCAATGTTGTTTACCAATGTAGAGAGCATGAATGACAATTTCAGGTTTTCAGCAGTAACTTCAGTAGTGGTGGTGAAACAGGAAAGGAAGATAATACGCTATCCAGTTCCTTTCTCCTTACCCTTCATCCATATTCTAGGCATTAGTGACATTACCAGAGGAAGTTAGATACCTATTCTATAATTTTGATTCTAATTTCATGAGACAAAAATCTCATATTTTGTCTCCCAGATTCTGGGGCTAGGGAAGAGAAATTTTCTGCACAAGTTCAACAGGTCCATTAGCATTACATGATAATCTAACCATGTTTTCCTTTGTATCTTGCTCTTCCACTCTCCATGAAGATTATTTAAATATTTTCCTTTGTTTATAAACTTTCAACTTCTCTCTCCTCACTTTCTTTCTCAGCAGATAACCTCATATTCTTCTTTTCACAGAACACTGACTTCAGACAAGAATTCCTCCAGAACTTCTACTAAGCCACCTATCTAAAGCCAATCTCTCACCTATATGTGTTAAATATTATCCTTTCTTGTTTTCTTAGGAAACTTAGTCCTTTATCCTTTTCTTGTCTGTGCTTTCAACCATTCCTGCTCTACTGGCTCATCAGCATATGCTTTTCACAATCCTTCCACTAAAAAAGCAAACAGCAACAAGAACCTCTCCTTGGACCTGATATCCACTTTTTAGTGACTGTTCTCTTTCCTATCCTTTCATGGCTAAACTTTCCAAAGAAGCACTGTCTCTATATTTGCTATCTCCAATTTCTCACCTTCCATTCTAATCTGACTTCTACCAGGAAAACCATTTTTGCTGATGTCAGTGATCTCCATGTTGTGACTGACAGAATTGACTACTCTTTCCTTTTTTAAACACACTTTCTTATGGCTTCAGTGACACCACATTTTCTCACACTTCCTCCTACTCTCTGTCTGGGGCTTCACTGTTTCCTCTCCTGACTCATCCACTTCTATCAGATGTTTAAAACAAATTTTTAGAATCTCAGTTATGATTTCAGATTGTCATCATATATAATTCAAACAGCTGATAAATTTGGTTATCCTTATACAATTTTATAATAATATCTACTCAGAAATATCTTGATTATATAATTTCTTTGGAATAATACTTCCTTAGGGATAAAGTTGATATATGTTTTAAAGATATCATGCAGTAATAGCATATGCCATGGAATTTGACAGCGAAAACATTCTTATTATGATATGTGTGTAAATAACCAGGCAGGTCACAAATAATTGCATATAACTTCTATTTGCCATATACAGTTGGGGTAAAGCAGACTGGCAAACCTAATTTATCATCACATCCAGGCCTATTCTAGCTTCACCTTTCCCTTTTAGCAAGTGATTTATCCAGTTTCATTTTACTCTCCTCCTTTTCATGGCAACATGAAGCCTATTGATTGCTGAATACACAACATAGATTTTTATTATATTAAAATTGTATTCTTACAATTGAAGTTATTATTTTCTCTAAATGTTATATTCCATATGTGTTGTATATATGTAATACTGCAGATAAGAAAATATTACTTCATATTTTATGGTTGAGTTTAAATTAAATACACTATCCAGAACCACAGTGGTGACCGCGTTCCTTCCTCGTGCCTCTTAAAGTTTAGATTGGGATGAAAAAAGTCTATGTAAAATTCTAAATAAAAAAAAACTCAAGAAGAGTCGTAAGATTACTCTGTAGTCTAACAACTCAAGATGAGCTTCTCCAGTCCTAACTGGAATTATTCTTAAAATTAAAAAAGGAAAAAGGAGTGATAATGCATGACAAGTTTACATCAATAAGTTGGTGAGTTCTAACTTTGGGAAGAGAATCTGATTATTATACTATGATTTATTCCAATGTCAAAGCAGGGCATTTTAGGTCTGAACATTGGATAAGTTTTTCAACTTTTTGAAAATTAAATGACGTTACTGGCATTTGAGAAGGCTAGTCATGTTTCATTTCTTAGGTACTACTGTTCTAAATAACAGAAAGCCTCAGTTATAGCCATAAATTCTCTTGACTAACAATTTACTGGTATAACTATCTAGTTTTATCTTTAATATCAATAAACCAACTAGTATGTACCGAGAAACCAGGTTCCTCGCCTTTTATTATGCATATTAAAACGAAAAAAAAAAAAAAAAAAAAAAAAAAAAGAAAAGAAAAAAGGAATTGCAGGTCTTTACCCACAAAAACTTTTTCACTAATTAATTGGGTTCACAAAGTAAGTATTAATTCCTATATATCTCACCCATGCCACAAAATATAAAATAGCCTACCCTTGCTAGCTCTTTACTTCACAAACTTTTTCACTGAAGTACTCCAAATAACAAAGGAAAATACATGCTTCCCTGAATTTAAGAGAAAAATCTTAAATAGCCAAATCAAAAATTCATAGAAATATTTCTGCATGAATAAGCACATAGCATATGTACATATATGTGTTGTTTGTTTTAATATAAAAGCCAAGACCCTAAACCCTTGGCTATTGATCCCCCTCTTTCTTACCCATGGATGCTTTAGGAATTTGGGCTATCTACTCTATGGGTTGGAGTACTTCCTTGAAGAGAGCTATTAAAGAGCTCAATATTCTAAAATTTAATTCAGTCTCATCTATTTATGACCCCATGATATGGTATGATAATTTCTGATTCTGTACCTTTCTTCTTGAGATCTACAGACCACTAGACAATCTATGGATAAACTTTCAAAGAGTCTACAATTTCTTTTGTATGTATGTATAATTTTCTAGGTAGAGTCCATGTCACTTTTCATTAGATTCTCAAAGGAGTCATGACCCCTGTGACATTAGGAATCCATTCCTGTATTAGAATGCATTTGCTTAGGTATCTCAGTCTTACCTATCTTTTACTGCCTACTTAAGTTCTACTTTTATGAAGAGAAGTATTATAAAATAGTGGAAAGAACACCAAGCCTTGGCTCTAGTGACCTCTGCTACTGCTCACAAGCTTGGTAGACCTATTTCCCACTGAATAACTAGTGGGTGGAGAAGATAACCTTTCAATTCTATTATGGTTAGTTTTCATGCTCTTTATTTTTATGTGTTAAAGGCATCTGGTGATTATATCAATCTATAATTGTTCTCCCCACCTCTACCCCACTCATATTCTAGATCAAGAAAATAGGTTTTCTGTACTTCAGGCTATGAGAACTAAGTAGTTCAAGAGTTTTGATGCTGAAAAGGCTGTTACAGTGTAGTTAACTTTCCACATAAGCTGATCAAGTAGAAAGATTAATATAACAATATGAACAATGTAAAAAAATTACAGACATATCTTTCAAAGGCAAGTGTTTTTTCTTTTAAATCTATTATTACTGAGTTATTTTACTAATATGTGAATTTTAAAAGATGAAAGAAACACTGCATCAGAAAAAGATATACTATTTACAATTCAACAAACATTTACTTAGCCTATCATAAGTTAGGCATTGTGCTACTTGCTTAGGATAAAATAGGAAAGTCTGACTTACTGAATTTGCTGCCTACTTGAGAAGATATAAAAGAGCTTCAATGAAGGGAATGCTCAATGACTTAACTTGACAATTTATTTTTTATTGCAATTTAGCTTTTCATGTATTTATATTTTGTGTTAATTAAATTGTAAAGGTCCTTGGATCTCTGACTACATTTTCTACTTCTAAATAAAATAACATTTCAAAATGCCAAATGTGGTACTTTGTTATTGTTGATTATGATAGCATATTATAATAGCTAAATTAAGGGAGTATCAGTATTAGACACGCTGTCTATTGATTTGGAGATGATGAGTGTATGCGAGAGAATATGCCTGAAGAAATAAATTAATACATTATGGTGTATGGAATACTTATAAGCCAACTGGAAACCAGGAGGTGCTAATTTGGAAAATATCCACTACATATCATTGTTATAAGGCTTCACTGAAATAATGTAAGGTGCCTGGAATTATATAGAAAGCCCTCAATAAACATCAACCACTATAATTAACAGAGGCCTCACTACTTCTCACTTGAATAGCTTTCTACTCAATTTTTCTACATTCAACATTTCAACCAATATAAATCAAATACATCAATGTTACTAAGGAGTAAATGATCATGCAAAAAATTCAATTGCTTCTTTTGTTCAACAAAAATCCTCAAGTCATCTTCAATTTACCATTCTGGCCTTTTTATTATCATTCATACACTGCTCCAAACAAACCAGTGCTTTCCCACTTTTGGCAAACTTCTTGTTGTCTTCCTTTGGCATGATACCCAACTTTCATTCGTGTCTTCAATTTCTGAAATTCTACTAACCCTTCAAAGTCTATTTCCTATATAAAACTTTTACCTGATACTCTTGATAAAGGATTCTCTCCTTTTAATATTTATACTTCTTGTTTATTTGTCTCTTACTACATTTATCTTTATTCAAGGTATTTGTTATTTATAAATCTCAATGAAAACCCCCATTAAAGAAAGGACAATGCCTTACTTATACTAATATATATCACCTATAATGTCTATCGTCCAATTTAATGAATTGGTGTAGATACTTATACATCTTTGTCACACTATGTAACCTGTTGCTTACCACAACAATTACCACTTCACAAAGAGGCATTTTTAAATCATTACTAGAGTGTCTGAAAGCCACAGAATCTGTGTTGAAAAGGACTCTGAATGCCATCTAATTCATCTATCCATTCTGTGGTTGAATCCTTGCTTGTGTATACTCTACCTGCAACTGAACTTCTCCAATGAAAGGCAACTCAAGATCTTACTGATCAATCCATTCCTGTTTAAATGCTGAAAAAAAATCACTATTTACTGGTTCTGGTTCGATCCTTGGGGACACATGAAGCAAGCAATCCCTATTTCACATTAGATTATTAATTATGTTTAGCAGTCACATCACATTGTAATTAAAACACAATCTTTTCTAAGTAATTTGTTATTATCCTAAACTTCAGCTACTGATTTTCTGAGCATATATGTAGGGCCATCATATTCATTGCTATTCAACTGCATCTTAAAATATTCACCTTATCTTTTCCAGGCTCCAAGTTCTTTCTAGATTCTTATTAAAAGGAACTAGAGGCCTGGTGCACAAATTCATGCCTGGGTAGGCTCCCTCGGCCTGGCCAGTGATCGGGAGCCAACCGGCCAGGGGGAGGACCATGGAAGGTTGGCTGTGGGAGCGCACTGACCACCATGGGGTAACTCCTGCGTTGATTGTCTATGCCCTGGTGGCCAGTGCACGTCACAGCTACCGGCCAGTCGTCAGGTCATAACAGTCACTTAGGCTTTTTTATATATACTAAAGGCCCGGTGCATGAAATTTGTGCACAGGGTGTGTGTGGGGGGGGAGGAGGGGTTTCCCCTCAGCTTGGCCTGCACCCTCTCCAATCGGGACACATTGGGGGATGTGTGACTGCTGGACATCCCTCTCATAATCCATCCGGGACCACTGGCTCCTAACTGCTCACCTGCCTGCCTGATTGCCCCTAACCCCTCTGTCTGCCTGATCACCTCTAACCACCTCTGCCTGCCTGCCTGATTGCCCCTAACTGCTCTCCCCTGCTGGCTTGATAGCCTCTAACTGCCCCCCTTGCTGGCCTGATCGTCCCTAACCACCTCTGCCTCGACCCCCACGACCATAGTTTTGTCTGGAAGAACATCCAGTCTATCTAGTTAGCAAATTACCCTTTTATTAGTATAAATATAAATTTGTTAGTCCATATCCTCCCCACTCTATCTCCAGCTGTACCTCAACTTTCCTCATCATGGTCACTAAGGTATTTCTAAAAAATTTAAGTAAGATTGAAGGATGAGCTCTACCGTGTTCAGTAAACTTCCTTCTATTTTGCTATATGAAGAGATAATACATTTGGGTACTACAATTCAGAGTCTTGAATCTGGTTCATTTCACTCATCCAGTCATCCTTTTCCATCATTCCTCCAAGTATATCATTGAGACATTCAAATGTCAATGAAATGTTTGTGATCTCCTTTACCTAACAATCTAGAACTACAAAAAAATTAGTATAGCATGACTTATTTCTAAGCACTCCTTTCATTAAGTATTACAAACAATCCCACTGTTACCACACATGAATTAAATAAAATTTGGAAAATAAAATGTTCCTTCTAGTAAGGCCTACCATCCAAAATACAACCATTATTACTATCATGCCATACTTTTGTTTTTTCCTATGAAAGGTAGTTGCTTAAAAAATGGTTACAATGTCACTATTAATTATTTAACACAGGAGAGATCTTGCTGTTATTCTTGAAAGCTACAGAATATTTTGTCAAGTAGATGAGTCATAGTTTACTTAAAATTTCTCCCAATTCTGGACATGCAGATTAATACCAAATACCCTGTAACATTAAAACTTTTGTTTTATAGACAAAACAATATCATATGTCAATGATTCCAAAACACAAGTTTTCCTATGTTTTAACATCTCTGAAATTGAGTCACAAATGAGAAAGGAAAATCTTAACACTTGGCCTTGGTAAGACAGAAAGGGAACTTATGGGCTGATTATGTGCTTTGTAAAAATACTAACAGTCATTGCCCATTCCTGGCTTTACTACAGAAACTAATATATAGTGATCAAGATGCCAGAGTGTGAAGTACGGAATTAGATTGTGATGGATTTAGAGAACACAGAATAGTGAAATTCACTGAAAATAAGACCTGACAATAGTAAAGCCCATGATGATGTAATGTACTCTCTTTCCTGCCAGTTTGTTAATGCCAAGATGGAAGTGAAATGGTTCATCCAGACTCTGACTCTGCTAACACCTTTTCCTGTTCAGACTTTGGACAATCTTCTTTGCCTGCCATTCAGATTCTAAATTTTGCCAAAGATGTTCACCTCAAACTGATACAGCTTAATGTGATCTTGATTTTGCCTCTGGATAGAGAACAACTGTGAGCTCTTTCTATATAAATTCATGTTATTCTGGTATACACTGTTCTAGGTTTTCTATAAAACCCTAAAGCTTTAATGAATTTTTCACTCTTTAGTCATTTATTTGATAAATAATTCACTCAACATTTAATAGCTCCCACTATAAGCTAGAAATTTTTCTAAGTGGTAGAAATACAGAAGTGAACAAAAAAGACAAAGTTCACCAGGTCAAGTAACTGCTCCAATAGGCTCAACATGAGCTGGACTATGCTCACTGTGATTCCAAAGTTTCTCTTTTGGCAACAGGTTTGTGCTAAGTCATACAAACATAAAATGAAACTCCATTCCTCCTCTACCTGCTTAATCTTTTAAAAAGCACTCATACTCAAGCAGAAAAAAAATAAAAAAATAGAGCACCTTCTTACAGATATACAAAAATAAACTTCACAAATATATAAAAATGGAATAAAGTCTGAACTATTAGACTCAAAACCATAAAGCTCCTAGAAGAAAACTTAGGTAGTAAAATCTCTGAGCAGTGGTTAGTGCACTGGTCCATGGACCAAAAGGTCCGGGTTTGATTCCCTGGGTTGTGGGTCTGATCTCTAGCCCTTGTCTGGATGAGTACAGGAGGCAACTAATTGGTGTGTCTCTCACATTGATATTCCTCTCTCTCTCTCTCTTTCTCCTCCCTCCCTCTTGCTCTCCCTCTCCCTTTCTACCCTCCTTCCACTCTCAAAGAAAAAGAAAAAAAAATAATCCTCAGGTGAAGTTTAACAAAAACTCTGACATTTCTCTTAGCAATATTTTTTCTGATGTATCTTCTCAGGCAAAGAAAACTAGAAAAAATAATTAAAGACTAAATACACTGAACTAAAAATTTTTGCAGAGCAAAGGAAGCAAAATTACAATCTAGTAAATGGAAGAATATTGTCACCAATAATACATCTCATAAGGAGTTAATATCTAAAAGTTATAAAGAACTCATACAACTCAACACCAAAAAAAAAAAAAAAAAAAGGATAGAGGACCTGAATAGACACTTCTCCAAAGAGGACATTTTGATAATAAGTAGACATATGAAAAGATGCACTCATGTTAATTATCAAAGAAATGCAAATTAAAATCACAATGAGATATCACTTCACACCTGTCAGAATGGCTATCATCAATAAATCCACAAACAAATATAGGTGAGGATGTGGCGAAAAGCCAACCCTTGTGCATTATTGGTAGGAATGCAAACTGGTGCTGCCACTATGGCAAACAGTATGGTCCTCAAAAAATTAAAAATGGAATTGCCTTATGACTCAGCAATTCCAATTCCATTTCTGGGCATAACGAAAGAAATGCAAAAACATTAATTTGAAAGAACAGATGCACCCCATGTTCACTGCCATGTTAATTACAGTATCAAGATATGGAAGCAATCCAAGTGCCTATCAATAAGAAGAGTGGATGAAAAAGCTGTAATACATACAAATAATGGAATACTATTTGGCCATAAAAAAAAATTACCCATTAGTGACAGCCTGGATAGACCTAGAGGGTAATACGCTCAGTGAAATAAGTCAATCAGAAAAAGACAAAAAACATCTGATTTCACTTATGTGGAATCTAAAGAATAAGATAAACAAAATTGAAGAAAACTCAACACAGAGAACAAACTGATGGTTGCCAGATGTTTGGAGACTGGTCATAGTGATGTAAAAGGAATACTGTCAATAATCTAATGCTAATAATAGAGGAATATGCACATTAGCCAGGACATCATATTGCCATGACCAAACAAACAGCAGAGACCTGAGGCTGCGTGGTGCCTGGCTAGAGTGAGGAACTTCAGGCTGCTCACCCTGCCCAGTGGAGCTTGACCGGGGGCCTCAGACCACAGCCCCCACCTCGGCGCTGGGCCGGGGGACCTGAGACTGCGCCCCCCACCTGGCACTGGACCAGGGCACCTGAGGCTGTGCCCCCTGTCCAATGCCAGCTGGGGAACCTTATTCTATGCTCCCCTGCCCGGAGGTTTGACGAGGGTAGGGCCAGTTGGGTCTGGGTCTCCTGCATTTTCAAAGCACGTGTGGGTGGTGGGCGGGAGCTTGACTCTAGGTCCTGTGACACGCCCCAGACTCTGACAGGAGGAAGATTTTCATATACATTTTACTAATTTTTTTTCAATTCTGACACTTCTATTATAAAGGGCAAATAGCAATATTAAAATATTTCATCTAATTAATTCCCTTTTAATGTGCACGAGTTTCATGCTCTGGGCCACTGGTATTGTAATAACTAAGTAAGTTGCCAGGTGGGTACTGAAAATACTGAGGATGGAGGTGGGGACACACTTTGTAAAGTATATATTACCTAACCACTATGTTGTATACCTGATCTAATACAAAATAATATAAAATGTAAACTGTAAATGAAAGATAAAGTTTTTTTTTAAAAGTACTCACGTTCATATAATGAAATCTAACAATCTAAAAACAAATCCCGGTTTTGCCATTTACTAGCTTGGTTACCCTGGGCAAGTTATTTGAATTTCTTCAAAAACCATCTTTCAAGATACCTTTTTTAAAAATCAAAATTATATAACAATTCAGTGAGAAAATGTAGACAAAGTACTCAGCAAATAATCTAACATTAAATGGTGACCATCAGAATATAATTATTATTGTTATATTTTATAATGCAGGGCACATATTAGATTTGGTTTGCTTTATCTGTATTATGACATTATTATTCTAATCACTTATATGGTCCAGACAGTAAATTTTCTTCTGATGGGCTGCTATTGCTATCATTGCAAGTACAAGCTTCTGGAAATTTAAGGCAAACAAGGGACAACAGATTAGGTACACACTGGTGAAGAAAAAAAAATCATTTCATGGGGCTCTGTGATAATTGTTAGTAGCTCAAACATCTACAATGTAAGTATAGAGTAGGTCAGGAAGAGTCTAGTGTACTTAGTATTTTTATTTTTCTAGATGTCTCACTCTTTTTTTAGATTTCCCCCAGCTTTTTGCAATCTTCAAACAGTTTTTCCCCAAAGCTATTATCCTAAATAGTTTGAATATGGAATAAAAACTCATTTACAAATATGAGATATATTTTTAATAATTTCTGATTTCCTGCTCTTAATGGCAAAATCCTCTATATTTTTCTTAAAAGTGTACGTAATGTGGTGGAGATATTTACTGGGTCCAGTACTTCTTACAGGACTCTATTACACAAAATGATTCCTTTGAATAATAAACATTCAGATGGGATAGCATTCTTTATACTATTTCTAAATGAAACAGTCATCTGATTCCTACAGAGTACTTTAAGCCATTCTTCAGGCAAAAAGAAACAATTCTCTTCCTTTGATCTCCAAGATATGTACAGGTTGCTGCAACTGAGTTCTAAGGCATAAGTACATACTGTACTGACACAAGAAACCAGTGTCCTCAAAATCTACCTAACAAAACAGGAGACTAAATTAGCATATGTATGACCATTTTGTAGCACTGCAAGTAAATTAATACGGGTAACTGACAAGAGTAGAATGCAGCAAAACTATTAAATTTAACAAATTCTATACAGTGTCCCCAATAATTCAGTTATAAGTAAGTATTATCTTTTGCCACTTAGAATTCAGAACTCCTTAAGAATGCAGTGTTTAGGGCAACCAGCTTGGGTTTCCCTCCCTGCAGCACGGAGGTTTTCTATAGTAAAACTGCTTTCACTTAAAAAAAAAAAAAGGGCAATGTTTCATAATTTTATTATTTATTTATTTTCAATATATTTTATTGATTTTTTTACAGAGAGGAAGGGAGAGGGATAGAGAGTTAGAAACATCGACGAGAGAGACATCGATCAGCCGCCTCCTGCACGCCCCCCCACTACTGGGGATGTGCCCGCAACCAGGATACATGCCCTTGACCAGAATCGACCCTGGGACCTTTCAGCCTGCAGGCCGTCGCTCTATCCACTGAGCCAAACTGGTTTTGGCGATGTTTCATATTTTTAAAATGACAGATCCTTTTGAGAATCAAATTAATGCTATGGTCCCTTCTTTCCTACAATCCTGCCTCTGCCCTGCTATCTACCCAGACCCTGAAGGGTAAAAGTCCTTACCTTAGGATATAACTTTGCCAAAAGAATCATATTACTGAACTGGTGGCATGAGTGCGTAAAACAGTACCAGAATTCTAAATTACAATACAGTGATGGATTCTACTATGTTACTACTACTGAGGGGCAAAGTAAGCAAGAAAGGTGATAATACTTTATCTGGAACTTAATACAAAAAAGACAAATGGATGACACAACATAAAAGGCAGAAGGTCTAAGAAGTATAAAATCAACTTGCTGTTACTCTGCTTTCTCACATAGTTAATATGAAAGGTCTATCTTAGTGAATGCATCCAAATCTCAGTTATAAATATGAATCTATTTCATAGTAATGAGTGTTAACAATCACTCATTTAATGATTATGTACTTAATATATACATAATGTATGCTCATAAAATACTTTAAATGTATTCTGAAGAATAGTTTCTTATTGCTGTTAAAATCCATACTGGGCCTGTCAGTATGGCTCAGTGGTTGAGTGTTGACCTATGATCTAGGAGGTCATGGTTTGATTCCCAGTCAGGGCACATGCCCCGGTTCTGAGCTTGGTCTCCAATAGGGGGAGTGCAAGGAGACAGCCATTCATTGATTCTCTCTCATCACTGATGTTTCTATCTCTCTCTTCTCTTCCTCTCTGAAATTAAAAAAAAAAAAAAAAAATCCATACTGGGCTGATCCTGACCAAAGTGATCGCCTTAAACAAACACGTCATGTCAGACATGTTTCCAACTGAGGGTTATTTTTTTACTAACAAAATTACTACAAGACACACATGAAAGCTAGTGATGGCTGAGACTCTGGCAAAAAAAAAAAAGAAAAAAAAAGAAAAGAAAAATTGTTCACATTAAAAAAAAATCACAGCAAAGCATATATATTAAGAATAAAAACTTAATAAAACAAAATGCTGTGTTTTTAATACAATTATACATATAACTATGTATTTGTTTCTGGGATTCTTAACCTAAGACAACTCAAGGTCTTAAATACATATACAAATAATACGCTTATTTTTACTTACCAAGTATCACACAGAACTAATGGAAATAAAAAAAAAAAAGAGCCGAAACCAGTTTGGCTCAGTGGACTGAAGGGTCCCAGGTTGATTCTGGTCAAGGGCATGTACCTTGGTTGCGGGCACATCCCCAGTAAGGGGCATGCAAGAGGCAGCTGATCGATGTCTCTCTCATCGATGTTTCTAATTCTATCCCTCTCCCTTCCTCTCCGTAAAAAATCGATAAAATGTATTTTTAAAAAATGAGCTAGGGAAAATTTTAAGAGCAAAAGTAATGCATACCTCTTTGTATTTTTAAGCAAAAAAAAAAAGTGTTAAGTATCTATTTTTCTTACTAACAAAAAAGTTTTTAAATGGAAATCATGATATTTAAGGCCCCAAATCTTATGGTATATTTCCCCCATCTACACATCTACATAGAACTTATTAACTTAAGCTTCCCCTCTCTCCCAAAATAACTACTTTAGTGATTTAAATTAGTTCTAAATAACTGTTTTACTTATTAAATGCATACTTTATTTTTCTTCTCTGGAAAGTTTAAAAGCAATTAGTCATAGACATTTTCTAACTGAAAATAGTGAAGTATTTGAATAATTTTTCTACTGATGTTATAAAGTTAAAATTCTAATTTAACCAAATACATGTATTTATAGAAAGAAAAACGACCAAAATTAAGAAAATCCACTCAAAACACTATAATAGAATTTCAATTTGGACAGAAGACTAATATGAACAAAAAGTAGCTTCATTGTCAAGAAAAAATTTATTGCTCCACAGTTGAAATTTATTCCTAAAATCTTAAAGTAGCCTGGGAAATATCTCAAGTTCTGATCCAACAGTTTACATTCCTAAAGGCTGTATCTGTAAATAAACCCATGAGAAAGTAGGAAGGAGAAAAAAAAAAAAAAAAGAATGGAGGAGAAAAAAGAAGAGGAGAGAGGGAAAGAAAAATTCAACCCTCAAGTTTCTGACATGATTTCTATGGCAATCTGTTGAGTGGAAAGGCGGATATATACAGGGTAGGGCAAAAGTAAGCTTACATTTGTTCATATGAAAAGTTTACGAGTTTAATTCGTTCCGTAACCTTGAGGCTTGGGAAACTATGAGACGCTCGAGTCGAGGTAAACTGGTGGGTCGTGTGCAGCTGGTGGATCGGCGCGATTACTCCTATCTCAAATGTTGCTTGTATTTCAAAGCAAAAATTGCTCGCTCGACGGCTCGTATCTCAAAAATCTCGTATGTTAGGGCACTCGTATCTCGAGGTACCACTGTATGATAATTAGTAAATAATACAATAAAGTGTTTCACTTATTCGACTGTAAACCTACTTTTGCCCCACTGCATATTTTAAGGTTGTTTTTGTTGCCATCCTACATGAATAACAGCTTGAATTATTTTTCCACATTTTTTAATACTAACAGAACTGCTTGTTTTCCAGTACTATCATAGAAAAGAATCTAAAGGTAAGTAAATTTTACTCCATGAAACTGTTATTTTGCCCCAAAGTGTACAAGTTAAAAAAAAATTGTATTTAATCATTTTAAGAATGTCTTGCTCTTCATCTGTGTTTACTAATATTTAAATAGAAGTACAGAGACCCTCAATTTCTAACATTGGGTCTTCTCAATTCAGAAAACTTCTATTTCTATCAGTTCAAACTTGTTATTCTTGACCTGGCCAGTGTGGCTCAGTTGGTTGAGTACTGTCCTATGCACTAAAAGGTTGCAGTTTCAATTCCTAGTCAGAGCATGATCCCTGGTGGAGGTGCTGTGATGTTTCTCTCTCACATTGATGTTTCTTGATCTCTCCTCCCCTTCTTCCCCTTCCTCTCTTTCTAAAAAATAAAAATCAATAAAAACATTCCTTAAATAAACTTACATGTTCTTCCCTATCTTTTGATAATTCAGTCTCTGCTTTATTCTTCCTACCTAATAAAAGAGTAATATGCAAAGTGACCATACCTCCACTATACCCACCAGCCAATCAGGAGTGACTATGCAAATTAACCCAATCAAGATGTCTGCAGCCACAGAGAGAGCAGGAGGTTTGAGTTGCCCCTGGCAATGGAGGAAGCCAACCTTTCCGCCTGCCCTGGTGGCCCCAGGCCTCCAATAAAGGCTACAAAGTTTCCATTATAGAAGATAAATAAATCCCAACAAAAACGGCTGCTGCCACAGAGCGAACAGGAGGTTTGGCTCCACTCAAGGCTACAAAGTTTCAATTGTAGAAGGTAAATAAATCCCAGATACCAAGGCCTCCACTTGGGTCACTGGAGGGCATGGCTGGCCTGCAAACCACCACAGGCCCCTTGCCCAGACCACCCCACACCCCAAGGGAACCCCCATCCTGATCTGGGACACCCTTTCAGGGCAAACCCACCGATCCCGACTCGTGCAACATGCCTCTATCCTATCTAATAAAATGATAATATGCAAATTGACCACAACTCCACACACAAGATGGCTGCCCCTATGTGGACACAAGATGGCTGCCACAAGATGGCCAGCAGGGGGTGATCAAGACTGCAGGGGAGGGCAGATAGGAGTGACCGACCAGGCTAGCAGAGGGAAGTTGGGGGTGAACAGGCCTAGAGGAAGGGCAGTTGGGGGGGACCCAGGCCTGCAGGGGAGAGCAGTTGGGGGGGGGGAAACCAGACGAGCAGGGGAGGGCAATTAAGGGTGACCAGGCCTGCAGGGGAGGGAAGTTAGGGGCAATCAGGAAGGCAGGCAGCGAGCAGTTGGGAGCCAACAGTCGGATTGTGAGAGGGATGTCCGACTGCCCATTTGGGCCTGATCCTACCTTCACTGGGCCTAAATGATCAGTTGAACATCCCTCAAGGGGTTCCAGATTGGAGAGGATGCAGGCTGGGTTGAGGGATACATGCCCTCGTGCACGAATTTTGTGCACCGGGGCTCTAGTCGACTATAATATTTAATCTTCAATTTTATTTTAATATATTTTATTCATTTTTTTACAGAGAGAACTGGAGAGGGATAAGAGAGTTAGAAACATCAATAAGAGAGAAACATCTATCAGCTGCCTCCTGCACACCCTCTGCTGGGCATGTGCCTGCAACCAAGGTATATGCCCTTGACCAGAATCGAACCTGGGACCCTTCAGTCTGCAGACCAACGCTCTATCCACTGAGCCAAACCAGTTAAGGCTAATCTTCAATTTTTTTTAATCTT
Source organism: Lasiurus cinereus (assembly GCA_011751065.1). Taxonomy (NCBI): domain Eukaryota; kingdom Metazoa; phylum Chordata; class Mammalia; order Chiroptera; family Vespertilionidae; genus Lasiurus; species Lasiurus cinereus. Next base: position 50,605,859 of record JAAGEH010000307.1, on the reverse strand, counting down.
GGTGTTTCATTTGTGGTTCTGAAACATTTCAATGCAAATGACTGAATATAGAACACTAGAGGCCGAGTACACAAAATTCATGCATGGGTAGGGTTCCTAGTGGCTGCAGGCTGGGACCTTCCTTTCCTGGCTGTGGTGCCAGCCAGGGCCTTCCTTCATTCCATGCCACCTCCTGGTGGTCAGTGCACATCAGTGAGCAACTGAACTCCTGGTCAGTTGAACTCCTGAGGGGACACTTTGCTTATTAGGCTTTTATATATAGAGAACACAGTTCTGGAATGAGTCAGATTAAATCCTATCTTTCCACTTAGCTATAGGATCTCAGGCAAGTTACTTAATTTCTATTTCCTTTGAGAGAAACAGAGAGAAAACCTACCTGGGTAGTTGTAAGAATTAAATTATATGCATATCCAAATGTATATTAATTTATATGTAGAGCCATATCTGGAATAGAATAAATACTCAAAAGAGAACTCAATGAGAAAGCACTCAATTTTCATTATCTTTCATTTGGAATTTGATATTTGGCATTGACTCTCCTCTCTATTAAAATTTCTGCCCGGAGGTCATGGTTGGATTCCGGTTAGGGCACAAGCCTGGGTTGTGAGCCTGATCCCCACTAGGGGGCATGCAGGAGGCAGCCAATTAATACTTCTCTCATTATTAATGTTTATCTCTCCATCTCCCTTCCTCTCTGAAATCAATAAAAATATATTAAAAGTAAATGAAAAAATTTTCATCTGAAATGTGGCTTTTTCTTGGCTTTTATAAATAGTCTATTCTTTTTTTTAATTAAATTATTTATTGTTTAAATTACATATGTCTTCTTTTCCCCCCATTAACCTCTCCCTGACTGCTCTCACCCCTCACCCTGCTACTGTCTGTGTCCATGGGTTATGCTTATATGTACGTATATATACAAGTCCTTTGGTTGATCTTACACCTCCCCTACCTTCCCTCTGAAGTGTGACGGTCTGTTTGATGCTTCTATGTCTTTGGGTCTATTTTTGTTCATTAGTTTATTTGTTCATTTAGTCTATTCTTTTAGTTGTATGTATTCTTAACACAACTTCTAAGTTTTATTCATGTTATCCATTAAATAGGGAAATGATTTATTCAGAAACAATACAACTATCTTGTTTGCTCTATACACCCTTTAACTGAACCTAAGAAGAATTATTCATTATTGTATTTCCATGGCTACTGAATACAGTGGAAGGCACTGTAGGTACTCAAATGATATTAGGTGAATGAATTATTAATGAACCAGTGAAAACTGTGCTAACTGCCTCCTCTTTCACTTCTGGAGCTGAAAATCAAGCAGAGTTTCAGGACTGACACTAGAGAAAAAAATTCTGGAACAATTCTTAATTTCAAAATAACCTAGGCCTCTTCCCTAGATTATTTCAATATTACTGTAGAGATTTTATGCTTTTTTAAAGGAGATCTTCGTTCAACCTCTCTCTTTCTCTTCTCTATCCACACATGGCTTTCTATGACAGTTCAGTATCTTTTAACCAGAAAGCTTTCTGAATCTGACTTTTGGAAATGCTGATCTCAAAAATAAGTTTTGAATTTGCTCATACAAATTATTTTCTTTTCAAAGGGAAAAGAAATTAGATAACCCAGTTTTTGCAACTTCAGTGTTATGCAGAAGTGAGCAAACAAGGACCCACTGGCCAAATCCAGCCTACTGTCTGTTTCTGAAAGTCAAGTGTTACTAAACAAAGACATGCTCATTTGTTTATATAGCATCTACGGCTGCTTTTGCACAATAGCAGACATGGCTCACAAAGCCATATAACCTCTATCACAACTATTCACCTCTTTGAGGAAATGATCTACATAAAAAAAAAAAACACAAATGGCAAATATTTACAGTTAGAATGTAATGTGTTGGGCACTGCTTTGTGAAGTTTACATCTATCTTTTTTTAAAATTAGATAAGATATGAATGGACACTGGTACAATCCCCATTTGAGAATGAGAAAGCTGAGGTTTGATGAAATTAAATAACTTGGCTAAGGCTAATAAGTGGTAGGGTTGGGAGTCAATCCCAGGCCTAGTGGAATCTGAAGGGAAAGTATAATTACCATTCTACGGAAGGCTTTAAAAGAACAAACAGTAAAGGTATTTTCTAAGTTTTCCAACTTTCAGTTGGATTGGGTTGATAATCACATGGTTAATCCCCACCCCTCGGTGAGGATAATTTCCCATTGGTTTTTAGAGAGAGTGTAAGGGAGGGGAAGACACTCAGAGAAACACATCGATTGGTTGCCTCCTGCATGCACCCTGATCATGGGACTAAAGCTGTGATCGAACCTGCAACCAAGGACCAAGGTATGTGCCCTTGACTGGAATAGAACCCATGACCCTTCTGTCGTAGGGCCGACGCTCTGTCCACTGAGCAAAACTGGCTAGGGCTCCACATTCTTTGATACTGTTATAAGTAATGTGACAATGAGTAGCCTTTTTAATATTTACCCATTAATAACCAAAAGAGCACTGATGATTCTTATTCTTCACAAAGGAACAAGCATAAAAACTATCTTTACTTTAATGAGACTCTATGGTTTTAAAAATTATTAATTGAAATTCTAAAATGAGCTTACAGCTTTCAGCTTAGAGACAACTTAGGTGCAACTTTTTTGGTCATCCGGAATCCAGATTCATCCCACACCAGTCACTTCCACCATGCCACAGAAGTTGGACTCCAAGAGATCAAAGTCATATACCTGAGGTGCATTGGTGGGGAAGTCAGTGCCACGTCTGTCCTGGCCCTAGGGAGCTCTTGGGTCTGTCTCCAAAAAGAGGTTGGTGATGAGATTGCCAATGCAACCAGTGATTGTAAGGGTCTGATTATTACAGTGAAATTAATCATTCAGAACAGGCAGGTTCAGACTGAGGTAGTACCTTCTGTCTCTGCCCTGACCATCAAAGAACTGCCAAGAGACATTTAAAAAAAGGAAAAGAAACCCAATGTTAAGCACAGTGGAAATATAACTTTTTTTAAAAAAATATTTTATTGACTTTTTTACAGAGAGGAAGGGAGAGGGATAGAAAGTCAGAAACATCCTTGAGAGAGAGACATCGGTCAGCCGTCTCCCGCACACCCCACACCGGAGATGTGCTGGCAACCAAGGTACATGCCCTTGACCAGAATCGAACCTGGGATCTTTCAATCCACAGGCTGGCGCTCTATCCACTGAGCCAAACCGGTTTCGGCGGAAATATAACTTTTGATGAGATCTTCAACATTGCTCAATAGATACAGCACTGATATTTAACTGGAGAACTTTCTGCAATCTGTAAAGAGATCCTGAAGATTGCTCCTCAGTGGACTGCAATGTTGATGGCCACCACCCTCAACCCTCATCATATCATAGATGACATTAACAGTGGTGCAGTGGAATGTCCAGCTAGTTAGGAACTACAAAGGAAAAGATTTCAATTGAAGACCATTTGACAACTGAAAAAAGAAAAAAAAAGAATTCTAAAATGTTGGCCATGAGAAATTACAAGTGAAAGCTGGTGTTAATATTTATACAACTATTGTTAAAACCATATTCCACAACTATTGTAACAATATGGAAAAGTTGGATAAAGTTCAATGACACATCATTTATACTAAGAATGCTTGTTACAAAAAGGTATATGGTAAAACAACACTGAAAAGGGGTTAATTCCTAGAAATACCTAAATTTAACCTATATGACAGACAAAAGACAATGTGATAAATATTGGGAATACAAAACTAATTTATATCTTCAAAAAGCTTATAGGGGAGATAGGTAAAAATTAATATTCCCTGGACAGTTTGGCTCAGTGGATAGAGCATCGGCCTGTGGACTGACGGGTCCCAGGTTTGATTCTGGTTAAGGGCACATGCCTGGGTTACAGGCTCAATCTCCAGTGTGGGGAGTGCAGGAGGCAGCCGATCAATAATTCTCTCTCATTGATGATTCTATCTCTCCCTCTCTCTCTAAAATCAGTAAAATTTTTAAAAAATTAATATGAGGTTCTTAAGTACAAGAATAGTAAACAATTTATATTGATGAACAGAAATGTAATACAACTGCCCAGATGTTAAAAGTAGCTCTCTAAATTGCTGGGAAGGTTGAAGAACTAGGCTTAGTAAATGCGTAAGACTAAGAGGTTTAAAAGAAAAAAGGCAAAATCTGTCACAAGAATGATGTGGGCACAGAAGTGATGTCACAATGGGCACCCCACTACTTCTGTTTTTGAAAATGATGTTTTATTGCAGCCACTACATCTTTTACCGTGCTTGAGTCTTTCAGATACAGTAAAAGCACCCAATTAGCCATGTTTGGGTTAGGGGCCCATTTATTTGCCCTTTTTTGGCTTTGCTGTGGTAGGAGCCAGGCCTTGCACTTTAGCAAGATTCATGAAATGTATGTACCAGTTACCTATGTACCAGAGAACTCCTCAAATACAAGGAGGAATTTCAAATGCTGGGAAACCCCCCACTTCCAAAAGACAGATGTCCCACCACAAACACTATCTTAAGCCAAGATCTGTTGAATATTATGAGGAGGGGGAGTCTCTGAGTTCTCAGAGACTATTGAAAGGCACTGTTCACATATTTAAATGGAAACAAATGATTCACATATGTACATGCACTTAAAAACAAGCAAAAACAGCCATTAAGAACAAAAGACATATATGCCTTGGCTGATATGGCTCAACTGACTGAGCATAATCCCATCCACTGAAAGGTTGTTGGTTTGATTCCTGGTCGGGGCATATGCTCCTAAGCGCTGTGCAGGAGGCAGCTCATCAATGTTTCTTTCTTACATCAATATTTTTTTTCTCTCTCCCCCTCTCCTTTGCTCTCTCAAAATCAATTACAAATCGTTAAAAAACACACAAAAAATATTCTGCATATTTGTGTTTCTTAAACTACTATTTTTCAAATTTAAGTCTAATGACTTGCCAGGAAAGTCAGGAGCCCATAGTTCTCAAGTTTGAGTAACTCTACACTAGAGCATAAAAACAACAGGAAAGCTTTATATTAGATACCACACTAGCAAAAATGAGGGATTAACTGCACAGTCAGGATATGCTATGCAAACAAAATCTTTAAAAGTAAGGAGAATTTTACCAAGCAGATAGGAGTGGGGGAAAAAAAAGAATATTCCAATAGAAGCAATAGCTAGTATAAACTATTTCATTAGAAAACACCATATTGTAGTGTGAAAAGCATCTGTTCAGGTTCATGAAAACAGAATTAAATTCCTAGTCCCAATTAGCAGTATGATCCTGTTCAAGCTTTTAACATCTAATTTTTTCTTATTTACAATATAAGGCAGTTGAATTAGATGATCTTTTAAGCAGTTCTGCTTCTAAACAAATTTATGATTACTATTTATCAGTAAATTGGCTAATATTTATTAGCATTCACCACATGTGAGGAAAAATAGTACCCAGTTTATTATTATTACCTTCATTTTTCCCAACTGAAGAAACTCAAGTTCTGAGCAGTTAACCTCAAAGTGATATACTTAGTAAGAAAGCCAAAGCTGGAGGATTTAATTTCAAAACTAATACATTTTAGTTCTACACTATGGTTTCACCAATAATGCACTTAAAAGGGCCAGTAGCTTCAATTATACTATGGGTAAAGATTATTAACTATAACCCCCTTTTTGGCTAAATTTTCAAGTAACCAAGAGTTTTGACTTAAGTATTAAAATGTTCATTATTTTATACTAGAGTCGAGGTGCACGAAAATTCATGCACTCGAGGGGGTGGAGGGTTCCTCAACCCGCCCTGTATCCTCTCACAGTCCAGGAGCCCTCAAGGGATGTCCTACTGATGGCTTAGGCCCATGACTGGGTGAGCAATCAGGGAATGGTGCCACCCCCATCACCCCACTGCCTCTGCAGGCCTCCCTCTGCAGGAGGCGACTGGGCCAATCAGGGGAAGGTGCTGCCCCCATCACCCCTCCGCTGCCATTCCGACCCTCCCTCTGCCTGCTGGCATGTGCTTGGCTGGCTTGATGCTGCCTGCTTGCTGGCCCCACCCCACATCGACTGGTCATTCTGCTCTTTAGTAGATTTGCATATTACGCTTTTATGATATAGGATAATCAAACAGAAATCTTTCCACAAATGTATCTGACTTTTTAAGTGACAGAAAAGTTGAGCAAATATAAACTTTTCATGGAGCTTGAGGTTGCATTTATACATATTAATTATCATATGGGCTCCTGGAACTTTAAAATAACATGACTTTTTGCCCCTTCATTTTCTTATGTTTTGATTTCTTCTCTCATGATTTCAGGAGTCACAGTTCCTCTCTACCTCTGTAATGTTTTATGGACTTAAAAAAACAAGTCAAGTTTCTCAGCTAATCATAACTATTTATATATAGCTGACCCTTGAACAACACAGGTTTAAACTGAACAGGTTCACTCTTACACAAATTTTTTAAAGTAAATATATAATCAACCCTCCACCTCCCTAGATTTTGCACCTGAGGATTCAACCAACTATGGATTGAAAACTTTGTTTTTGATCTGAGGTTGGGAATCCACTGATGGGGAGGGCCAACTATATGCACTGTTTTACATGATTTTATATAATGGATTTGAACATCTGAAGATTTTGGTATCTGTGAGGGGTCTTGGAACCAATCCCTATAGACACTGAGCGACAACTATAGTTATGTTTTGGGAGAATAAAAAGTTATACATGAATTTTCGACTGTGTGGGCATTGCCTCCCCTAAACTTCACGTTGTTCAAGGCCCAACTACAGTAAAGACATAGTTTCAAAAAATTTACTTTTGGCAGTATTTCTCATTACAAGGTGGCCTTTGCTGTAATAGCATAAAATAACTTTTAATTATCTAAACATAGTATCTGACCATTTCTGTTTTAAATACTTTTATATAAAATATTTTCCCACACTGCACCATATCTTCCTATCCTAAGATTCTTCATAAAGAATTACAAGCTAACACATTCTGTTCTTCAGATCACATGATGCTAGCATTCAAGAAAAAAAGTTTTATGCTTATGGAGATATGTGGGTTAAATGTGAAGTAGGTCTAAACAATCCTCATACTTTTTCTGAGACGAGTAAAAAATTTAGAGGACCCACCTGCAAAAATTCTAGAGAGAATATAAGAGGAATAATGGCTCTATCCCATACTAAAGCATATAAAGTTAACATTAAAACAGCTTAATATGGATATAAAACAGGAAATCCAAACACATAATAGAATTCTATTCATGATAAACAGTTCAGATTAGCAGGAATTATACAATAAATGGTGTGAAAACTGTTAAAAATACACAAACAAATTATATTACTATTTCATGCCTTACTTAAAAATAAATAACAGATGTATCAAATGCCTAAAATGCAAAAAAACAGTAACAAAAAACACCAAAAGCTCTATAAGACCAAAATTTTTTTTCTTTTTATAATCTTATAGAGAAAAATAGGTCTATGTAAATAGGACACAAAAATCCAGGTCACAAAAGGGGAAAAACATGATATATTTAACCACATTAAAGGTAAAGTCTGTTGTAGAACCACTATGACAAAACACATGAAGTCAAGACACAAATAGAAAAATATTTGCTAAATATATGATTAAAAAAAAAACACAATTTCCCTTAATTTGTAAATAATCCATTCAAATCAATAAAAAGCAACAACTAATTTCCAAATAGAAAAATAAACAAAATAAACAAGAAACTGGGTAAAGGACTATAAATGCTTATAAAGTTTTAATAAGATACCAATTTCCTTATTAAAGAAATGCATATTGAAGCCGCACTTCATTTTCCAACTATTCAAATGGCAAAAACTAAAGAATGTGATGATGTCCAGTGCTGTCAATGTTTGAGGGGAATGCTCAGTCTCATGCACTGCTATGTGTCCAACTTGATAAAACTCATCAGGAGGGTAATATAGATACGGTAGTCTCAAAGTTGTCAAGGAAAACACACACACACACACACACACACACACACACACACAGGTAGTAACTATACCATTTAATTACAAAAATAAGCTAGAAACAAAATATTTATCATAGAGCACTAGTTAAATAAATTATCCATAAAATGGAATGCTATGTACCATTAAAAAGGAGGGGGCAGCCTGGCTGGTATGGCTCAGTAGTTGAGGGTCAACCCATGAACTGGGAGGTCATAGTTCCATTCCTGGTCAGGACACATGCCCAGGTTTCAAGCTCATTCCCCAGTGGGGGTTGGGAGTGGGGTGGGAGAGGAAGTGCAGGAGGCAACCAATCAATGATTCTCTCTTATCATTGACCAGAGGCACCAGTGGGATCCCTTGGCCTTGCCTGTGGGGATCCAGCCGAAACTGGCTCTCCAACATCCTGTGAGGGGTCCCAGATTACGGGAGGATGGTTCTCGGGTGACACACTCCAGAATTGGGCTCCCTCCTCTCTGGTTCTGGGGTGCATCACCTGAGAACTGCAGCAGCCAAGTCACCGCAGCTCGGCAGTTCCTAAGCATCTGCCCCCCTGGTGGTCAGTGCACGTCATAGCTACAGGTTGGCTGGTCAAAAGGCCAGGCGGTTGCTTAGGCTTTTCTATATACAGATGTTTTATATTTCTCTCTTCCTCTTTGAAATTAATAAAAATATATTTTAATAAATAAATAAATAACAGATAGTAGGTGGCAGATAAATTTCTATGTGCAACCTAAGATGTATTATTAAGGCATTTAAAAAAAGCAAAGTGCAGAAATATGCACAGAATTTTTAAAAAAGAGAAGAATCAGTGAATTTTCTATCTTTTCCTGAAATTAATTTTGCGAACCTGTTAAGAATGGCTCTCTTTTTTCACAGGGATTAAGCAGTAGAATCGTAAGTGTTGCATTTTCTAATCTATATCTAAATTAATTTAATTTCATCTTTTAAAATTACTAGGAATTAACTAAATCATGGGCCAATTTTTATCTCCTTTTACATGTCTTAAAAATACCTGTAAGTTTTATATTTTAAAGAAAGATACCACCTGGGTAAGGAGAATGGGCAATGGGACACTAGTTTCACTTTATTCTATTCAATTCAGCTTTATCTTTTAAGCATATATTATATTTATAATATAAATCAGCTTTATTTCACCTTTAACTGTCTGTACTAGTGTAAATATAATGTTTAAAAATCTCAAAGAAAAAAAAACAAAATCTCAAAGAAAAATGCTATAAATAGCCTATGACACCTGAGTAAACATTTGCCTTCCAATATAAAAAAAAATGCCTTTATTTTATATTCAAAGAAAAAAAAAAGGGAAATTTCATAAAACTAATATTTGCAAAATAGATTGAATCAGGACCTCTTTTAAATTGCCTATTTTATTAGAAAATGAAAAGTGATCCCAATAAGTCTTGCAATTTCTAAAGATTAGAGTTGACATTTTACTTAAGGTTCAAGAGATCCTATCCTTTCAAAGGGTACACACTTGTTGCTTTTCAAACCTACCAGAATGTCAAAGGCGGATGTAATTAGAATGGGGCCTGGAGAGGGAAAGGAAACCACAGAGAGGGAAGTTAGAGACCTGATGTATAGTATTTCACAGCAAGTGAAAGAGAAGCACATTATATACAAGAGTACATATATCAGACCTAGTGGAGATTATCTGGAATTACTTATCAATACAACTCATAAGTATTCACCTGTAAGTGAGCTAGAGCCTCAAAATCTTCCACAAAGCTCACCTCTAACTAGTCTCAATGGATAATTACCATCCTGCATGATTATTTTTTAACACATGTACTCAATTATATAGCAATACCTGAGTTACCTAGCCTTATTGAGATGTCAGAGAGACTGAGTTAAAATCTCTGCTTCACTACTCAAGAGCTTTATGACCTCAGGGAAGTTATTTATCTTTGTCTCAGTCTCTTCATCTCTAAAATTTCTAAAATGGGATCATGCTTATGGGTTGATGTGAAAGATGACATTATACCTGTGCACAGTATCACAGTGCTCAAGTAGATAAAACTTTAAGATGATACTTTTTCAAAGAATGCTATTTATTTAAAGCATTCTGAACAGGTCACAATACTGTACTTATTTCTTCCTAAAACAAATAGACACAATTTGACTTTTTCTGTACTGTAGAGAATCACAATTACAAACTGTAACAATAAATTATGAATGACTTTAAACACAAAAGTTTCCATAAACTATCAAATAGTCTCTTTACAGACACATTATGAGCAAAGACAGCCTCTGATGAGATTTCAAGTTTACAGACCTGTTGTTTCTATGCTAATTACTTTCAAACTAGGTCCTCAGCCCAGCCTATACCCTCTCTAATCCAAGACCCCTCAGGGGATGTCCATTTTGCAATCCAGGACCACTGGCTCCTAACCGCTTGCCTGCCTGCCTGCCTGATCGTCCCTAACCGTGTCTGCTGGCCTGATCACAGCCTAACTGCACTCCCCTGTCGGCCTGATGGGCCCCAAATGCACTCCCCTGCCAACCTGATGGCCTCCAACTTCCCTCCCCTGCAGACATGATCACCCCTAACCACCTCTGCCTCCTCAGCGCCCACCACCACAGCTTTGTCCGGAAGGAAGTCGGAAGTCCAGAAGATGGCCGGTTGACCTGGTCTAATTAGCATAATTACCCTTTTATTAGTATAGTTACATTAAAAAGTGTTTAATTATGGCCATTTTTCTACTTTTTATTTATAGTCAGAGATAACTTGTGCCTGCCTCTTGTAAGCTATTTTCATTTTTTTTTAATGTGCTGATTCTAACCTTCTGTGAGCTAAGAAACCAGATAATCATTTCAAGGTAGACTGATATGGTGAAAAATATATGGGCTGTAAATTCAGACAGCTCAGGGTTTAAATCCCAGTTGTACTACTTACTTAGTGACTTTGTTATTTAATTTCTTTAAATTCAATCCTTAAATCTCCTCATCCTTAAAATGGGAATATTACCTATATTGAAATGCTGTGGTAATAAGCAAATAAAAACTTAGGTAAAAATCTTGCAGAGCACTTTATAATACCTAGCAACATAAGTCATCCCGTCAATGGTAACTGTCATTATATAACTAATGAAGTATTTTGTAACTGCAGCTAAGTGACGAATAAGAAGAATTTCTTACTTGGAACATATGCTTTTAATGTGTGAAATTCCTTGGCACTATACTGGGGATACAGACATGAATAAGAATGTAACATCCAGAAGCTCCAGCCTCCAGAAGCTCGAGACTAATTGAAAACAGACAAGCAGACAAAATCATAGCAATCTGATAAGTGAAACACTAAAAACAGCAGCACACCATTGGAAGTCAAAATGTTTTCTGGAAATGGTGATATTTAAGCTACGAGGATAAATAGAAGCTCACCAGGTTGGGGGTTAGGTATTGAGGTGAGCTGACTTGGTCAAGGAGGATGACTGCACATATATAGTACAAAAAACACCACGGCAGAGTCTGGAGCAGAGTTTAGAGAGACAGGAACAGGCCAGATTGGAACAGCCAAATATGCCAAACTAAGGAGGAATTTGCCATTAAAAAAAAGGGGAGGGGGGAAATCACGAAAGTATTTTAAGGGACTGCGGGAGATTGGCTGAAAAGATAACATGCCCAGATTTATATTGTAGAGAGAGGGCACCAGCTAAAAACATGCAAATTGACCAGGAAGGAGGGAAAAATTAGTCAAGGAAAATAGAGTCCAGGCAGGAAAGAGGCAACAACTAATGTAAAATATAAAATAAGGATGGGGAAGAATAAGGAGTGAATGAGAGAGACTACGAAGGTAATCTTGATATACTCAGAAATTTGGGAAAATACCCCCAATTTCTAGTTTGGGCAAATGGTTAGGTCATGATGCCATTAGTCAAAATGGAGCCCATAGAAATAATTTTTGAAAAGAAAATGAACCCTCAATTTGGAATTTATCCAACAGAACTATCCATTCTGGAGCTCAGGTAAGAGTTGAATTAATTCCAACGGAAGAAATTAACATAAGGGCAGAAATGAAAGATGAAGGCAAAAATGTCCCTCAGAGGAAGCATATAAATTGAAAATAGGGCTCTAAATATCTGTTATTGTTGGCTTTCACTCCTCTTCCAATTGGATAAACTAAATTTTGTGTTGGATGTTATTTATTACTCGCATACTACTTTAAAAGTATGATAGCCTTTCCGCAATCTGCTGAATAAAGATGCTTAAGTTTCCCAAGCATTGTGTCTAACTTCTTTACCATCAAAGTTCCTCAGACCAATAAGTTAACTAAATATGGTCTTTGGGTCAATCAAAAAGCCAAAATGTTTCAGGTATTGTTTTAATGTTACCAATGAACATTTAATAGGGAATTTTCTTTATATGCTTCCCCCCCACCCCCCCCCCACGCCCCATTTAGAACTATACAATTTTCAATGGTTTGGGAATTCTGAACTGATTTTTCAGAGTGCAGGAACTCACCCAAGCCAACAACTTATGCCTATTCATACTTTACATTTCTGTATAAAAGTCAGAAGCAAGTAGAAAAATACAATTATTGATCTTAAAAAAACATTAGTTTAAAAAAAGGAGCCTATTAAAATATTTCACTTAATAATGAGAGATCTTCACAAGAGAACACAGGAGAGTATTTTAAAGGCTCTTAATGCCCTTAGGAGGAAAACTAGACAAGATTAACTTTTTAAAATATAATTCCTTTGCATAGAACTCAGATACATAAATTCAGAAAATGGTAACAAGTGTTCATTAATTGGTGAATAAAAAGATGAGACAATGAATAAACAGGGGAGATGGCTCTGAGCTGGAGAAACCATGTTCTAAGGTGGGGGGGGAACGTCTAGCCCCAGGGCTGTATAAGGCCAAAGAAATCCTTTAGTCTGGCCCTGCCAAGGTATTAGGATAATGTGAGTTAATTAAATGTTTGATCAAATATAGCAGGCTAATTTTTAGGTTGATAATTTTGTATGGCTCACGAATGATGTTATAAATATCCATATGGCCCTTGGCAGAAAAAAGGTTCCCCATCCCTGTTCTAAGGACTTGAGAGTGAATAGGTACAGTAAGGGAGCTCAGTCAGTAAAAACTAAAGAATTAGGTTTTGGTTGTTTGTTTGTTTTTTGTTATTTTTCACTAACAAAGCAAGAAATATTTTAACAGACTCAAGTTACTCAATAAAAACTAAAAAATGATGCCCAGCTGGTATGGCTCAGTGGTTGACCCATGAATCCGATGAGGAAATCATGGTTTGCTTCAGGTCAGAGCACATGTCCAGGTTATGGTCTCAGTCCCCATTAAGGGGTGTGCAGGATCAATGATTCTCCCTCATCATTGATATTTCTATCTTTCTCTCCCCTCTCTCTGAAATCAATAAAACCATATGGGGGGTGGGGGAGGGAACTAAGAAAGGAAAAAGCTCAATGATCTGTTTACAGGATTACATTCCAGTCCAACTTTTTTGGATAAACGGTTCTTAATACTTCCTTTCACTTTTCTTAGAATGTCTATTCTCCTTTTCGTGCACATCTTTTTTATTAATGAGGTTAGGCAGTAACGTAGCATTAGGAAAAAGCCAAAAATCAAACTGAACATAATGACCTTAATTTTAAAACCTGAAAATAAATGAATCCCTTGTTATTGGCATATGTTTTTTCATAAGTGTGTTTGTATGACTGACAACTCTGTACAATTTATCTGCCTGGACATGGACCTTGGGAACATCCTTCTAGAAATCTTGGTATCAGATGCTTTGCAACTGCACTTTAGATTATGAGAGAATGCAGGGAGCAGTTAAAGAGGCTACCTTTTGGAGTCGGCAATTCTAGTTGCATCATTATTTTAATCTCTGTAACTTTGAATTTTTTTTTCTTAAGTACCCTGCACCTCAGTAATCTTATCTGTACAATGGAACTAATGAAAGGACTTACTTTACAAGGTTGACAAGGACGATAACATAAAAACAAAGTGTCAGGAAGACACTACATAAATTGTGTTAGTATTTGTAAGTGTAAGCTCAGTATTTATCAACTTTTCATATTTCAAGGTTCCACAATAACAACACAAACACTAAAGCCCACTCACTTTGAGAGTACTGCAGTATCGATCCCTGGAAAGTGCACCATAGACTCAAGTGTTCCAAGTAATTTCTCCCCTTTAATTTTACATTGAAATATCCAGTAAGACAGGTTTCAGACTGCCAATACCGGGGAAGGTGGTGAATAGTGTCCTAAAAATCCACTGCAAACAACAACTAAGCTGTGTGCAAAAAGGCTAAATTGTAGTGGTAAACAGAGTAAAAATTCTCAGTCGTTTACCTTGCACAAGCCGACAAGAAACTCTGCTTCTACTTGCTTGCTTCCTAACAGATCTCTGAAGCAAAAACACAGCACCACAGTAGTTAGTGCTCATACCCTCTGAAGAAATAACATCTGGCCTGGGTTCTCACACTTGTGAGCAAGACGCCCTCCACGGTTAAGTAATATAATTTATACTTTTTCAGAAGATTTCTTCGTAAATGCTCATCCTATCAGAATCACGTGTGTAAGTTCTCTCATAATTAAAAGGCACGATTTTAGGGTCCACAGACAGGCCAGCTTAGAATTTTACCCATCTACCCACAATGCGGATTCTGTTTTGTATTTTGAGTTTGGTTTTGAGGTTAACGGTCTTCTCATCGTGATTTTACCCTCAAACACACTGTGGTTGAAACTGCATGACTATTTATCACACGCGCAAGCATTTCAGACGGAATCCCGAAGAAAGAATGATGAACCGTTAACATGCTGGTTTGAAAACTACTTAGATTATCTTAAAACACTGCCGAAAACCCTCCCCCTGGAAGCAAATTTAAGTATCTGCTGTAGAGGGGACAGGAAAAGGCCACACCCAAAGGTAAGAAGGCTCCATGGTGAAGTGATACCAAGTTTCTTAAGTTTAACCCTTGCTATTTCTGGTTCCCTCCTCCCCCCCCCCTTTTTTTTTTTTTTTTCACGGCCACTGAATACGTTAAATTCACTAACCGCCCACGGTTACAAAAAAAAAAAAAAGTTCTTCTGATTCTAATCACACTTAGTCACTTCATTCAGTAAAGGGCAGGTTCAAGATGGGGAATTACTTCATTCAAAGGAAGATGTAACTCCGGCTGCGAAGAGGGCCCAACTCACGGCGCCAGCGCTCAGAAGGGAGGCTGAACGCCGCCCGCCACGCCGCCCCTCCCCCAGCGGCCAGGAAGGAAAGCTCGCAGCGCCGGGGGCAGCCACCGCCGCCACCGGCCTCGGGACGCGCGCCTGCTCTCCCGACCCTTCTTTCAGCCAACGAGGCTCCCCGCCGGCCTCGCCCCGACGCCACCTCCATCCCGGCCGCCTTTCCCCCGCTCCCCGCCCCGCCGGCCCCGCTGCCGGGGGGCTTCCCCAGCCTCCGCTCCATCCCGCCTCCTCCACCCGTCGCCCGCTCACCTTGGCCACATAGTCCTTCACCTCATCCAAGTCTCCGTTTTTCAGGGCCCACATGAACTCCTTGTCGCACATCACTGCAGCGGGGCGGGCCGCCGGGCCGGGCCGGAGACGAGGCGGTGGTGGCAGGAGCGGACGGGCACTGCTGGGCGAGAGGGAGACGGGCCGCGCCGAGCGGAGAGAAGAGCGGGCGGGGGACGCGGCCAGGCGGGCGAGGCAGTTGGCCCAGGCGGCAGTTGGGGCGGGAGAAAGTTCTTTTTGCAGCCACCGGGCCCAACAGAGCAGGTTCCGCCTGGCCGAGAAGCAGCCGGAGCGTTTGCACTTCCGGTTCACTCCCCACTAGGGCCCGCCCACAACTTCCTCTTCCTTTTTCCCTCCTAGCACTTTGGGACCCCGCCCCAGGGCCGCCCTGGCGGAGCCACCTGTGTGCGCAGGCGCGGTGTCTAGGCCGGCCACCGGGAGCTGCGGCCTGAGGGAGGAGGAAGCGCAGGGGTAGGTGGAAGAGAGAAGTGAAGGGAGGGGTGGGCGCGCCTGGAGGAGGCCAGGCATTAGGAGGACAGGAATCCCAGAGTGAGAGTGAAGGGAGAGTTAAGAGTACTGTGTTTCCGAGGGGATAAGTGGGAAAAAGTAAAAATAACAAAAACTTGGAAGGCGTCTTGCTCACCTGAAAGTCTCCAGTAAAACTGTTTAGTTCTCTCTCCTCTTTCTCTTCTTTCCCTCTCTTCTGGACTCTCAGGCTCTCAAGCATGTCCTGGGCTCCTAAGACTGCTAGGATATTGTAAAAAAAAAAAAATTAAAGTAAATGAAGAAGGAAAAAAAAGATGAAATAGACTAATTCCTGTGCTCAAGGAACTCCTTAATACTTAATGTATTTTGCATGTCAATACTATGTATAATTTCTGTGGAGGGAAAAACTTTATTCATCTCCCTGACAGCAGTTATGTCCATGACTAGGACTTCAGTTTGGTGCCATAGGGCACAGATACAATTGCATTTTTGATATTTTATGTTCATGTGTTTTTAAGGATTTGAAGCTTCAAGACTGATCTAGTGAAGCCAGTTTATTCTTCCTAGAATTTGTCTCTAGTACCTCGAGGCACAGACACCAGGGAAATTATGCTTCAACCCTAATGACACAGATATGCATACATGACCTTAGAGAGATCCAATAAAAACTCTTATTGGAATGATTATACATATATAAAGTCTACTGTTTATTAAACCAAACTTATTTTACCATGCTTATTGCCATATAGTATAAGGGTTCAAAACAGATTCTGGAATCAGATTGCTTAGTTTTTAATAGAGGACCCAACCCTTACTAATTTTGTGTCACCTTTGGCAAACTGACTGACTTCACAATACTCATAAGGATGTTCAGTTTTCCACATAAAATGGGGGTAACAATAGTGTTCAATAAATGTAATTTTGGGACTGTCATTTAGAAATAGCAAATAGAGGTAGGTTTGAAATCAGAAAAATCTTCAAACATTTAACAATACCATTGTTATTCTATTCATTTTATTTTGTGACCTTTAGAAATACAACCTTATATCTAACAATGATGGAAACAAATCTCAAGGAGGAATATGTTAGGCAAATCATCAAGTCACTATCTCTGTCTCCCACTCTGACCTGTGTGATCTTTGAGTTGCCATATTTTTCTGTGTATATGACACTATTTTTTTTTCTAAAATCATTAGGCTAAAAATCGAGGGGCATCTTATAAATGGAAGTTAGCTGAAGAGGGAGCGGAGCCATGAATGTTGTTAGCTGCCCATACCTTGTCAAATAGGCTTTCTCCAATCATGAGCCTTATTGTTACTGACATTAGTTAATGCCAAAATTGAAGGTGGGGAAGGAAAGTGCGAAGATGCAACAGGACCTGATTGCTCTGAGCCAATAAAGATGCAAAAAAATAAAAAGATAAGTACTGGTAAGGGATTGTTTTACTTTGCAAAACTCAAACTGAATGAATGTAGCAAGGTATGCAGAAGAGCATGGAAATAGAGCTGCACAGAGACAAGTTGGACCTCCTTCCACTGAGTATATGATCAGACAGTGGAGAAAACAGGAAGAACAACCCTTAAGATGCCAAAAGAGAAGAAGGCCTTAAGAGGAAAACTAGCAAAATGGGCAAACTTGGTGCAGAGGCTGAAGACTTGAATTATGAAGCAGTGCCAGAGTGGCTTCTGTGTGTCAACAAAGCTTATTCAATGTCAGGCAAAAATGTTTGCAAGTGAAATGAACATTGTTGATTTTACAGGAAAGGCAAAATGGTGCTTCAATTTCATGAGGAGAGAAGGGTTGACCATGAGAACACAAAACTAGTTCAGAAAATGCCACCAGTTTATGATGACGATCTCACATACATAGACAATGACTAAGAAGACAGCAGGGATATAATAGAAGTTGAAGAAATTGATAAGTCTGGAACTAATAGTGAAGAAGAGAGCAGTGATGCAACAGAGGCTGAATAAAGTGATATGATGCCTAATGTCATAGAACTGGTATGTAAACATTACCTGCGGTAATTACTAAATAAAGATGTATTCTGTTTTATATTTAAATATTGATTTCTTAATTTTGGGTTGGAAAAGTGGGCGATGTCTTATAAATGGAGGTGTTTTATACATAGAAAAATATGATATAGACAGCTCTTGATTTATAGCTCCAGCCCAAACTTCTATGTGATCCATTCTTATATTTAACTTCTTACCCATTTGAATGTCTCAAACTTAACATATCCAAAATAGCATTGTCTCCTCTAAATTCTAAACTTTAGACTTCCCTGTCTTTGTGACTGACACCACCAATCACCCCAGAAACATGGTGATAAAGATTCTCTCCATGACCCAACACTAACTAGGGTCCTCTGAGCATCTTCTCAAGGAGGCCTCATCCTTGGTCTGTAAAGACTTGAACAAACACTAACATAGTTTCTAACAGCTTAAGACTGCATCACTAAGATGACTTTTGTCCCCCACTAAAGTTCCTGTTTTAGAAAACTCAAAGCTGCTATTGTTATTTAATTAATTAATTAATTAATTTAACCATTTGTTCCAGGCAACACCTGAGGATAGTGCCTCTGTTTCCCAGTCTTTGTAGAAGGGTAGAATTCTACTTTCGATTATTACCAGCTATCAGACACAGCTGGCCTAATTCCATTTAAATTCTTTCACTTCCCTTATTCTACTGAGACCCTGCTCATCCTATTCCATAATTTTTCCTTTAAGACACCCGATCACCTTTGTATGAATCAAAGTTGAGTTCAGTTCAGAGTAGACTCTTTTTCCCTACTGCAATAGTTATTACTGATTAAAAACTAGGGTCTGTCTTTCTTTATCTTTGACAATGGGAGTCATAAACAAATCCTACCATTACCTCTTTTTCAATCCACCAATAAATCCTTCAAAATATATCTCATATTCTTGACTTCTTGCCATCTTCACTACTGAATACCCGACCTCCTCGCCACCCCTCTCTCCTCCCCCACACACATACATTGTCCTTCCTGGCCCTATCATCTGTCTGCACTACTATAATAGTCTCCTAGCTAGGCTTCCCTTTTCACTCTCATCCTTTTCCAAGTCTGTTAGATAGGAAGTTAGACAAGAGCAGCTGGGGTCCTGAACAGGGGTCAGACCGATATTGCCTTCGGACCCCCTCTCTATGGGCAACTCAGCAGCCAGCAGACTACCAGTAGGCAGGTTCGGAACCAGCTGGTTCCTGGCCCAAACTCAGAGGAAAACAATATGACCTCAATGTGACCTTCCTAGGATTCTGGACTAATTATAATAAAAATTTCATTGTGGTTTGGACCCTGATCAGCTTGAAGCATCTGGAGTGGTCTCCACCTAAAAGTCTCCAAAGAATTGGGTTCCTCTAACTTGAAGGGGGAAATGTTATGTAGAAGTTAGACATGAGCAGCTAGGGTGGCCTTGTCCTAGGATCATGAACAGGGGGGATTGGACCAACACTGCCTTTAGACCCCTCTCTATGGGCAGCCCAGCAGCCAGCAGACCACCAGCAAGCAAGTTTGGAATGAGCCAGTTCTAGAGAAGCTCAGTGGAAACGACATGACCTCAATGCAACCTTACTAGGGTTCTGCACTAATTATAATAAAATTTGTGTTATGGTTTTGACCTCCCTGTGGGTTTTTCTATATGCATTATGGGTAAGAGCATGCACAGAAGAAATGCAGTCATATAACCCTTTTCTGTCAATCATCCCTGAATGCAAATGAAAGTCTCTTCCCAGAAAATTCCACATACGGCCAGAGTTAATTTTTTAAAACATAAATCAAACATGTACTTCTTGTCCTAAGATCTTTCATTGGCTTCCTATTACATTTAGGATAAAAGCCTGATTATTTGTATGGTTCTCCAGACCCTCTATGATCTGACCCTGATGGTCTCTCTGATTTCATGACATGCCCCTCCGACCTACATTGCTTCTTTGGTTCCCATAGATCTCATCTTTTGCCAGTTTCAGTAAAAATCAAGTTCATTCTACCTTAGGGCATTATAC
Organism: Lasiurus cinereus; assembly: GCA_011751065.1. Taxonomy (NCBI): domain Eukaryota; kingdom Metazoa; phylum Chordata; class Mammalia; order Chiroptera; family Vespertilionidae; genus Lasiurus; species Lasiurus cinereus. The sequence goes on along the minus strand of JAAGEH010000307.1, from coordinate 50,585,894 downwards.
CTGTTGTTTCCTCTATGGAATATTCTTTTAATTCTTGCTCACTTCTGACCTAAGAGGTTTCAATGCAAATGTTCCCTCAGAGAGAACTCCCAAACTACCCATTTTAAACAGATACCTCAATTATTTCTACCATATAGCCCAGTTTTATTTTCCCCTTCATCTCACTTATTACAAATACTAGTGGCCTGGTACATGAAATTCGTGCACATTAAAAGGGGATTAATTAGAGGACATAATTTAATACTGCTATTTGCCCTTTATAATAGAAGTGTCAGAGAGAAAGAAAATCAGTAAAATGTATATGAAAACCTTCCTCCTGTCAGAGTCTGGGGATCACCATGGGACCCAGAGTCAAGTCCCCAACACCCACATGCACCTCAAACCTGCATGAGACCCAGACCTGGCTGTCCCTCCACCCCATGGGGCTAGATCCAAACCGGGCTGGTCCCATCCTTGTCAAGCCCTTCCAGGCAGGGGGCATATAGCCTTAGGTCCCCTGGCTCGGCACTAGGACAGAGGTGTGGCCTGAGGACCCCAGTCCAGCACCAGGAGGAGGGCACAGCCTCAGGTCCCCCGTCAAGCCCTGCTGGGCGAGGGTGCGGCCTGAGTTTCCCCGACCCAGCACTGAGAGTGCACCTTGAGGTCCCCTTTCAAGCCCCGCAGGGTGGGGGGAGCACGGCCTAAGGTCCCCTGTCAGGCCCAGCCAGGCAGGGGGTGCAGTTTCAGGTCCCCCAGCCTGGTACTGGGGTAGGGGGTGTGGCCTGATGTCCCCTGTCAAGCCCCACTTGGTGGGGAGGTGAGGCCTGAGGTCCACCAGCCTGGCACTGGAGCTGGGGGAGCAGCCTGAGGTCCCCTAGCCCAGCACCAGGATGGGAAGCACACCTTGAGGTCCCCTGTCAAGCCCTACCAGGTAGGGGTGGAGCCTAAGGTCCCCCAAGCCTGGTGCCAAGGCAGGAGGTGTGGTCTTGGTTTCTCCAACCTGATGCCAGGGCAGGGAGTACGGCCTGAGATCCCCTGTCAAGTCCCACAGGGGAGCGAGAGGGCCTCAGGTCCCTGCTGATTGCTCCTTAAGGCTCTTTAAGGGAACTTGGCCTCAGCTGTGGGTGCAGCCATTTTGTGATGGAGTGATGATCAATTAGCATATTCCCTCTGTATTAGATAGAATTTTCATTAATTTTTTTGTCTATCTACTTTGTTAGGCATTCATGGTGTTTCAGAAATGTTTCCTTTTGTCTGACATCCTGGGCACAAGAGAGAATTGCTCTTTCTGGCTTCCTTGTGGTTGAGTAATGTCATGTAACTAATTTTGGCCTATTCATTATGAGCAGAAGTACTATGAGTCACATTGGCAACGAGGAGAAGTAATATGAGTCAATGCAAGACCCTACAGAGCTCTTTAATCCCTCTGCTATGGCCACTAGCGACTTTCAAGACAGTGGCTATAGTCATTTTGGGTTCCTGAAGAACTAGCATGAGCAGAGCTTTCTTGCTATCCCATAATAGATGTGTAGTAAAACAATAATTAAGCTTTTATTGTTTACAGGCACTGATATTTTGGTGTTTATTACTGCAGCAACACTAAGCCCCGCCCCCCCCGCTCTTCCCTTCTCTTAATATACTAGTTTATTTGAGTCAAACTGGTAACATATGCTGGGAAGCAAGATCTCAAATGCTCTCAAAATTGAGCCAATCTTGACTGATACAGAAATTTTTGTCAGACGGTTTTGTTACTAGAAAGCCTTGATTATGCTAAGAGAATTCACGCCTCCACTAATTCTAGAAATATTTATAGAGCACCTACTATGAGCCACCTTAGTGATAACCGCAGCAAGAAAGATAAGATTCTAGTCCTCATTAAGCCTACTTTCTAATACAAAAGGCAAACAATAATAGGTATTTTTGTTCAAAATATATTCTGCAATAACATACATCCCCCCCCCCCTTCCTCTCCGCCCTCAAATCATAGTGGTTTAAAACAAAAAGGTTTATCTCATTGATGTTACCTGTCTATTATGGGTTGCAGGGAAATTTGCTTCTCATCATTACTTAGGAACCTAGGCTAAGGGTTGCCAGCCAATTTATTAGAAAAAAAGTGTATGGGAGGAACTTACAATGGCAAATACATGTTTAAGTGTTCTCTTATGTTCACAACTCCTTTGCTAAAACTAGTCATATCCCTGGCCATATTACTCACTAGGAGCCTAGAAAGTGTTCCAAAGGGTGAAGCATGAGCAGGCAAGACTAGTAACTACTACCCTCAGCACTTCTGATCATTAGGTATTAGGTTTACCTTTCTTTCCACATACAAAATATATACATACTTTTCTCTGGGAAAATAACCCCAAAAGTTCTCTCCAATCACAGTTTCAAGTTCAAAGTTCATGATCTCATAGTAGTTGAGCCTGGATGTATCTTCTTTTTATGGAGGCATATGAACTAATAATCAAAATGTCTGTGCTTCTCCACCCACTCCATATCCTATCTAATAAAGAGGGAATATGCTAATTGACCATCACTCCATCAAAAGATGGGTGCACCCACAGCTGAGGCCAAGTTCCCATAAAGAACCTTAATGAGCAATCAGCAGGGACCTGCGGCCATGCCCTCTCCCACCCCTTTGGGACTTGACAGGGGACCTCAGGTCATACTCCAACCCTGGCGTAAGGGTGGGGGACCTCAGGCCACACCCCCTGCCCCAGTGCCAGGCCAATATGGCTATGCCCCCTGCCTAGCAGGTCTTGATGGGGGACCTCTAGGTGCACTTCCCATCCTGGTGCTGGGCTAGGGGACCTCAGGCTGCTCCCCCCTGCCCCCATGTCAGGCCAGGGGACCTCAAGCCATGCACCCCACCAGGTAAGGTTTGATAGGGGACCTCAGCTCTTGCCTCCCACCCAGCAGGGCTTGACAGGGAAACTCAGGCTGTGTCCCCCACCTGGTGGGACTTGATGGAAGACCTCAAGGCATGCCCCCACCCTGATCTGGGCTGGGAGACCTCAGGCCATGCCCCCATTCCTGGTGCTGGGCCAGGGGGCCTGAGGCTACACCCCCTGCCCAGTAGGGCTTGACAAGGGTAGGGCTGGCCAGGTCTGGATCTAGCCCAATGTGGGGGGTGGGGAGAGGGAACAGCCAGGTCTGTGTCTCACTCGATTTTGAGGTGCATATGGGTGGGTGAAACTTGACTCTAGGTCCCATGGTGCACCCCAGACTCTGGCAGGAGGAAGGTTTTCATATACATTTTACTAATTTTCTTTCGTATCTGACACTTCTATTATAGAGAAAGGGCAAATAGTGATATTAAATTATTTCCTCTATTTAATCGCCTTTTAATGTGCACGAATTTCGTGCACCGGGTCACTAGTCCTATATAATAAAAGGCTAATATGCAAATAGACCAAATGGTAGAATGACTGGTCGCTATGACCCACACTGACCACCAAGGGGAAGACGCTAAATGCAGGAGCTCATGGCTGGCAAGTGCAGCAGTGGTGGCAGGGGCCTCTGCCACCTCTGCAACAACACTAAGGAGTTGTCAGTCGGACATCCCCCAAGGGTTCCTGGACTGTGAGAGGGTGCAGGCCAGGCTGAGAGACCTACCCTGCCCCCTGTTCGAGTGCATGTATTTCATTACCCAGGCCGCTAGCCTAATATATAATGGTAGACAGGAACAGGATAACTACCATAAACACTCCTATTCAAAAAGGATAAGAATGAGATTCAGATAGCCACCAACAGTCTGTGGCAATTCTGGAATCCTACCAGACAGACACTGCAAGCAGCTCTATACCAGGTGGGGATATTCCTTGATTAGGCCCCAATTCTGATCCACAGTAAATCCTCTTCATTGCATTGTATTCTGTAGTCCTTTATGCTGCCTTCCACCTTCTAAGGGAGTTCTCTGTCATTATCCCACATGTTCTTATGTCAGAATTGAGTGTAATGGTAGGACATGTACCTGGTGATCTAGTACTGCTTGCTGGTATGGGGAACCCTCCCCTCCCCCCAATTATACCTAGTGGAATTGGATATAGGACCCTTAATTTTGTGTGTGTGAATATATATATTGCATTCCCCCAAAAGGTATACACATTTTGAATAATTATTAATTCTTAATAAGTCAAATATGAAAAAAAATGAATTATCAGCTATAAAGGGTGTATACATTTTTTAGGGGACATCCTGTATACATGTATATTTATAATTAGAAAAAAATACTAGAATGAGTTACATATTAATTATGCCATGTCTGAGTTGTGGCAGTATGGATGACTTCTTGTTTTCTTCCCTGTACTATTCTATGTTTTCTAAATTTTCCATTAACAAATATTAAGAATCAGAAAATTATTTTTATTAAGTCATTTATCTTTGTAGAGCAGAACTTATGTCCAATTCAATTGAAGGAGTTTCAGTCATTGCTATACATTTATCAAAATGAGGTGACAAAAAAGAATAATAAAATGGACACAGCTCTACCAGATATTAAAACATAATATGAATTTACAAGTAAATTAATGAGATAATTTTGATAAGTGTTTAATGCTAAAGAAGGATGTTATTTTAATGAATGTTGTTGGAGGGAACAACATTAGCTAGATAGGGTGGTCAAAGGCAGCCTTTCTGAAAGTAGAATATTTGAGTTGAGACTTGAATGAGGAGTCAGTGAGCCACTCACCCTTCTGCAGGGAAAGCATTCCAGGCAGAAGGAACAGCAGTTGCAAAGGTCGAGACACGTATAGGCTTGGCAGAGTCAGGAATTGGGTGGGCTCAGCTAGGAACAATGTGTAAGTCATGGCAAGTTGTGACAAAATAATATGGACTTGCTAAATGTGCTGTAGGAATTTTTTTGGGAGAGAAGAAAATCTGACCTATGCAATATTACTGACAGACTTTTAAAATTTGGTCAGAACAATGCAGTGCTAAACTGGTGTTAACATTACACAGAAAGTCTATATGAGTATGAAGTTCAATTTTCCATTTCTCTTGCATCTCTCAAGTTCTCATTTAGGTCACGTGTCTCATGCAGATGCACTGTTATGAACAGCTAAGAACCTTACAGTTAAACAATTTCAGGAACCCTGTTCTCCATCATGCCCTGGTTAAACCCTCAAAAATTAATGCAGCTTATCAACACAGAGTTTCAGGTAGCACATGCAACAGTCAAAGGCCAGAGTTGGGCCAAAGGGGCAGCCTACAGGCCAGGTGGTGTGTATGGGTATGGGGGTGGGGTGGCCATCAATTTGGGAGACCACAACATTTGGGCTGGATCAAGTCTGGTGATAGAACTCCCTGGGTACTTCTGCTTCAAAGGATCTAGGTTTATTGTAGAATGGGAGTTTATTAAATAGCTTCAGCTGTGGAAGGCAAAGAACATCAAGGAACAGGAAATTATGCTCTGATCCTTCAGAAATTTTCATCCAAGGATTGGGTCGTGATGGCAGCAGTACTCAGAGGTTGGCTGGCTTAGCTGAGTGGAGATGAGCCATTTTAGGCAGATGATGAGTTAACTTGACCAAACAGAGATGTTTAGTTCAGTGATAAGAGGGGATTCTGACTTACTATAGATGCTTATTGTGAGAACTTAATCTACTGAAAAGTTTGAATTTCTTCTTTGTTCTGATTTATGTGCCATTTTTTACATTTAATGATTAAGAATAATTTAACATTATTGCCTTAATTATGGAAACAAATGTATTGTTTAGACAAATTATTATCAGTTGAAAAGTATGTTGTTTTTTTCCTTTTAGTAATCCATACCTCTGTGGATTCTCATGCCGGGCACCATTACTCACCTTTGGCAGTACCTGCATTTTAGGTCACATCCCTGGGTTGACATGAATAGTCTGAAATATTAGCTTTGTAATCCTAAACCTGTAATAGAAAAGGCAAATGTCACACTGTCCCAAGAGGCAGCAAATGGACTCTTAGGGACCTGCACTAGATTGGATGGACGAAGAGACTGACTTAACTTGCAAAATCTGCCACATTGAATTGAGTTTATGATACAACTAAAGACCCCTAATAGGAAGAGGCAAAAATTTACTGAATTATTAAACTACAACTTGCCTTCAAGGGCAGGTTTCAGTAAATTGTCAGTAATTATGACAGTCACAATATGGAGACAGAATGAAGTCTAATCATGTGCATCAGGAATCACTTTCAAAAACATGCCTCTAGCAGAAGGGAAATTGATTTTTAAAGAGGGAGAGGAAGGGGAAGGGGAAGAGAAAGAGGGAGAGGGAGAGGGTGGGGTAGGGAGAGAAAGGAGAGAGAGAGGAGAGGAGAGAGAGAGCTATTTATGCATTCATTGATTTTTGTATGTGCCCTGTCTGGGCATCAAACCCGAAAACTTGGTGTATTGGGACAATTCAATAACCAACTGAGCTACCCAGCCATGGCTGAGGAAACTGGATTTTTGATTCAATATTCACACATATAAATATCTGTATTTATAACATTCCTGACTATAATAATTCTGAAATGTTCTCTTTCATATATACTGACTCAAGACTACATATATGCTCTGGCTGGTGTGGCTCAGTTGTTTGGGATATCATACTATACACCAAAGGATCACAGGTTCAATTCCTAGTCAGGACACATACCCAGGTTGCAGGTTCAATACTCGGTTGGGGCATGTGTGGGAGGCAATTCATTGAAGTTTCTCTCTCACATTGATGTCTCTCTCTCTCTCTCTCTCTCTCTCTCTTTCTAATATAAAAAAACGGGGTGGGACCAATACATATAGAATTAAGAAATCATATTTTAGAAAACTGAAAGGTAGGTGATTAGGAAATATAGACAGATGGTAGTGTGTGTGTGTAACTTTATAATTAACACGTTATAATTCACTTTGTGAATAGATTAACTCATTCAACACAGTCTCTGAAGTAATGTCTCATGTTATTGACTCTGGGTAATAGCTCAGGGGAGGAGATGGAGGAGAGACAGTGTGTCTCAATGTCCATTAACACCTACCAATGCTCAACGCCAAAGGGCTGTACTTGTCCTTTTTTTTTTTTAACTAAATCTTTATTATTCAGATTATTACATATGTTTCTCTTTTTTCCCCTCCATAGCTCCCCTCTACCTGGCTTCCACCCCTCCCTCTACCCTTACCTCCCTCCCATTGTCCTCATCCATAGGTGTATGATTTTTTTCCAGTCTTTCCCTGCACCCCCCTCAGCCCTTTCCCCCTGAGAATTGTCAGTCCACTCCCTTTCTATGCTCCTGATTCTATTATATTCACCAGTTTATTCTGTTTATCAGATTTTTTATTCACTTAATTTTTAGATTCACTTGTTGATAGATATGTATTTGTTGTTCATAATTTTTATCTTTACCTTTTTCTTCTTCTTCCTTTTCTTAAAGAGTACCTTTCAGCATTTCATATAATACTGGTTTGGTGTTGATGAACTCCTTTAACTTTTCCTTATCTGTAAAGCTCTTTATGTGCCCTTCAATTCTGAATCATAGCTTTGCTGGATAGAGTATTCTTGGTTGTAGGTTCTTGCTATTCATCACTTTGAATATTTCTTCCCACTCCCATCTGGCCTGCATAGTTTCTCTTGAGAATCAGCTGACAATCGTATGGGTGCTCTCTTGTAGGTAACTGTTTTTCTCTTGCTGCTTTTAATATTATCTCTTTCTCTTTTGCTCTTGGTATTTTAATTATGATGTGTCTTGGTGTGGTCCTCTTTGGATTCCTTTTATATGGGGTTCTGTGTGCTTCCTGGACTTGTAAGTCTATTTCTTTTACAGGATGTGGGAAGTTTTCAGTCATTATTTCTTCAAATAGGTTTTCAGTATCTTGTTCTCTCTCTTCTTCTGGCACCCTCATAATTCTGATGTTGGTATGCTTAAAGTTGTCCCAGAGGCTCCTTACATTATCTTCACATTTTTTGATACTTTTTTCGTCTTGCTTTTCCAGTTGAGTGTTTTCTGCTTCTTTATATTTCAAATTTTTGACTTGATTCTTGCCTTCCTCTAGTCTACTGTTAGGACTCTGTATAATATTTTTTTATTTCAGTTAGTGTATGTTTAATTTCTAGTTGGTCCTTTTTCATCTCCTTTTGGGTCTCGATAAATTTATCTATCTTTTCTAGCAGAGTGGTGTGGACAAGGAACCTAGAAGGCTGGTCAATCTTGAAGCTCTGAAAGGTGATAGCCAACTACCCACTGTTTAGTTGAAGCTAAAGCAACTTCCACCTTTTAGTTTTATGTAAATCTTTCTTGATTGGCTATTATTGGAATTGCCTGCCTAAGGGCTATGGGTGTATCCCACAATCTGAATAAAAGGATAGTAAGGCCAGAGCAGAGTAGAGTCCTTCCCCTTGAGTTGGGCTCCCACCTGGCCCTCAATTTTTCCAAATTAACATTTTCTAGTCTCTTTCATTTATGTGTGGCCTCTTCTGGAGCCCAATTCCTGAACCTAAACCCTGAACCACATGGATGTGGGGGTGGGGGTGGGGGGAGGGACATTCACAACTGGTGCCTTCGATGTGGGACCTCTGAAGAGAATGACATTTTTGCCTAGAGTGAAGAAAGGGAGGTTACACCTGTGGGAGCCCCTTTCCACGTCCCATGTGGTTCAGGGTTCCTGGTTCAGAAGGAGGCCGCACGCAAACGAAGAGAGAGACTAGAAATTATTAATTTGGTGATATTGGGGGGCCAGGCAGGAGCCTTCCTCTAGTGCAGTGGTTCTCAACCTTTTTTAATGCTGTGACCTTTTAATACAGTTCCTCATGTTGTGGTGACCCCCAATCATAAAATTATTTTTGTTGCTACTTCATAACTGTAATTTTGCTACTGTCAATTAATCATAATGTAAATATCCGTTTTCCGATGGTCTTAGGCGACCTTGCTAGCAGTTTTCAACCTGTGGGTCTCGACCCACAAGTTGAGAACCGCTGCTGTAGAGCGATTTTACAGCAGCAGCAGTTCGCCTAACATCGGAAAACAGATATTAACATTATGATTCATTAACAGTAGCAAAATTACAGTTATGAAGTAGCAACAAAAATAATTTTAAGATTGAGGGTCACCACAACATGAGGTCACAGCATTAAAAAAGGTTGAGAACCACTGCTCTAGTGGAAAGGACTACCCCTTGCTCTGGCCTTTTTCTCCCTTTTATTAAGGTTTTGGGACACACCCCTAGCCTTTAGTCAGGAAATAACAAAAACAGAAATTAACATAAAACAAACAGGTAGAGGCTGCTTTAGCTAACAATGTTTCAACTAAACAGTGAGTGATTAGCTCTGACCTTTCAGAGCAGTTAAGGTTGACCAGCCTTCTGGCCTCCTGTTTATATCCATTTAGTAAGAACAATGCTTGATTTCCGACATCTCTCCCGTTTTCTTTCCTCTAAAAAATCTTGCATCTGCAGATTAGAAATAAACATTGAGAACAAAAAATAAGACAAGCAACAATGGCTATGCTAAGAGGGAAATGAATAAGTCTGTAGTAAGTTTCTTTCTGGGCCAATAGTCCTTTGAGTCCCAGTTTCAATGTCCAACAGTTTTTTGAGTGTACATGTTAGCAATGATATTTCAGTTCTGGATGGTGGTCAAATGGTGCCAATGCAGGTCCGACCCTCTCTGGTTTGATCCCCGGCAACCTGCATTGAAGCACAGTTGCTGACCAGTAGGATGGCAAGGTGTCGTCAGCATCTTCCATCTCTGGACTGTTTCTCCTCTTGTCTTCATAGCTGGAGCATTCTCTGTTGTAGGAATTCACATGGTCTTGGAGCTGTTTTTCTGAAAATATACAAACATATTCTCGACCATAAGTTAGTAAAGGAATTTTTTCTATAAATTTGACTTTGGATCCTTTTTATTTTTGCCCAAATGATTTTCCTTTGGCTTATTTTAATACTATGTATGTTTTTCATGGGTCTCTTGCTGTTAAGTAAAAAAATTTTTCTAGATGTAATTTGCTTCCAGGATACTTTTCCTTACATAATATTACTGTACTATCCCCCCCTTTTTTTTTAATTTAATTATTAGGAGGCTTTTGGAAAATTTTTATAATGCAAATATGAGTGCTTTATAATTTTACCATGCAATGAACTACCAATAGAAACTTTAGTTAATACTTTAGGAACAACTTTTTTCCAGTACAATTAAATTTTCGTGAATATTCACTTATTTCAATTAGCCAATTAAATTAATTTGAAAATTTAACTACTATTTTATTGTCAAATTTAATATTCTAACAACAATCTTAGTTTTATCCTGTCAATATTAGTGGAAAGGATTATTTGCATTCTTGAGTAGGCCCTGAGCATTCCTGGTGTTCAGTTGGATTTAGAATATAGGGCAGCTGTCAGCCAAGTCTGTCTGTTGCTGGGTCCCAATCTAGGCTGCACCAAATCTTTGTCTGTCACCTGTGTCCTTAACTGAGCTGGGCCAAATCTCTGTCTTGTCACCTGGGTCCCGATCGGAGCTGAGCATGGGAAGTGAAGCAGCCATGGGGCAGGAGACCTCCCTCAGAAGGGGCGAAGGTTCAAGCCCCTGCAATGTTGGGGGGGGTGTGAGGATCTGTGCCTCACCTCTGTTGATCCCCAAGTTTTCTCCTGATGGCCTCTCTGCGACTGTGCCTGTCTTAGGTTGTTCCTTCTCTGAGGAATCTTACCCGTCACTGGCTAACCAGTCATCCTCCGGGGCCAAGCAGATTGATGTGAGGTTCAGTTCCGTCTCCTTGGTAGGCGATGCCCTTGTGGTCTCCACGCCCAGTACCTGCCTTGGGATCCCCTCGCCTGCTGGCAGGGTCCCAGGACTGATCACATATCTTGGGGAACCCAGGTTCCTTCTCCAGGGAGGGCCCAGCTCACACCACTGGGTAAGAGACAGATTCATGGTACCAGCCAACACGAGGCTTCAACCTCAGCATGAACAGAAAGCTCAGGCAACAGCTGTGGGAGGGTCCCTCTGGGCAAAAAGAGCAAGAAAAGCCAATATAGAATGCTCAAGTGACTTCTCACTGCCTTAATTCCTTTCATGTTATTTTTAAAATTGCTACCAAATATTCAAAGAATTAGATTGTAGGTTTGTTTGGGATATTTGTCAAAAAATTATAATGACATTGTAGAATAATATTATGTAAGGATATTCTTTTGTTCTAGGCCATGGCAATTCAATTTCAAACTGGCTATCAATTCCTTTTTGTATAGACAAGGTCTTAGTTACTTTATTAGAATACTTAATCAAATTGCTTACAAAGATATTGGCTTTTTATTTAGCTGAAAATCTTGATTTTTATTTAAAAAGCTAATTTATTAATTAAAGTAGGTATCTTAATTTAAAAAGCAAAACAAATTTAGTAAATGTTTATGTCTGATTCACAAGCCACAAATGTTGCCCCACCTCTAGCTTAAGAATACAGGTGGCCATGGGCTTTTTGTCATTTTAAATTCTAATGTTGGAATTTTAAAAATTATTTAGTTACTTTATTTTGCCCTTCTTAGAGACTAAAACCTTCATAACATTTAAAATATAATTATTAATTCTTATTTGATAAAGTTTTCCATGCAATTTCAAGTATATTAGATAGGTTAAATTTAAAAAAGATTTCCTTTAAGAAGAGAGAACAAATTTCTTGTATTACTCTGGGCCCCATGGAGCTTTCCAAGAATCATCTCTGTTAAAGCCTTGAAATTTTAACATGGAAAAAAACCATCAAATATATATATTCATATATGATTTAAAGATTACAATACTTTTTATAATTATATTAAGATATCAATTACTATATCTTTAAACTGTTTTTTTATATTAAAGTTTTTCAGTTGGAAATCACAGAATTCTTTTTTAATTAGACCAATAAATAACATATTTTGAATTCCTAATTAGAGAAATTTTATTTTATTTTCTCCAAATTTAATTTGCATTTAGCTGAAAACCTTGATTAATAACACAAAATCTTCTCCTTTTGGTTCTTTTACGCCATTTTTCTTAAAAAAATAAAGACCAGTTCTGGGTTTTTCTTCTTCTGCAGCTTTTATGGAGAGATTCCAGCTTAAAATCCTGTCTAATATGTCCAAAAAGGTGGATAATTGCGTGCATTTCTTTTTAAGCTGGGCTTCTCTCCTCACGAGTACAGAAATTCCAGACACATCTCTAAATTTTTAAAACTTTTTCATGGCGAGAAAGGAGACTTTATATCAGTATACTGGGAGAGTGAACTTTCATACTGGAAAGCATCAGTAACAGATCTGGCAGAATTTCTTTTCATGCTTAAAAGATCAAGACAGATCTTAAATTTTTTCTTTCTTTTTCGCTTTCTGAAGTAATAACTAGCACCTAATTTGGCCAAGATTAGCATTTCCCTTCGAGTTCTTCTATAATTTTTAAATGAAACCTTCAGTAATCTCATTGCAGGAGAGCAGAGAGCCTTGCCCTCTCCTGCCACTTTTGAATTTCTCCACACCAGAGGCGGTTTCACCAGTGGAGTTTCACTTATTACAGATTCCAAATGCAAACTGAGATTTTAATTTGAATAAGAAACCACATTATTTAAGCATGCAAACCAAAAGTCTATAATAAAGTTTACTTTATATTTATAACCTAATTCTTCCCCATTAGCCTGGCTACAAAAGACGTTCCCACCCTACTTATAGATCCAGACTCTGTAGTTAATCCATGGGCTTTGCGTACGTTGAATTCCCCTCACCTTTTCTTAGGTGAATTTTCCCTCACCATTTTCCTTGGTGAATTTTCCTTCCTTCCCTCTTAGGCAAATAATACCTTCTCCTCCAGATGTCCCGTGGTCAGGCGCCAGATGTGGGCACCTCTTTCCAAGTTCCCTGTTGGGCGCCAGATGTGGGAACCTCTTTCCACATTCCTTGTGGTTCAGGGTTCCCCGTTCAGGGTTCGAGTTCTGAAGGAGGTCGCACACAAACAAAGAGAGAGACTAGAAATTATTAATTTGGCGATATTGGGGGATCAGGCGGGAGCCTTCCTCTAGTGGAAAGGACTACCCCTTGCTCTGGCCTTTTTCTCCCATTTACTAAGGTTTTGGGACACACCCCTAGCCTTTAGGCAGGAAATAACAAAACAGAAATTAACATGAAGCAAACAGGTAGAGGCTGCTTTAGCTAACAATGTTTCAATTAAACAGTGAGTGATTAGCTCTGACCTTTCAGAGCAATTAAGGTTGACCAGCCTTCTGGTCTCCTGTTCACAGTGAGACAATGTTTGGTTTCCAGCATACACCAAAAATGTGGGAAAAAGATCACCATATAGGTGAGGGAAATTTACAGCGCACAAAGTCCAAGATCAGCTGCAGAAGTTGTGATCTATAAGTAGGGTGGAAATGATTTTTTGGTTTGCATGCTTAAGGAATGTGGTTTCTTGTTCAAATCAAAATCTTAATTTGTATTTGGAATCTAAAATCTGTAATAAGAAATAAAACTCTGCTGCTGAAACTGCCTCTTGTGTGGAGAAATTCAAAGGTGGCAGGAGAAGGTTTACTAGTGAAGGCAATGGGTGGCTTCCAACATTCCACAAGCTATGTTTTCATAAAACATAAACTATCCAAAGTCATTAACAAAAAGTCGTATAAATATTAAGAATAATAAAAATATTATATATCAATGTGCACAACACATTTATATTTCTTTTCTATGGCTCATTTTAAAGACTATAGGAGTTTTCTTTCTTTTATTTATTTAGTGCCATATCTTTTAAACCACAAATTATAAGACTCGTCTTTTGAGAAAGTGTGGTCTTTTATAATTCATTTTATTTATAGCAAAAATCCTGAACCATTTGTTAATTCCTTCTTCTGCTGAATTTGAGGAGAGTCCAATTGCAGTGTATCTCCTTCTCCACTCTTCACAACATGAGACTATGTAGATTCACTCTCTATATGGAGTAGGAGCTAGTGATAAAAATGCATGTAGATATAATATGATGACTTTGTTGCTAAAAACAAATGCTTACCTGGTATGATGTGTGATATCCTTATCAGGGAGGTCTATACATATTAACCACAGGAGAGTAGGATAGAAGGAAGAGTTGGGGAGAAAAGGGATAATAATGGATAATAATTCCACTGTTTTATTGATTATTAAAAGATTTTATATAATTTCATCTGATCAAACTATGTTTCTAAGTTAATTTTATTATGTCATCTTGCAGATGTGGAAATGAAATAGGAAAAGGTTCTGAGACTTTCTAAGGATACATTATCTATAGGTAGAGAAGCTGGGTGCTCATTGAGATTTTTGGTCCATACTGTTTAGAAAAAATGGGACCAGATATGCACACTGTAGTGAGAACAGGAGTTGGGTTTGTTAAAGTTTCAGGTTGAAACATCCATCATTTAGTGGAAGCATTTCTGAAAAAGCTCAAATCAAGGAGTACTTATCAAGGCAAATTTGTTCAAAGAATTTTCAGAATGAGAGATCAGGTATGACTTTCTTTTCCTCAGTTCAGGCTTGAGGATGAGTTCTGGAGAGATCACTCATAAAGAATCTTGCTTCTTTTAAGACCTGAGAACCACAAGAGATACTTCTAGGCCAGAGAGGGAAAGAGCAAAAGAGAGAGGAAGAAAAACTGGAAGTGCAATGAAATTAATTGTGTTCATATTAGGGTTTCTCAATCTTGGCATTTCTGACATCTTTGGTGGGATAATTCTATGTTGTGGAAAACTGTCTTGTGCACTGGAGGGTGTTTAGCAACATTTCTTGGCCTCTACCCAATAGACATCAGTAGCATTGCCTCTCCTCATCCAACCTGGGCAACCAAAATGTCTCCAGACATTGCCACGTGTTCTTGAAGGAGCAAAATCACCCTGGTTGAGAACCATTATTTAAGGAAGATCAAGCTGAATTAAATAACCAAGATTGTATACTGCAAGTTTACCAATCTGCATATAGATTGCATCTCAACATGTTTTTTTCTTACACAGTTGTATTTTTATTTTTTGTTAATTCTCACCTGATGATATTTTTCTATTGATTTTTAGAGAGAGAGAAATGAAGGGGAGTGAGACACAGAGAGAAAAACATTGATGTGAGAGAGATACATGATTGGTTGCCTTCCACACTTGTTGGAATTGCACCTGCAACTGAGATGCCCTTGACTGGAATTGAACCCACAATCCTTCACTCCCCAAGCTGACATTCTATCCACTCAGTCAAACCAGCTGGGGGTGTAAAGTATTTTTAAAGCAATGAGATCAGCTTTCCAAATGAATGCTTATAGACCAAACTTCTATAGATGTGTAGTATTGGGGCAAAATAAAATGGAAGATTATGATCTCATGATAAAAGACTAGAGAAAAATTCCAGATTCTTGAGATAGTGCCAATAGAATATAACCTGAAGCAGAAATTTAACAAGGTTCCTTATTTTGAATCACATGTAGGCATGCAAAATGGCACAATCTTTTTTGAGGAACATTTGGCCTTGACCTTGGTGTCAAGGATTCTGTGTCTAGCATGTAGAGGAGCCTCTATGTCATGTTAAGTTCACTGGTACCAAGTAACAAGGACCCAGAGCTGTCCTTTGTGAAGCTTATCATGATTGTTTCCAAGAAAAATGAAATAAAAATAGCACAAACAATAGTTTTTTAAACTTCTTCCAAGAGACCACGAACAGTGATAACTTAATTCTTAAAGGTCAAGAGGCCTGTAATATTCCTGCTTCTGAGGTTAGAAGAGTACAAGTCTTGGTGAAGAAATATAATATGCAATTTATGATTTTCTCATGGAGGAAAATCCACCAGTGAAAAAATAATAATGCAAATAAATCAGTCAAATAATCAGTACTTACCCAATATTTCATTCCAGCTCCTGGAGTACCATTTCAATCTAAGAAGGAATATAATGAGGGATGTAAATCCTTGAGAAAACTTCACTGCTGGAATGTACTGAATTTTTAATGTATGGATTAAAAATATCATGCTTATCATGCAGATTATTAATGACCACTTTAGTGGACTTTAGCTATCCAGCATTGGCGTGTTCATCTTATTATTTTCGAAATTCCCTTTCTAATGCATCTTGGAAGGAGGCAGGCCTTCTCACAATGGTAGAAGAATTTGCCAAATCCTTGCTGTTCTGGCATATCTTTGAGACTGAGAATCTATCAGTCAGATGGTGACAGCTGAGAACCTAGAGCCATAACAATCATGCAGTAGTTGTGAGACTTGAATTCTGTGGTGTGCTGGTGACCACCACAGAAAGACTGAGGTCCTCAGGGCAGTGGGCCGTATGTGGCCTCTGAGCCTGGCAGTGTCAGTGATACAAGCCATAACATCAGAGGTTCAAAGGTGACAATGGCAGTAATGGGTACAGAAGGTGAATGAGGGTCTCACCAGACAGGTGACTCAAGGTCACACAGCTGATAACTGGCAGAGTTGGGAATGGACTGTTGTTGTTCTAAAGACCTTTTGCTGCACCACTTTTAAATGAATGAATACCTGCACAAAAGATTGTTCTAAGGACCTCCCTGCCTTTTTTCCTTTTATTTTTTTTAACTTTGCACTGTTTTATTTTTAATATATCTTTATTGATTTCAAGAGGAAGAGAGAGAGAGAGAAACATCAGTGATGAGACAGACTCATTGATCAGCTGCCTCCTGCATACCCCCCACTGAGGATCAAACCCGGGCATGTGTCCTCACACAGAATTGAACAGTGACCTTCTGGTTCATAGGTCAGTGATCAACCACCAGGCTGGACAGGGAGCATTCTAAGACTTTAAAGTCAGATTTTTATTTTGCGAATAAAGATCAATGATATCCTGTCTGCCTGGCCTTTCATTAGTTCCATAAAGAGAGTACTTTGGCCTACAGATAACTGAATGCACAAGGAAAATATCTGGGATATAGCCAGAATAAGAGGCATACCACAAATAACAGCAGACTTTGAGTAAGGAAATTCTGAGAATATAGTTCAGGACTAGTGTAAAAACAGAGGAAATGTGTGTGAGGCACCCAAACACGTGGATCAGATGTAAGGCTGGAAAAAACACTACTGGTGTAAATAGAACACATTTCCTAAACATAATATTTTTTTTTCAGACATGAAGATAAGAAGATACATAGAGGAAAGAAATTCAATTATATGTTAGCATCAAAATGAACACATATGCATTTTATTTTTAAGGAACACTTGGATTAAAATCTACATTTAAAACTATTATAATAGAGTACATTTAACTATTACAAAATGTGACTGGTAATCTTACTTTAATCATAGACTGCATAGCCTTTATTATGGTTTATGTAGTAATGAGAGTTTAAGGTCCTATGCTTTAAAAATTTATTTTAGCCGAAACTGATTTGGCTCAGTGGATAGAATGTCAGCCTGTGGACTGAAAGGTCCTGGGTTCGATTCTGGTCAAGGGCATGTACCTTGGTTGAGGGCACATCCCCAGTGGGGGTTGTGCAGGAGGTGGCTGATCGGTGTTTCTCTCTCATCGATGTTTCTGACTTTCTCTCTCTCTCCCTTCCTCTCTGTAAAAAAATCAATAAAATATATTTTTAACAATAAAAATTTATTTTATTTTTCTGTGACTCTGTTTCTATTTTCTAATCTATGACTGATACTGAGAGTTTTACTAAAGGTCATTTATGATCATATAACTTAATTCTCCACATTTCTCTGCAACCTAATGAAAACAAATATTTTTGAAAAGGCAATTAGTTATTTCAGTGCTTATTACATGCTCCATATATATAATAAAAGTTGATTGCTTCATGTTACAGAAGTTAACCTGAACTCATTCATAACTAAGTATATTATCTCTGTACTAGTTTGAACAAGTAAAATAAAATATAGGAACTTTAAGATTTAAGCAGTTTTATTGTATGTTTGGAAAACTATGAAAATTAACATTTGAAAATTCCTTCTGTTGACACTTTGTATTATTTAATCATAAAGATGGAAATAGGAAAATATTCCAGATGGTTCAATGTTATGAATAAAGTGGAAAATTATATCAACAAACACAAGCATAATAATAACATTTGCACAGGATTTTGATAAATATTTATTTTAAATCTTTATTGTTAAGAGTATTACAGATGTTCCTCTTTTTGTCCCCCTCCACTCAGTTTCTGCCCTGCCCCAGACCTTCACAATCCTACTTTCTGTATTCATAAGTAATATAAGATCCCTGGCCAATCCTTTCTTACCCTCTTCCCGCTTCCCTCTGAGATTTGTCAGTCTGTTCCATGTTTCCATGCCTCTGATTCTATTTTATTCATCAGTTTATTTTGTTCATTTATATTTTTGTTCATTTATTTTGATTTTTAGATTCAATTGTTGTTAGGTATGTATATATTACCATTTCAATGTTCATGTTTTTTTTCATCTTTGTCTTCTCCTCCTTCTCCCCTTCTTCTTCCTTCTCTTCTTCCTCCTCCTTCTCCTCCTCGTTCTCCTCCTCCTCTTTCTCTTCTTCCTTCTCCTCCTCTCTCTCAGCCTCCACCTCTGCCTCCTCCTCTTCTTAATGAATACCTTTCAACATTTCATGTATTATTGGTTTGGTGGTGAACTCCTTTAGCTTTTTCTTATCTGTGAAGCTCTTTATCTGACCCTCAATTCTAAATGATGGGTTTGTTGAATAAGAAACTTCTGAGAATATAGTTCAGGAATAGTGTAAAATCAGAGGAAATAGGTGTGAGGCACTTAAACACGTGGGTCATATGTAGGACTGGGAAGAACACTGCTAGTGTAAATTAAACACCATTTTCTAAATGTAATTTTTTTCAGACATGAAGAAAATACATAGAGAAAATAAATTCAATTATATGTCAGCATCAAAATGAACACATATGCATTGTATTTTTAAGAAACCCTTGAATTAAAATCTACATTAAAAACTATTATAATAGAGTGCATCTAACTGTATAAAAATATTATAAAATGTGATTGATAATCTTACTTCAATAATAGACTGTGTAATCTTGGTTGTAGGTCCTTGATATTCATCACTGAATAGTTCTTGCCACTCTCTTCTGGCCTCCAAAGCATCTGTTGAGAAATCAGCTGACAGTCATGTGGGCACTCCCATGTAGATAACTAACTACTTTTCTCTTGCTGCTTTTTTTAAAAATTAAATCTTTATTATTCAGATTATTACATTTGTTTCTCTTTTTTCACCTCCATAGCTCCCCTCCACCCGGCTCCCAACCCTCCCTTTACTCTTACCTTCCTCCCGTTGACCTCATCCATAGGTGTATGATTTTTGTCTGGTCTCTCCCTGTATACCCCTCATCCCCTTCCCCCTGAGAATTACCAGTCCACTCACTTTCTGTGCTCCTGATTCTATTATATTCACCAGTTTATTCTGTTGATCAAATTTTTAATTCACTTAATTTTTAGATTCACTTGTTGATAGATATGTATTTGTTGTTCATAATTTTTTGGCTTTTACCTTTTTCTTCTTCCTCTTCTAAAAGAGTACCTTTCAGCATTTCATATAATACTGGTTTGGAGTTGATGAACTCCTTTAGCTTTTTCTTCTCTGTGAAGCTCTTTATCTGCCTTTCAATTCTGAATGATAGCTTTGCTGGTTAGAGTATTCTTGGTTGTAGGTTCTTGCTATTCATCACATTGAATATTTCTTGCCATTCCCATCTGGCCTGCATTGTTTCTGTTGAGAAATCAGCTGACTGTCGTATGGGTGCTCCCTTGTAGGTAATTAACTGTTTTTCTCTTGCTGCTTTTAATATTCTTTCTTTGTCTTTTGCTCTTGGTATTTTAATTATGATGTATCTTGGTGTAGTCCTCTTTGGATTCCTTTTATATGGGGTTCTGTGTGCTTTCTGGACTTGTAAGTCTTTCTTTTACCAGATGTGGGAAGTTTTCAGTCATTATTTTTTAAGTAGATTTTTAGTATCTTGCTCTCTCTCTTCTTCTGGCACCCCCACAATTCTGATGTTGGTACGCTTGAAGCTGTCCCAGAGCCTTCACATTTTTGGATTTTTTTTTCTTCTTGCTTTTCTGATTCTTTAGATTGAATCAGTTGAGTGTTTTCTGCTTCTTTATATTTCAAATTTTTGACTTGATTCTTGCCTTCCTCTAGTCTGCTGTTAGGTCTCTGTATAATATTTTTTTATTTCAGTCAGTGTATGTTTAATTTCTAGTTGGTCCTTTTCCATCTCTAGTTGGTTCTTTTTCATCTCCTCTTGGGTCTCGCTAACTTTATCCATCTTTTCTAGGATATTCTTGAAAAACCTTATAAGTGTGGTTTTGAACTCTATATCCAGTTGTTTTTTTTCCTCCATTTCTTTTGTTTGTGATCCCTTCCCTTGTTTCGGCATTTTCACTACGCCGGTAGAACTTCTCTATTGGATTCAGCCTTATGATACAAGACTTGCAAAACTGCAAAAGCCTCTCTGTTGAGCTTGGGATGAGTGGAGTCTCAGGGCTTAACAGATCGCCTTGACTTCCAGTCGGTCCGCCCTCCACGGCCCCCAAGTCTCACGTGACTGGGTAATCGCTGGAGTGGTCCCTGTGTGAGAGCGCCCTCTCGCAGTGCCTCTAGACTGCTGCCTTTCCAGCTCCCCTGTGCTTCAGGACTTAATGAATCTGGGTCCTCAGGACTTCGCCTGAATCTGGGGTTTAGTGGAGTTAGAAGTAATGTTGGGATGCTTTGAAAGTCAGAGGCACAATGAGCAGTCGGTCTTCTGCGTGCAGTGTTGTGCGCACCGTCTGACTTCTGCCCTCCTGCGACTTTCCCAAATTTCCATGATTCTCCCTTTTCACAGTCCAAACTCCCCCCATATGAGTTTTGGCTGGACTTGGGGTTTAGTGTTGTAGGATAAGGGGTTCAATGCTGTTGGGAGTCTCCTTTTCCCTCCTGCCAGAGGAAAGCCAGCCAGGTACTCCGGCACCCGCTCTCTCCACACACATGTCTCCGCACCTCAGCTTTTTGCAGCTCCTCTGGGTCTCCATGAGCCCCTCTCTTTCCTTCTAGTTGTAGAATTTCCACTCAGCCAGCTTTCCTGTGGTTCTGAATGATGTCCATTCTGTCTTTTAGTTGTAGTTTTGAAATTGTTGTACGAGGTAGCAGTGCCGCCATCTTGATTCTACTCTCTATCTTGCTGCTTTTAAGATTCTTTTTCTTTAACCTTTAGCATTTTAATTATGATATGTTTTGGTGTGGTCCTCTTTGGATTCCTCTTGTTTGGAATTTTCTGTACTTTCTGGACTTGTAAGTCTATTTTTGTTTTTCATCAGAAAGGAAGTTTTCTGTCATTATTTCTTCAAGTATATTTTAAATATCTTGCTCTCTCTTCTTCTTCTGGCATCCCCCTAATGCGAATGTTATTACGCTTGAAGTTGTCCCTGAAGCTCCTTACACTATCTTTATATTTTGGGATTCTTTCTTCTTTTTGCTCTTCTGACTGGGTGTTTTTTGGCTTCCTCATACTCCAAATCTTGATTTGCTTCTCAGAATCCTCTATTCTACTGTTGAACCCCTATAAATTATTCTTTTTTTTTAGTTAGTGTATGCTTAATTTCTGACTGGTCTTTTTTATGTCTTTGATGTTCTCACTAAGATCCTTGAAAGTTTCACGAAGTTCCTTGAAACTCTCATTAAGTCCTTAAAAGCTCTTATTAAGGTCCTTGAGCAACCTTATAACCATTGTTTTGAACTCTGAATCCAATAGCTTTCTTGCTTCCATTTCTTTCATTTGTAACATATTTATTTGTCTCTGCAGTGTGGCTGCTTTTCTGATTGGGTGCTTTTTGCTTCCTCATATTCCAAATCCTTGCTCTACCATTTAATACCTACAAATTATTCTTTATTTTAGTTAGTGTATGCTTAATTTCTAACTGGTCCTTTTTCATGTCTTTGAAATTCTAAGATCCTTAAGCCCTTGCAGGTTTGGCTCAGTGGACAGAGTATTGGTGTGCAGACTAAAGGGTTCCAGGTTTGATTCTGGTCAAGTGAATGTACCTCAGTTGCAGGCTCAATCCCTAGCCTGTTGGGGCATATACAGAGACAACCAATAGATGTGTCTCTTTCATAACTGATATTTCTATTTCTCTCTTACTCTCTGAAATCAATAAAAATATATTTAAAATAGAGGCAGTCCTTGGGTTACATTGGACTCAACATACATCGTTTCGTGGTTATGTTGCCATCTCTCATTTATTATGTACATAAAAACGTTCTGTCATTTTGACATATATACATATGTGCTTTATTATTTATTTACCACAAGTAAGGGACAGGAATTGTTATCTTTCTTTTAAAATTTTTTTACTGTTCCACTTCATTACTGCTATGTATGTGCTCCATGTGTGTGATGTAGGTGTGTTCCAACTTACAGTGAAAATTGCGTTATATCTTGCCATAAGAATGTATCTCCAATGTAACCCAAGGACCTACTATAATCCCTGAAAGTTCACTAAGACCCTTGAAGCTCTCATTAAGATCATTGAACGATGTTATAACTATTATGTTGGACTCTGTATCTAGTAGTTTGCTTCCTTCCTTTTCATTTAGTTCTTTTTCTGGAGATTTCTTCTGTTCTTTCATTTGTAACATGTTTCTTTGTCTCTGCATTTTGGCTACTTCCCTGTGTTTGTTTCTATGTATTAGGTAGAGCTGCCATGTCTTCTGGAATTGGTAGAGTGGCCTTGGGTAGTAAGTGTCCTTAGGACTCAGTGGTTCAGTCTCCCCAGTCAGTCTCCCCAGGGGCACATGTAGAGTGAGCTGGGCACTCTACACATGCCCCTGTGTAAATTGTGTGCACATCCTTGTTGTAGTTGAACTTTGATTGCTGTTGGTTTCACAGAGAGGAATTGACCTCCAGGCCAATTGCCTGTGAGGACCAGCTGGGAATACAGGATTATAGTGGAAGAGCTGCTGTTGAGGAGACACCTTTATGGAGCAGGACTTGCTTCAATGGGGCTCTAGTGTTCACTAAGTCTTCCCCTTGAGTGTTGCTTATGGATGAGTAAAGTTGTAATCTGGTATGGTGTGAAGCTCTCCACTGGGTGCATTGGCTCTGGGGCCTCCTGGGTGGTGCAAAGTCAGCAACTGCCACCCAGGAGGAGCTACAGAGAGATTTACAGATAGCTTCTACTTGTACCCAAGCAAGGCCACACTGTCTTAGGCCTCTTATTATAGGTATGGGACATGCTGACACCAGCTTCTGCTTATTTACGAGACTTTAGGAAGTCTGAAGTCTGAGCCAGAACAGGTCATTCATATGGAAAAGCAGCTGCAGTTTGTGTGGGGCTGCAAATTGGATGGTGTGGGATCTCAGGGGATCATCAGGGTGGAGCAATCAGTGTGAGCCAGGCTGATGGAAACTCAAATATGGCTGCAAATCAGCTCTGCTATGGGGGAGGTCTCAGCATAGGAACAATGTCCCCTATGAGCACACAGTCTAAGAGAAAGCTGTCCCCTGAGTTCTTGCTCCAATGCCAGATAATTCAGTTCTTCACTATTTGTCCTTGGCTCCCCCCAGGGCTGTTGCCTAGTGCTGGAAATCAGAGGGAACAAGTCAGCATAGGTTCATGTGCTAGGTGTTTGAGAGGAACTTCTGGGTCTCCAGCAGCCTCAGTGTCACCTAGCCACAATCCCCACTAATTTTCACAATCAAAAGTTATATGGACTTCTCCTCCCAGCTCTGGTACCCTGGGCTGGCAGTTTGGTGTAGGGCTGGGACTTCTTGCTCCTCATGGGAGGCCTTCACAGACAAGTTATTCCTCCCATTTGAAAAACAACAATATAGCACATGTGAGTATGAGACCAGCCCTTTCTGTGCCTCTGCCTCTCCTACCAGTTTCCATGTGCTTTCTTCTTTACTTATCTAGTTGTAACACTTCTATGCAGACTAATTTCTATGCAGGCTCTTCTGAATGATGGTTGCTCTGTATTTTAGTTGTAATTTTGATGTGGTTGTGGGAGGTCGCAAGTACCAGCATTTACCTAAGCCACCATATTGGTTCTCTATTATTTCTTAATAGAAGCAATTTGCATGACTGACTTTTTAGTGGGTTTCTTAGTATGCTCATTGTTTGAACCCAAAGAGCCCTTATATTTACAACTCTGGATACTAGAGGATATGTGTCTCATGACAATGTAATATATTACCAAGAGAGCACTGAACCTCTAGGTATTTATTTATCCACTTGGACCCAGTTCATCCAGAGCCCAGGCCATGGGATATTGGGGAGAGAGGAATGGTGCTAGGAATTTATTGGTTGCTTAGTACTGCTATCATATGAGTGAATTGTCTTGATTTTTCTTTTCTAAAAAAACTCATTCCTTTGATTAGAGAACTGGCTAAACTGCAAAAGCCTTTTATAGATTGAAATGGCACAAAAGATAGTTTTTCTTTCAGTTGCTCAGAGTGAGTACTCTTCATTCTCTCATCCACAGGTAAAATATATTTTCTGGGAAATGAGCATGCTTTGTATCTTTGTATCATATATTCCACTGTGCTCACTGCTTGTCAGATTCATCGGAAATCATTTCACATTTGACATCACATTTTTGGATTAGAATGGGTGTCAGAAGAAACCATGGCATATGGAAACAGCTGAAAAGTAGGGGATGCTTTAGCATGGACAAGGGAACGGGAGCTATGATTGTTGTACTTAAATAATTGCAGTGCAATTCTTAATATAGGAGCAAACAACAAAACTAGAAACTATGAGAAATTATCACTGGGCCCCATGTACGACTTGGTTTATGCCTTTTCAAGGGTGCTACCAAAGTGGCTTCACTTTGGATAGAAGGTTGGATTGGTTGACTTCCTAAGATTTTAACTTTAAGATGCTATAATTTCACAATCTTTAAAAATAATTACTGAACAAAAGATGC
The DNA here is from genome assembly GCA_011751065.1 of Lasiurus cinereus. Taxonomy (NCBI): domain Eukaryota; kingdom Metazoa; phylum Chordata; class Mammalia; order Chiroptera; family Vespertilionidae; genus Lasiurus; species Lasiurus cinereus. Next base: position 50,561,096 of record JAAGEH010000307.1, on the reverse strand, counting down.
CCTTGCAGCTCACTGTGTGACAAAAACAAGTCCTTCCTCATCTCTGGGTACTAGATCCTTCATCTGCAAAATGAAATGGTTGAACATTAGATCAGAAAAGTATATCCATTGGCCTTTGGGGTAGTTCCAGCCTCAAGTGATAAGAAGAAACACTAGAAACTACCACCATATTTTACCTCTTGTGTGTTCAAATGTTAATGTTTTATTGGCTCATAAAACAGTACCAATCTTCTCATTCACATTTTAAAAATTCAATAAAGTGGATAATCCAAGTTGCAAGAGTGGTTTTCTTCCATTCAGTGTAATGATGTCACTTTCATTTGGAAGAGAGAAAAAAGTATTCTGAAAAATCTTGATTTTTCTTGAGTAGGTCCTTGTATAAAACTTTGACTACCATTAGTTTAGATGATATTATCTCTGCAGCTTGAATATTGTTTCTAATACCTTCATCACTCTTAGAATAATAGATTCTAAGACTAGAAGTTTGGAATTAATGGCATAGGAAGCTTTTATCTCTCTTCCACTTGCAGGAGGAAATACATCACTCACAGCATAGAGAACAAAATAAAATTTATTTATTTATTTATTTATTTATTTTTCAAAGTTTTTTTTTTAAATATATTTTTATTGATTTTTTTTACGGAGAGGAAAGGAGAGAGATAGAGTGTTAGAAACATCGATGAGAGAGAGACATCGATCAGCTGCCTCCTGCACGCCCCCACTGGGGATGTGCCGGCACGCAACCAAAGTACATGCCCTTAACCAGAATCGAACCTGGGACCTTTCAGTCCGCAGGCCAATGCTCCATCCACTGAGCAAAACCAATTTTGGCCAAAATCAAATTTAATGTGTCATCAAAGTCTGTTCCAAAGTACTTACTTTCTCATCAACCAGGTTCATCCTCTTTCCACCTGAATGTCCTGGTAATAGCTGCTTTTACTTAGGAAACAATGATTATTTCTAGTAGTGTTAGCTAAAAATTAGACAGATTCTAAGTTCCTTGAGAACAAAGTTCTCCCTACTGAATCCCTAGAAAATAACAGAATCTGGCAGCTAGCGGGAACTTAGTGATATTGGGGAATCAATAAATGAATGAACAACTGAGTAGATAATTTTTTATAACTCTTTCCATCTATACTTTAATGGTGAGAGAGCCCTCTGCTGGAAGAATGGATATTATATACCTATCTTTTAGCAGTGTACTGAAAATAATTCAGTTAATCACTCCTGTTTCTAGATGAGGTCACAGAGAAACAGAGGCATCTTATTGGATAGAATATTATAAAAAGCTTCATGAAGAATCACTGGCCAGAACAGGATTCAGTTTTCACTAATTGGATATATTATAGATCAAACAATGGATTTCTAAACTAAAACCTCATGTAACAAAATTTCTGATATGATGTTCCAAACCTATAATCTGTATTATGAGTAATGCAATATGAGTAATGCAAGCAGCAATAAGCATCATTGTCAAATTAAATTTATGAATTAATCTGATATAAACACATATTCATGCAGCACACAATTACTATATACATATATATCATCTAATGCTACATGACAATTACACAAATAAGCAATTCATTAAAATTACTTGGTATTACTTTTTATGGAATCGAGACAATATTTTATAGTTTTTCTTTCCATTAGGTATTCAAAGCAAGCAACACAAACACTTTTTATACATGGAGTTTCTCTCTTTCTCTTTGTCTGTAACTAACCTCTCAATTCTTATAGTTTCTTGTTCACCTGTCTTCTTCCTATGATTCAGTTCATGTTCCCACTTCCATCCAGGGGTCTGTCATCCTGTTTCTTCTATGCTTTGTTCTGGGTACATTGGATACTGGAGGGCTATAAGAGAGACTGCGCTGAGTAAACTGGAATAATCTTTCTAGAAAGCAAAAGCACTATTACCACACTTTGGGAGGGGTTGGGATGAGAGCTCAGAGAACTGCTATACCTGATAGGTTGGAGACTCAGGTCTGAATGAGGAGACAGAAGAATTTGGAGAGAGTGAATAGGAGGGGTGCTTCTCACCAGGGAATGAGGAAACAGCAGAGAGTTGAAAAGTATGTGGAAGTAAGAAGCAGCCAACCAGGAGAGCTCCAGATTTCTTCACCCATTATGCACAATTCCTTTTAATTAAAAAAAAA
>JAAGEH010000307.1:50524308-50558840 GCA_011751065.1 Lasiurus cinereus | reverse complement strand
CAAAACTCTAACCACTTAGCATACCAGCCAGGGCACAATCAATTCCTTTTTAACAAAACCCATAGGAAGAGGCCTTCATTAATTACAAGTGCCTGTACCAGAGATTTTTATATTTGGCTGTGAGTTGGAATTACCCAAGGAACATGGAATATTCCTGATGTTTCCCACTTTCAGAGATTCTGACTTAATTGGGTTGGAATGTAGGCTCGGTATTGAGAGGTTTTAAAGCTTCTTAGGTGATTGTAATGTTCATCTAAGGCTGAGGATCACTGGTTTGTACTCTAGTGAAACAAGGAATTTCTTGCATAGAGTAAATAGGTATATTATCATTTCTGGTTGTTAATGAATCTTTCTCCTGCCTTATTTTATTGTTTTCCTCTTCATCACTGTGGTAGGCAAAGTCATTGTACCATATCCCTAAAGATGTTTATGACCTTGTAAAGGAAGGGGAAAAAAAATCGCCCTTTTCTTCCTCTGGTTCTTTTGGCTGGTTCAATAATCAAGTCAACATGAGACAGATTGACAAGAGAAAATAAAATTTAATTTCATGTGTATGGGAACAATACATACATGAGAGGTTCACAGATAAAAAGAAAAAAATGAGGTATATATGACATTCTGAACGAGGGATGAGACAAGACACCTTGAAGTTTCAAAAGATCATTGGAGAGACAGCATTCAATAATTAGTCATTTGCCCTACCCTATAAATAGGTCAACAAAGATGATCTTTTATCTCTTATTATGGTTAAGGCCCCTAATTAAATTCCTCTAGATAGCTAATGGCAGAGGCTAGAGTTTCTCTTGAGTCTGTAGGGTCTGGGTTGCCTTTAGTTCAAAATAATCCACATACCACAGCGGCACATCCTGAGTGACTTCTTCTGAAGTCCCCCCAGTCCTTGAAGCCAGAGAATATGTTACATGGCCAAGGGGATTTGGTAGATGTGATTAAGGGTTTTGAGATGGAGAGATTCCCTGCTGGCCTGGGGAGACTCAGGTGTAATCACAAAGGTCCTTCTCAATGAAAGGAGGAGGGAGGAGAGTCAGAATCAGAGATGTACTGACAGAGCGCAGGCCAGAGCTCTGGGATTGCCTGCTATGGGGATGGAAGATGAACATGAGCCCGGAAGGCTGGCAGGCTCCAGAAGGAAGAGAAGACAAGGACTATATTCCCATCTAGAACCTCCAAAAAGAACTCAGACCTGCTGACACCTGGATTTTAGCCAAGCAACACTCATTTTGGCTTTCTGACTTCCAGAATTATAGGAAAATAAATTTGTGTTGTTTCAAGCTACTAAATGTGTGGTAATTTGTAATAAGAGTAACAGGAAACTAATGCAATCACCAAATCTCATATTTTTGCACCTACTTCCTCTTCTGCCACTGTATGCAGCCACTGTGAGATGTTTAACTATATAAATGTGGATCCTTGGATTTGCATGTATCCTTAAAGAAAATATACATTTTACCTAAAGAAATACCTAGTGTAGCTGTGGAGGCTTTTTTCTATGCTTCCCAAAATCTTTAATAGGCAATGAAACCTTTCTTTTGTTAATGTTTATAAAGTTTAAATTACAAATGCTTGCCATAAGTCTGCGCTCACTTTTACTATTGCATAACAGACAGAAGTAGGTGAGTGCTACTAAGTGAACCCCGCTTTTACCGGGGAGTGGGATGGAGAATTACTCATGGGCAGGACAAAAACAAAAATAAAAACAAAACCTAAAGGGCTGGGAAGCAAGAGATGAGGAAAGAAATAAGACAAGGGAAGCAAGGGAACTTCCAAACAAACTTCTACTACTTCATGGTTAACTATCTTTAGCTGTGCACTGGTAGTCGGAAGCCATGTGCAAGCATATTCCTCCAAATATACCTATGCATGCATGAAACTTAGTGGAATGTTGATCTGTGCAGTGTAAGTACCCTTGTGTACCCTTTTGTTTTTCTAAATATAAACATTCTTGCTTCACTAAGTAAGAGAGCATTTCAATATAATATAAGCATTTGATGGGATAAAGAAATATTAAATATTTGTGGTGGAGGGAGTTGAGATTTAGTGTAAAGAATAAGAATTGTTTAAATATGATTATTAGCTATAAATCAACAAGTAGCAAGAGATTGCATAAAATAAAAAACTTTTAAAATATAATTTCTTTACATTAAAAAATTGCATATAAAACACCAGAATCAAGAGAAAATTATTAATATGAAAATTAAAATTTAATCAGGTCCCTCTCTCCTTTCTTTTGAATAAATTTAAATATAATAGCCAGCCATCTGAAAATGGTTTGGTTAATGAGTTAGATAACCTTGGGTCTCTCTCTTTCTTTTTGTATCTTCTTGTCTCTTTGTCTTTCTCTTCTCATTGAAATGTTTATTAAAATAATTGTACATTAATATACAGAGGGATTCCTTACCTGCTTTACTCACTCTCCCCATTTTGAAATCTTTCCCCCGTTGAATTGCCTTTGGTCCTTTGCCAAAGATCAGTTAACTACATTTGTGTTGGTTTTATTTCTGGGCTTTTTATTCTGTTCCAATGACCGATTTGTCTATTCTTTCACCCATACCTCATTGTCTTGATTATTATAGCTTTAGAGTAAGTCTTGAAGTGGGCTAGTGTCATTCCTCCAATGAAGTTCTCATTTTTAAAAAGCTTTTTAGCTCACTGTTGGGATTCTCTCAGTTTACAGTAATTTCATTTGCAAATATGTGTCTCTTACTTAAAATTATTTTACCTCTACTTTTCTTAGCTATTGTAGTTCTGTAATATGTTTTAGCATTTGATAAAGCTGTTCTCTTTTAGTTACTCTAGTTTCAAAATTATCTTGGCTATTCTACTCATACACACCTATTCCTTAGCGATTTCTGCAGGAATCAGAGGTACGGTATATTTAAAAATGATTTTCAGTCTTCCACACCAAGATCATTGTCTTATGTTTTTAAAGAAAATTAACTACAGTATGTATGTGTTGTTTCAGCCAATGTGGGCATAATTCCTAATGATGAAAAATATTTCAAGAGGGAAAGAAATAAGACAATGATAAAAATTCATTATTATATTTTGTTCTGAAAAAAATTGGCCAATAAAATTATAAAAAAGAAAAGAAATTGCAATCTCACAAGAATAAAAGCCTTTCCAGTATTTTTTCTTAAATCTAAGTTTATAGATTAATTTAAGTGAAATTTAGATCTTTACAAGTTCAAACATTTTATATGAGAATAGGTGGTATGTAATTTAATTAAATCTTCTTTTATGGACCTCAATAGAGATAAAACATTTTCTTCAAGAATGTTTGGCTCATTTCTAGTTAAATTTATTCCTAGGTGTTTCAAAAAATCTTTCTGTTGCTACTGTTAACATAGTCCTGCCTCACTCATTTTTCTAGGAAGATTCAGTCCAAGAAAATAATGCTATTTAATATCATAGAATTAGTGGCTCAGCTTGTACAAGATCTCAAGTCACTGGACTCATACTGGCCTATTTTTAAAATTATCGTAACTAATTCCCTTCTTCTAATCTCCCTCCTTTATCATACCCTGGCTTTTTGTTGCTCTTATGATTAGCAAAATAATATTTAGCTATGGTTAGGGTTATAACAAGCCAGTGATATTAGCAGAAATTTAACATTTTTTAGACAGATGGCATCAGAATTGATGAGGGCACTGTTGTAAACTGAGTGTTTGTGCCCTTCCACCCTAATTCATATGTTAAAGTCCTGCCCTTTAATGGGATGGTATTTGGAGGTGATGCCTTTAGGAGGTAATTAGGTTTAGATGAGGTCATGAGGGTAGAGTCCTGACGATGAAATTGATGCCCTTATAAGAAAACACCAAAGAGCTTGCGCACTCCTTCTCTGCCATGTGAGGACACAGTAAGAAGGTGGCCCGCTGTAAGCCAAGAGAACTCTTGCCAGAACCTGAGCATGCTCGCACCTGATCTTGGACAGCCCAATATCTGCTGTTTCAACCACCCCATCGATAGTATTTTGTTACGGCAGCCTGAGCAGACTAAGGCAGGCCTATATATTGTGACATTTGTGACTGCTGTATTGCTGAATATTTGCTAAGGTGGAAGAAAATAAAGCAGTAGGTTGGTTGCCCCGGGAAACCTGACTAATGAAATTAAAGGGATTTTCTTGGCCAAGTTTGTGAAGGTTTCCCATAGTGAAGTGTGAATTCCACTTAGGAAATCTTCTTTAGAACTGGTCACTATGGGTTTTATGATATGAGGGTAAAAGTTGAAGATCTAAAAGAAAAATACAACCTAATAATATGGCCTTGGGGGGCACTTCTAAGGTCTTCTAATGATTTGGCGTGTCCTGATGAAATACATCACTGTCGGAAAACCACTGGACTAGTTGGGTTAGATCTATGCTAAAATGTAGGACTATTTTGTGTTTGTAATTGAGAATTGGATCTTTGCTAGTCATTTTCTCAGTGATGTACGACTCATCGGAGAATACAATTCTTTTCTAAAGCTACATTAAAGATGCAGTGCTGACACTGGGGGAAAAAGGCTTTGTCAGTAAATAAGCAATGCAGACACAACAAATTGATGTATATGGCAACAATTATATTCTATTACTTTTATAAAGTCCTCTGGCCTACTGATGCTTAAGAAAATACACGGCTAAATAGCCATTTAAAAGGGATGAATTAGTTGAAATACTGCTTTTCAAAATTTATACTCAACTGCTCTCTGTGGAAAATGTCCCAGCGCTTAGAACTAAACATTAACAAATGAAAAAGAAAGGCAACTTCAGTGCATCCATCACTCAGCAATTACACATACTGTTTTTACATCCTCTTATATTTGTGAATTTGTTTGCAAAATATTTATAGTTAATTCTTCAATACTGGGGTAATGGGAAGACCATGTGGAGTTGAAGACCCTTCCTACATAATAATGTAAGATTCAATTTCTGAAATTTTCAAAATATGAGAAATAATAATACCTACATCTAAGTGTTGTCATAAGAGTTAAATGAAACAACATGCTGAAATATGGCATAAAAATCATGAAACAGGTATCATATACCTATATATTTGTTTTATTTCCACTAGAAAATTCAACACAAAGGAAATAGAAAAGAGGTTTTGTCACCAATAGTAAATAAAGAAAAAAAAGGTGGCTAATAAGCAATGCAAGTGTGAGTGGAAGGAGAAGAAATTAGTGACTTGAGCTGGTTGAAAGAAGCTGGCATAAGAGGTCTCATCCTTCAGAGCCAGGGCAGAAAAGCATAATTAGCAGAAGAATTTATTGCCTTCCTGGGAGCAAGTCTGGAAGGAGAGCTGGGATCTCCGGACAAGAATGTGGGAAGCAGTGGAGTCTTCTCTGACCTGGTTCATAGGTGAGGGCAGCCTAACACACAGTGGAGGCAGGCCTGCGGCAGCCACGGCCATCCAAGTGTGAGCAGAGGTCTGTGCTAGGAGAGCTGGCTGGTGCAGGTGGGCAAGGGGTGCAACTTTCACCGGCATTCTCACTCCCCAGTCCATGTACATAGATCTTAGTGAAAGGCTAGCTTGCTCTGCAGATATAGCCTTGAGGCAAGTCTCCACTCCATCCAGATTGCCCTTCAGCCCTTCCCATTCAGAACTCCTGGACTGCCATTCTTCTGTCCTGTTTTAGAAGCAAAATGTTCAACTATATTTGTTTAGAGGGTTTTGTTTGTTTTTAATCCTTACCCAAAGATATTTTTTTCATTGCTTTTAGGTAAAATGGAAAGGGGGCGGGGAAAGGAAGGAGAAAGAGAGAGAAACACTATGTGAGAGATACACCTCTGATTGGTTGCCTCCTGTATTTGATGGAGCCTACAACGGAGGCAGTTCTCCTTGACCGAGAATTGAACCTGAGACCCTTAGGTGTCCAGGCCAACACTCTAACCACTGAACCAAACCAACCAGGGCTGTTTAGAGGTTTTCACCAGACAACACGCTCCATGGGATGTACTCCCTATCAGTTTCACGTCCCGTTGTGTCCTCAGAACCTGACATCGTGCCTACCACATAATAGGCATTCACTCAACTAGACAGAATGAATACATAACAGAATGAAAAAAAGATGAATGTGTAAATAGGAAAGAGGCATGATCTTGAAGAAGTAATTTTACTGATTGCCTCTTTTGCATTTCTTTACTTTTTTATTTCTGGTATTTTATTTTACTTTTAATTATCAATTTGTTTTATTTTTTATATTTTATTTTTAAATTTTATTGGGGTGACATTACTTAACATGAACATATAGGTTTCATGTGTGGATTACTAATTCACAAAATTTGTACATAGGTTCATGTGCCTACCACCCAAAATCAAACCTGTCACCTCATATTAGGACTCCTTTCTTCCCCTACCTGCCTCCCTTTGGCAACCACCACACTGCTGTTTGTGTTCATAAGTTTCAGTTTACACATAAACAGCCAATAGTTATATGAAAAGATGTTCAACCTCACTGGCAATCAGGGAATTGCAAATTAAAACTACAATGAGATACCACCTTACACTAGTTAAGAGTGCCCGTTATCAACAAGACAAGCAACAAGTGTTGGAGAAGTTGTGGACAAAAGGGAACCCTCATTCACTGCTGGTGGGAATGTAGAATGGTACAACCACTATGGAAAGCAGTCTGGTGATTCCTCAAAAACTTAAAAATAGAGTTACCATATGACTCAATAATCTCACTCCTGGGTATATACTCAAAAAACTTAAAATCATTTATATGCAAAGATATATGCACCCCTATGTTCATTGTAGCATTATTCAAGAGTTGGAAACAGCCAAAGTGCCCTATGATAGAGGACTGTGTAAAGAAGATGTGGTATGTATATGCAATGGATACTACACGACTATAAGAAAGGATGAAATAGCGTCATTTACAACAACATGGATGGACCTTGTGTAAAGTGAAATAAGTTGAACAGAAAAGCTAAGAACTATATGATTTAACTCATATGTGGAATATGAAACTGCATTCCTTTACTTATAATAACATGTTTAAACTTTCAAACTACCCTGGTGATAGATGCAATTGTCCCATTTAGTAAATGAGGAAACCAAGACTTAGAGAACTTATCAAACTTGTTTCTGGTCTCATAGCTGGTAAGAGACATAATTTGGGCCAGATTTGACCAATGACAAAATCCTCAACCCTCCAACTGCTGAGGTTCCCCCTGAATTGCAGTGGTGATGACCTAAGGAGGGGGCAGGGCTAGATGCCATCATAAAGGTGCCCTAAGGGGAACTCAGAACCCTCCAATGGTAGTCCTGGGGATTGGCTAGAACTGAATTTTTTGTTTGTTATTTAGTAAAGCTGGTATTTATTTGAACTAATACCTTTACAGCATAAATGAATGGGGGAAAAAAGAATAAATGAAAAGGATAATCAACCAGAAGGCTGATTTTAACCTAAATCCACATAGATGAGCATGACTAGCAGCAGGGAAATAGAAATAAGGTCAATGGGGAGGAAACTATAAAGGTGGTGAATTAGAGCAATCTCTGGGCCTGAAAGTAATAGAAGGAAATGAGAAGCAAGGCAAACACATTAAAAACCTACATTGTAAAGGTTTTTGTGTCTCCTGTCTAGTTCTCTAAACAATAATAATGAGGTTCCCATCTTCAGTTCATTAAATAATCTATTTAAAAACCCAACTAGCGCCTCTGGAGAGTCAATGAGGCCTTTCAGGGTGGGTCTCCCAGCATCAGACAAGGAAATCCTATAAGCCCTTTGGTGCCCTGAATGAGTTACCACATTCAGACTGCAAAATTTCCTCATGCTGTAATTATATTAATTGTGAGTTTTTTATCTACTTTTAATCAATAGCTTTTGCTGTTGGTTACAGCTAGAACAAGGCCTCCTTACCCAATCCTGGCAGGGTAGGATGAGGAAGTATTACTGCTTCCTAAGGAAGGAAATTGTCTCCCTGATGATATTAATGTTCCTAAGAAAAGTTGCAGTGCTTTGCATTGTCTTCTAACATTTAGAGGTGACACCTTGCTGTCCCATACTCCACCCCTTGGTACCATTCCCAGAGGCAAAATCTTAATATGAAAGAACCAGGGGCCTAAAGATACAGGACACTTTTCATGCTCATTTACTCTGTCTCTTGTCTTGATGGTGAGGATGGTATCCTATATAATAAAGAGGTAATATGCAAATTGACCCTCACAGCCTTGCACAAGATGGCCACACCCATGTGGTCAAAGATGGCCATTACAATATGGCCGGCAGGGGAGGATAGTTGTGGGCAATCAGGCCAGCAGGGGAGGGAAGTTAGGGGTGACCAGGCCAGAAGGGTAGGGCAGTTGGGGGTGACCAGACTGTCAGGGGAGGGTAGTTGGGGGCAATCAGGTCATCAGGGAAGGGCAGTTGTGGGGGACCAGACCTGCAAGGGAAGGCATTTGTGGGTGACCAGGCTGGCAAGGGAAGGCAGTTAGGGGTTACCGGACCAGCAAGGGAACTGGCAGTTGGGGGCGATCGGGCCAGCAGGGAAGCAGTTAGGTATCAATCAGGCTGGCAGGGAAGTGGTTAGGGGGTGATCAGGCTGGCAGGCAGGCAAAGGGTTGGGAGCTAGCAGTTCCAGATTGTGAGAGGGACCCCAGATTGGAGAGGGTGCAGGCTAGGCTGCGGGGGACCCTCCTCCCCTGCACCAAAGTGCACAAATTTCATGCACTGGACCTCTAGTTATCTTATAATGGCTTAGGCAGATGCTCAGCAGATCTAGGCTTCTGGGCTTCAGCCATCCAGACTAGAGGAAATGAGTGAAAGAGCTCAGTGCCTCATAAAACCCTATTTCCAGTTGTTTTCCATTTGTTATTATTACCATTTGAATTGGTTTCATGAATGTAAAGATAAGAAAACCACATGTAGGTACTGGTTTATCCAACTTGGTACCAGAAATGGCCCTGACATATACAATAACTACTTAGTAGTCTTGTCCACATTTCTTGGAAATATAGCAATAGCTCAGCTAATTGAATAATAGCAAGATGGATTAATTCCTAGAATTAATCTTTTCATGTATATTATTTATTCATCTTATCTAGTGGTTTTTGCTACTACACAACTAATTAGGAAGTGTTTTTAAAAATAAATCTTTATTGTTCAGATTACAATTGTTCCTCTTTTTTCCCCTCTTTAGCTCCCCTCCACCCAGTTTCCACCCTACCCTATACCCTAACAACCCCTCCTCCACTATCCTTATCCATAGGTGTATGATTTTTTGTCCAGTCTCTTCCTGCACTCCCTCACACCCATTTCCCCCTGAAGATTGTCAGCCCACTTTCTTTCTATGCCTCTGATTCTATTATATTCACCCATTTATTCTGTTCATCAGATTTTTAAAAATTATATATTTTATTGATTTTTCAGAGAGGAAGTAAGAGGGATAGAAAGTCAGAAACATCCATGAGAGAGAGACATCGATCAGCTGCCTCCTGCACACCCCACACTGGAGATGTGTCCGCAAGCAAGGTACATGCCCCAGACCGGAATCGAACCCGGGACCTTGCAGTTCGCAGGCCGACGCTCTATCCACTGAGCCAAAACAGTCTCGGCTCATCAGATTTTTTTATTCACTTGATTTTTTAGATTCACTTGTTGATAGATATGTATTTGTTTTTTATACTTTTTATCTTTACCTTTTTCTTCTTCTTCCTCTTCTTAAAGAATACCTTTCAGCATTTCATATAATACTGGTTTGGCTGTGATGAACACCTTTAGTTTTTTCTTATTTGTGAAGCTCTTTATCTGCCTTTCAATTCTGAATGATAGCTTTGCTAGGTAGAGTAATCTTGGTTGTAGGTTCTTGCTATTCATCACTTTGAATATTTCTTGCCACTCCCATCTGGCCTGCATAGTTTCTGTTGAGAAATCAGCTGACAATCGTATGGGTGCTGCCTTTTAGGTAATTGTTTTTCTCTTGCTGCTTTTAATATTTTCTCTCTGTCTTTTGCTCTTGGCATTCTAATTTTGATATGTCTTGGTGTGATCCTCTTTGGATTCCTTTTGTTTGGGGTTCTGTGCGCTTCCTGAACTTGTAAGTCTATTTCTTTCACCAGGTGGGGGAATTTTTCTGTTGTTATTTCTTCAAATAGGCTTTTAGTATCTTGCTCTCTCTCTTCTTCTGGCACCCCCAGAATTCTGATGTTGGTACACTTGAAGTTGTCTCAGAGGCTTCTTACACTATCTTCATATTTTTGGATTCTTTTTTCTTTTTTCATTTCTGGTTGGGTGCTTTCTGTTTCTTTGTATTTCAAATCTTTGACTTAATTCTTGCGATCATCTAGTCTGCTGTTGGATCTCTGTATATTATTTATTTCAGTCAGTGTATGTTTAATTTCTAGTTAGTCCTTTTTCATATCCTCAAAGATCTCACTAAATTTATTGGTCTTTTCTAGAAAATTCTTGAAAAACCTTATAACCATGGTTTTGAACTCTATATCCCGTCATTTGCTTTCCTCCATTTCTTTCATTTGTGGTTTCTTTGTCTCTGCATTTTGGCTGCTTCCCTGAGTTGATAGAGTGGCTTTGTTTTCTAGGTGTCCTAAAGGGCCCAGTGGCTCCCCAGTTACCTGAGGTGGATACTCTTGATGTACCCTTTTGTGGTGTGCATAGTCTTGTAGTTAAGCCTTGATTGTTGTTGGTATCACTGGGAGGAATTTCCTCCAGGCCAATTGGCTATGAGGATCAGCTCCCAGTGTCTATGATGGGAAAACTTCTGTGCTGGAGACACCCTTATGAGGCAAGACTTCAGTGGGACTTTAGTGTTCACTGAGTCTGCCCCCTGATTGTGTCCCTTATAGATCTGAGGAGTTGTAATCTGGATGGTCCCACTCTGATCCCTGGGTACACTGGCTCTTGGAACTCCAAAGAGGTGCTAATTTAGCCTCTGCCTGAGGCCACCCAGCAGGAGCTATGGAGAGATCTGCAGATTCCTCTTCTTTGTTTGGGTTTTGGAGGTGCCCAGATGAGGCCCAGCTGTGAAGCAATGCAAGCTAGTGTGGGGCCTTGGGACTTCTTTTGGGTGTTCTGGATCTCATTGACTCAGCTGCAGTTTGTTAGGTAAGTTTAAAATTCAAAGGACCAGGCCATTCATATGCAAACACCTCTGCACTCAGCTTGGATGGGGCTGAGGCTCAGGCTGAAGCAAATAGCGATGGCTTTCCATCAGCCCTACCCTAAGAGGCCCCTGATTCTCAGTGTCCCGCAGTAATCGCTGCAAGTACCTCTGAGAGAAAGCCACCCTCGAGTTTCACCTACTGCCAGACAGTCCAGTTTCTCCCCGTATGAGCCTGGATCCCCAGAGTCTTGCCCCGAATTGGAGTTCAGAACAGTTGGGAGCTTTTGTCTCCCTTCTGATTGCTAACCCTCTCTGTGCACGTGCCTCCGTAACTCTGCTTTCCACAGCTCCTGTAACTCTGTGTGCTTTTCTTCTTTCTTCTAATTGTAGAATTTCCACTCAGCCAGCCTTTTGTGGTTCTGGATAATGTCTATTTTGTCTTTTAGCTGTAGTTTTGAAATTGTTGTGCGAGGCAGCAGTGTAGGTGTTTACCTATGCCACCATCTTGTCTCTCTTCAATTAGGAAGTGTTTTGATACACTGATTAAACACAGGGGAATTGGGGTCAAATAGCCTGTCCTAAAAATCTGGCTTGATTATTTACTAGCTCAGTGGTCTTGGGAAAAGGACTTAATCTTACAACCTCAATTGCTTCATTTGTGCAATAGGCAAAGAGCTGTGGTTTGCTAGATTGTTATGAAGATTAAATAAATTAAACTAGGTAAAGCACTTAGTTTAAAAAGGTCTATCACATATTAAGTCTCAAAAACAGAATACTATGTAGTTGCTTAATGGAAAGATGTAAATTTTTCACATTTTGTGATTCCTGAAATTGGGATATGTCTTAAAATCTTTCCAAAGAGACTGTCCAGGTGCCAGCCAGAGAAACTTTTTGAACTTTGCAGGAGTTCACCTCAGGTGAGTTAGTGCCATTGGTAGTACTACAGGTGCATCTCATTTAAATTAAATTTAAAAGTGTAATTGTAAAAACCAAACAAAATATTTTGAAACAAGTTTATATCATGCTGAAACTTTGAAACAAAAACTTATTGTGATGCACCAGTCTGCCTATTACTCATCAGACAATGCAATTAAGGACATCAGAGAAGGCTGTGTTTTTCAGAATACATCACAAAAGTTTTAAAAGCTAGGAGAAAGGTGACTTAGTGATGGCCTATTACTCAAGCTCAGAACATCAGTTACAGGCTTTTAGCTGACTTTCCAGAAAAGCAGTTAAAATTCCAGTGATGGGTAATGCAATTTAAAAAATCCTGTATGTATAATCAAAGCAGAAATGTAGATAGAATTCCAGATTCTTTGCTACGCTTTTAAATTATATTACCAGTCCCAAAATTTGCTACATCTATCAAGATAATGAGGATGGGCGATGAATATTAGAATATCTTTATGATTCAAAAGTATCTCAGAATTATTTTTACACTTTGTAAAAGAAGCATACAGTCAAATTTTTTGTCTAAAAGCCTCCTATTATTTAATTTTTTTTTACTTTTTCAGTTTGTTTTTTTAATTTTTTATACATATCTCCCCATTGCCCCCCCCCTCCCTCCCAGGCATACTCCAACCCCCCAGTGTCTATGTTAATTGGTTATGCTTATATGCATGCATACAAGTCCTTTGATTGATCTATTATCTACCCCACCTAACCTTAATCTTCCTGCTGTAATTTCACAGTCTGTTTGATGCTTTACTGCCTCTGTATCTATCCTTTTGTTCATCGGTTTATAATGCTCTTTATTATCCACAAATGAGTGAGATCATGTGATGCTTCTCCTTCATTGACTGGCTTATTTCACTAAGCATAAGGCTCTCCAGTTCCATCCAGGTTGCTGCAAATGGTAAGAATTCCTTCTTTTGAATGGCAGCATAGAATTCCATTGTGTAGATGTACCACAGTTTTCTGATCCACTCATCTGCTGATGGGCACCTAGGCTGTTTCCAAATTGTAGCTATTGTAAATTGTGCTGCTATGAACATAGGGGTGCATAAATCCTTTCTGATTGGTGTTTGTGATTTCTTAGGATAAATTCCTAAGAGTGGGATTTCAAAAATTTCAAATTGGATATGGCAATATTTTTATATTGTGTGTGTCTAGCTCACAGCACCTCCCAGTTAGCCATTCTTCACAATGTAACACTATTCTCCTGGGTCAAGTTGGGCCAGGAATCTGGAATTGGGACACAGAAAGAGGGAGGGATGACACTATGCCACACATATAGAGAGATTCAGAGAGGAGCTACTACGTCAAGAAAAAAATAACAAAGCAGGCCAGCCAGAGACGCAGCAATGAGACATACAAAGTGAAGAATCCCTCTGTTTGATGTCTTTCCCTCTCTTAGTTTCTTCCAAACCTTCCTCAGGCCTGGCTGATTCTAGCTCTGTGTCCCTTGAGTTACTCTATTAAAATAAATTCTCCACAATTTTGCTCATTTTCTACTGTGTGTGTGTTTTTTTAAAGTGTTGTGTGAGTTTTTTAAAAATTCTTTATGTTGAAAGTATTACATATGTCCCCTTTTCTCCCCATTGTCATCTCCCAGCCTGCCCAGTGCCGGCCTTCACCTGGTGTGGCTTAGTGTTTAAGTGTCATTCTATGAAGCAGGAGATCATGGTTTGATTCCCGGTCAGGGCATATGCCCAGATTGTGGGCTCCTTCCCCAATGTGGGACATGCAGGAGGCAGCCAATCAATGATTCTCTCTCATATTCTCTCTCTCTCTCTCTCTCTCTCTCTCTCTCTCTCTCTCTCTCTCCTGCTTTCTCTCTGAAGTAAATAAAAATATATTTTAAAAACTATTTTCTAAAGGATCCTGTATGGATTCATTGGTATAGTCTCAGCCTAAGCCAACAGCATTCCATTATTGTGATTTGGGGTTCTACAGCTGGAGACCCCAGGCCACCAGCAACAGGGCTCCACATACCCTCCATTTTCCACTACGACACAAAACATGTTAGTGTTTCCTGCAAGTTTTGACATAGAAAGTTTGAAAGCATTGGTTTAAGGTATGTTTTAAGTCAAATCAATTTTGGGGCAAGGACAAATTGATAAGCCCAAGGCCAATGGAGTTCTATCCAGGGCTTCTTTGGGCATAACATTTTAGGAAAGAATGTTTTTCCCTTTTTTCCATTCCCCTAGTTTGCATCCTACTTCACCAGGCACCCCTTTTTAGACTGCTTTGCTTGCTTCCCCTACTCAACTAGTCCTCTGATTATTTTGGGGGTGGAGGAGGCTCCTAAGAGTTTTCCCTTTAAAAATTTTCCCCGTAGATGACTCTCATCCATTTTTAAATTTTCTCCATAGATGACTCTCAACCATCAATTATATTTAATCGATTTCAGAGAGGAAGGGATAGAGAGAGAGAGATAGAAACATCAATGATGAAAGACAATCATTAATTTGGTGCCTCCTGCACGCCCCCTACTGGGGATCGAGCCTGTAATCCAGGTATTCTGAATGGAATCAAGCTCTGATCACCTGGTTCATAGATGGATGCTCAACCACTGAACACACCGGCCAGGCAAATCGCACCCATTTTTGGAGATTCACATATCATTGTAATGCTTGTGGATGAAAAAGCATACTAAATCAGACAAGCTCAGGGGAGGCCTGCATGGTGGGCCTTAAAACTCGGAGACCTAAAGTAACCACATAAGATGAAATTAAAACTTTCTAGCGAAAAGCAGGTCAAGCAGGTAGTCCTGTCCTAGACTGGTATCTTCCCTGATAAAGGCCAATCTAACCTTAACTGAGCCTATTGTCTTTTTGCATCTGTGATAACCTTTGGAATGTCAGGGTAAATCCTCCCCTCCCATCCCCCCCGAGGTCACAACCACTGCATCAGAGCAGAAATCACAGATCCTCTCATTGTTATTGTGCTTTTTTACATTTTATTTTTATTTATTTTAAAATATATGTTTTATTGATTTTTTACAGAGAGGAAGGGAGAGGGAGAGAGAGTGAGAAACATTGATGAGAGAGAGACATCGATCAGCCACCTCCTGCACGGCCCCTACTGGGGATGTGCCCACCACCAAGATACGTGCCCTTGACCAGAATCGAACCCGGGATCCTTCAGTCCGTAGGCTGATGCTCTATCCACTGAGCCACACCAGTTTCGGCACATTTTATTTTTATAAAAAGATATTTTTATTGATTTCCAAGAGGTAAGAAGAGAGGGAGAGGGAGATAGAAACATAAATGATGAGAGAGAATCATTGATTGGCTGCTACCTGCATGCCCCACAGCCCTCAACCCAGGCACATGCCCTGACTGGGGATTGAACCATGACCCCCCTGTTTCATAGTTCAATGCTCAACCACTGAGCCACACTAGCTGGACTGCTATTATGTTGTTGACTGTTAATTGTCCTATAAGAACTTATGTAAAAGAAGTATGTATCTATTCCTTTTACTTTTTATCCAATCCCAGAGATTTCCCTGCTTTGCTTTCTCCCAGCTCCCTAATCTATCACCAGTGAATTTATGTAACCCTCTTACACCTCCTCTTTGATTATAATAGATAAAATAAGGTGTAAAACTGCCATTCTCTAGAGCATTTCTCAGAACTGTGAGATTTGGCTTCCAGGCAATTGTCATCAGTTTGGCGACATAAAATAAACTTATCTTCTTCCAGATTTGGATGTTTTATGTTGACATGTTCAAGACCAAATTAATGCCTCCAGCCCTGATCTCTCATCTAGACTTGTAGATCCAGCTGCGTGCTTGACATTTCCACCCGAATGTAACTCAGCTGTGGCAAGTTCCCAATGGGTTCTTGACACCTTCTGCAAATCACTGAATCTTAGTAACCGACTCACATCCTTTTGGTGACTTCAGAGAGAATACTGAGAGTAATACGTGATTCTTTTTTTTAATCTTCTCCCTCCTGTCTGGTCTATCATAAAACTGTTAATTCTATTTCTTAAATATGTTTCAATCTCTCTTCTTCTTTCCAACTCCACCACTACCACTTATTCCAGGTCAACATCTTCTAGTCATCCCATATTAATTCACTAGTTGCATATTATTCAAGGTGCTAGTCTTAAAATAGAAATTGCACCACACCATCCCCCTGCTTAAAACCCTCAGTGACTTACCATTAAGCTAGAACACAGTCTGAACTCCTAAACACAGCTTCCAGGACTTGCATGATCCTGTCGCTTCTTCTCCAACCGTATAGCTTGCTTTTCCCCCTTCAATGGATGAAATTCATCATGTTCCTTCCTCAAAAATGCCATGGTCTTTCCTGCTTCTTAATCTTGCACATGTTGTTCTCTCAACCTTAGATTTTTTTTTTTCTGACTCTATGGGCAGACATTGCTCTATCTTTTAGTCTAGTTTAAGCAGCATTTTTAAAGAAAGATCTTCATGACTATCTCATGAAGGTCCTCTTTGTTATTCTGCACTCCTTGTTTACATATAGCATTAAACATAACATACAACTATTAAACTACTTTATTTATTTCACTTTTGGCCCCTTCCCTTTATTTTTTTCTCTTCCTGATAGCAACCTCCCTGATGTCAAGGTCAATATCTTTACTTGCTTTTCTACCTTTAGTTCCTATTACAGTGCCTGGCTTAATTTGCTTTATGAATAAGACATTTGGACAAATGCATTTATATAAAGACAGATCAGCACTCTTTTCCTTTATATAGGTAAGATGTTCTCTGATTACTTGAATGGCATGGAAAGGGGTGGGAAAATTTTAGTTAAGGAAATAGTTTATAAATAGTAAAGCTAATAGAAAGTCAGTAAATGTGGTATTTTAGGAGTCTTTGAAATCTGAGATTGTTACAGTCAAACTTATGAAGCTGGCCCCATCTAAACTAATGAAAGGGTTATATGCTAATTAGACTGGCTCCACCAGCCATCTTCTGGATGTCTGACTTCCTTCTGGACAAGGCCATGGTGTTGGGGGCTGAGGTAGAGGCAATTAGGGGTGATCAGGCCAGCAGGGAGGGCAGTTGTGTGGGCAAGATCAGGCAGGCAGGTGAGCAGTTAGGAGCTAGCAGTCCCAGATTGCCAGAGGGATCTATTCAGACATCCCCCAAGGGGTCCCCTATTGGAGAGAGTGCAGGAAAAGAATTTTGTGCACCAGGCCACTAGCAAAACAATATTCTTGAATCACCACAAAATTTCCCTTATATTATCTCTTGACTGTTGGTGGCATATTTTATTAAAAAGGAAATACGTTTTCCTTGGAATTTTTTGTAGAGCTAACAAAAACTCTGCTCTCTGATTTTTATGATTGCTAAGCTTCTATTTATTTTTTCCCTAATGAATGTGGACAAGAGGTAGAAGCTTATTAATTACTATGACATTTCTTTCTAATATATTTCAAGCCCAGGTGTTGAAGCTAGCATGTCATGTTTTAATCACTGGCATTTGTTTGTCTCAAAGGGCATATTGCTATTTTGTGCCTCTGGGTATGAGATATTTATCTTCTTTTGCAGGCCTCTGTTGTTGTTGTTTAAATCATTCATTCTTTGGTTTTATGAAGTATGATGTTCACTTTTGGTGCAAAGATCTTCCCAGACACTTTAATTCATGGAAGAATATTCTCCCCAATGATTTTTAAGAAAAAGTAGAACTTATCCTAAGGTTATTAAGGGCAAGAACCTTTAATTTCATTTTGAGCCACTGATTCCTTTGAGTATCTCTCATCAAAGCTGTGTAATCATTGGACAGAAAAATGCATACAGACACATACACATACATTTTGGACGTGCATTTGAGAGTCACTGGGTTGGCTGAAGCCCATTTGTGAACCCTGAACGAAAAACCAATGTTTTGCAATACTCTTATACAGACCTTAGGAAATTGTTTTAGTTTCTAAGCATAAATTTGACAAATCCAGTATTTTTGGTGGAGAAGAAACATCAACATATTAAGCACCCAGTCAGTCACTGGTGACTGATACTATACTTTCCATCTGAAAACAAAACAGGCTGGGTGTTTAATGTGTTAAAAGCCAGAGAATGAGGGTTCAATTCCTCTCACCCCTCAAAGTAAGAGTTAAGGATCTTCATTTACCCTAAGATTAGTCCTGGAAGTTACATTATATAACATTTACCATACTGGAGTGTTTTTTTGAGTGTCAAGAGCTGCGTAGAGCATTTCAAAATATTTTATTTTTCTAATATACTTTGAGGCAAAATCATTCTTATTTACAGAGGAATAAACAAAACAACAACTAAATGCCATAGCCAGAAAAGAATGGAGTGAGGCTGACAGACCTAGAAGGGCTTCTGCTCTGGGTAGTTCATGTTCTTCTTGTCAACAAATCTCTCCCAAGAGTATACAATGTAACTGCACTCTATGAGAGTATTGGGCTATTGTCAAAAAATAGAGACATAGTTCATGTCTTCAAGGAACTTCTGGTGCCATTAGGAAAATGAGACAAAACCGTTTATTAATCCAGGCTCCTTGCTTTGGAAGACATCAAAACAAGACCCATTTTTGTACTGTGATCTACTTAGAGGATACTGAGGTAGACATATGGTAGCAGCACAAAGGCAAGTAAGATAACTGTTGAAAGAATGGTATGAATACAATGAGACAGGGAAAGTGAAGATAGAGGGTGGTGTACTGGACTGTTCTAAGTCTCCTGGAGGTTCTGTGGTGACCTAGTCTAGTAGAAAACAGAATGTCTATATCTATAGACTTGCACCACCACCCAAATCCACTGATCTGTTAGATCTTTGAAATTAGGGCCTGAATCTTATTTATTTTTAAAAACATTTCTTCAGGCCTTGGTGTAGTTTTTGTCAAAGAGGAAGTACTCAGTAAATGTTGGTTGATAGAACTGGAAACAAAACATAAAAAACAAAAATAGCCGGGCCAGCATGGTTCAGTGGTTGAGCATTGAACTATAAACCAGGAGGTCAAGGTTTGATTCCCAGTCAGGGCACATGCCTGGGTTGCAGGCTCCATCCCCAGTAGGGGGTATGCAGGAGGCAGTCAATCAATGATTCTCGCACATCTATGTTTCTCTTTCTCTCCCCCTCTCCCATCCTCTCTGACATCAATAAAAATATATTTAAAAACAAAACAAAACACAAGAACAGCTCTCCTTCAAAACAACTACCACCACTATCAATAAGAAAGAAACATAAAAGCCTATTTACTTATACTATTGTCCTAATTCTAACCAAGGGATTACTTTGGTCTTTAATTTCTACAACCTGACTGCCTAATATTAGACACACCGAAGAAGACATGGGAAATGCTTTGTATGTATCAAGGGCCTCCTTACTGTGTAAATAAATAATTTAACTCATTGGAGGAAACTGGACAAAGAAAAGTCTCTAGTTATTTCTATTTATGTGGCTATGCTTTGTGTGTGTGTGTGTGTGTGTGTGTGTGTGCGCGCGCGCTCACATGCGCTTCCTATTTGGTACATGCTAAGTTAACATTGGCGTGTCATCATCTAAAAATGTTGATTTTCTCACTAACTGTTACAAAAACTTCTCTATGCACAGATTGTCATTTATTTTAATATGGAAATGTAACACTTTTAAAGATATAGCTGCTTTTATTTGTCCTTTGCCATAAATTCTAGTAATTTTTTTTCCATTATTGGTAATGCTTACATAGTCACATACTAACACATAGAGGAGTGAATTAGTTTATCCTACAAATTTATGGCATGCCTTATGTTGCAAACATTAAGATTTAAGTGATCTCTTCAAAGTCCCACAACCAGGCCATGTGGTTTAGCGGTCAAAATTAAAAACAAATCCCTTTTAACTCTCTTCTTTATTTAAATAATGAGTCAAGAAAGATTGGGAAATGCTATTAGGAAGCAGCTAAGTTATTTATTCATAACACAACTGAAATAGAAAGCTTCCACACGTCGGAAGGTTATGAATATTTTCAGCAAGTAAACTTTCTCTTCCCCCTACACTTTGACCAGCAGTCAGATCCTAGATGGTTTTTCAGAGCAACTATTTGGCTTTTTAATCACTTGTATTTGCTATTGTTCCTGGTGGTGCCAGTCTTCTTCTCTCCATTGATAGCTATCTTCAGCATTCAGTAAGAATTTAGCAAATATTTTTGTAGAAGAAGGGAAGCTCTGTACTTAATCTTTCTTTTCTCCCCTTTTCCCCCTTCTTCATAGCTTCTCCTCCCTTTTCTGGTCTTTGTGTGTCTTGGTTCCTGTTTCTCTCCCCATTTCTCTATCTGACTCTTTGTATCCGCATCTCTCTGTCTCCTATCTCCTTGCTTTTTCCATCTGCCTGTCTCTTCACATATTTATTATGTGTTGCCACATGCCAGGCATTGGATTAAGGGTTGGGGATTATAAAGATTACAAAGAAGACAGTTTATGCTTTCCAGAGTTCTCAGGATAGGATAGGGATTGAGAGGAAGAAAATGACATGGAAAATGTAGGAATAGCAATTAATAGAGATATAAACAAGATGTTATAGTAGCACAAAGAAGTTTTTAAGTTTGTTTGGAAAGATCAGGATGAGGCTAAATTTGAATTAAGTCTGTAAGCATAGCAGGAGTTTTCCAAGTGACCAGAGGTGGGACCAGGAGAGAGGCCATTGCAGTGAGATCAGCATAGGCAAAGGTGTGAGGGTGAGAAAGTACTGAATGCTATAGAAATGGCAAAAAAAGCACAATATTTAGTCCATTCGGAACCACAAATGAAGGGTGGCTTACTGAGTCATGGCACCTACGATCCAATAGCAAAGGTTACCTACACGTCTGCATTAATCCTGGGCAACTGGCACAATTTTTGTTGTTGTTGTTGTTTCTCCCCACAACCACTCTGGAACATCCATACTATAGTCAGGTTGGGAAGCCATTTTCCCCCCTTCAGTCTGAATCAATAGAGTGGGGTAGAGGGAAGCCCTCTATTTCTCTGACCAGAGGGGTTTATGCTCACTCTTTCCTAAACTAAAAGTAGAAACCAAATGTTGGAGACTTGGGAGCAGGCAACCTATGATTCCACTTTCCTTTCTATAGAGTTTTGAGTCAGTTGAGCGAGAAAGAATAAGGCAAAGGGAATTCAAATGACCTTTAGTAGTAATAAAGGCTAGTTTGGAGAATGTGCATGGGCATATGGAACACAAAACTTCTCCGTTCCTTACCCCAGAACTGGGAAGGTCACCCTCAGACCTTTGCCTATGCTGAGGTGGAGGATCAGACCAGAGCTCTCTGTGGGCAGAGGAAAAGGAGAAGAGGCTGAAGTACACACTAGTCATATCAGTTATTCCACCCACCATGAGGTAAAATGTGTGTGGAGAGGGGAGGTCATCAGTCCCACACTGATGGTGCCCCATGGAAACCTAAGCCAGTTAAGACTGCCTTTACCAACTCCAAGTCTAACATTTGTCATCCCTCTTCCTCACCATAAGAAACTGACACCTATCTGAAGGTGGTCTTGGGATCATTTTTATTTGAATTCCTAGCATGAGCTGGTGAAGCAAATAGCAATGACTTCCTAGGAACCTCCTAGGTCTGTGATTTTAGATTATTGTGCTCTATTAAAGTTAGTGGACTTGAGAAACACTAACACTATGGTTTTTTAAAAATGGGAGAGACCCAGATATTTAAAGAAATCTAGAATTGAGCACATGATTCGAAATAATGTGGTTGTGGGACTTTTTGAGTAGGCTATCAATTTGGAGAGAAGGTTCTCCGGTTGTTGTTGAGCCTTCAGGTCCTGTTCAGTGCATTTTGTTCTGGTCACATTTTACTGCACTTTGTCAAGCTAACGTATCTCCTCCCCAGCTCTCAGGACTCTTTGCTTTCCCTCTGATGTACACTTACTTGGCTGGGGTGCTGTGTTCTTTCAAGGTTAAGACAGCTGCTCCAGTCTAGTTTAGAGATGTCTGCATTTTAGTGTCTTTGGCTTTTTTTTTTAAAACAGTTGAAACAAGGTTTACAATTTAATTAGTAAGGAGCTGTAATCTATCAGCATACTGAACTTTAATAGCTGCAGAAGCATGCCTGTGGGAGAAGAGGACTCTATCTCCTCCAAATAGGCACTACCCAAGGCCCAGAAAGTGCATTGAGACCCTAACATTACCTTTCTGCTTCTGTGGCCTTGTCTTCTGTGTTCCCACTGTGGGTGCTAGATTTGCCCACAATCTCTGCCTCACATCTTTGCTCCTGCCTAGAGAAGGCATTTTTGGCTTATTTATTCCCATTTTGCCTGATTCCACTTTCCTTCAGAATCAATAAATCTCTAGCATTAGTCAGTATACCAATCACTTGAGGGTGGGGAGTGGTGCTTGTTCAAAATGCAGACTCCTGGGCTGCACTTTAGAGATTCTGATGTGTTAGGTCTGCTCAGGAATCTCACTTTGAACTAGCATCCCCAGGGAGTCTGAGGAAGGTGGCCCACAAACCTTACTTTGAAAAGCCCTGCCAAGTATGATGCCCTGTACCCTGCTTAAGTCCACCTCCAATCTCTGTCCTCACTACCCTTATTTAGGTGCTGAACACTCCAAGGAACTGTAGCTTGAGATAAGATGCCTTTATGGAAAAAAACAAATGCCTTTATGATGCACATTGAGGAAGAGAATAAAATCAGGGAGGTGTTTTGAGATGAAAGGGGCAGCCTAATTATGCTGTTAGCATGCACTTTTCATAAACCTACAAGTTTATCATAGTTTGGTTCAGCCCTATCTAGTTCAACAGAGTTTCTCTCAGGCTCTGTGTTTCAGGATGGGGATCCAGCTCTCTAAGAGATTAGAGTTGCAGACAGGTCACTGTTTTTCCTTCCCAAACAGTCTGCTGGGAAGTTGTTTGGCTTCTGAGATTGTGTTGTATCCATGATGTGATTTTTTTGTTTGTTTGTTTTGATTAGTAGTTGGAAATTTGTGCTACAAACCTTACTTTGAGACACTCGAAGGACCACCTACATCCATTTACAGATATTTGCCCAGGGATATAAACCTTACGAAACTGCAGTAGTGACCTCAAGTTTGGGGAGAACCATTGATCATCTTGCTACAAAAGACCCAAAATACTTCTCAATGGGGTATCAATAACAGGATGTCTGAGTTTCTAGAATCATTGTAGTTTTATCTTCTATTTTTCTGGTATTTTATTAATTATTTTAATTTATTTTTAATTATTCTCAGACTTCTTAGTTCTTCTAGAATACACTTTTACCTATTGATCATTTTCATTGTTTTTAATAGTCTTAGTTTACCATTTTATCATTGTCTTTTAAAGACAATGATAGATCCATTTAATCATGCTTCATTTTATACCATTCTATCTTCTTCTTCATTTTTTTTAATGTTTTAATTTTACCTACATACTTTGGTCATTTCATACAATGGCATTTTATAAACAAAAACATTGAATTTTGGATAAATTCTTTGCATTTTTGTTTAGTATGGGAAAATTAAAATTAGGTTTATTGTACTAGTTTTTATGACTTGCGTTGTCATCATCTCAGCTCATTATCCTTTCTTTATAAGAAGCAAATTTCAGTCAAGAGTTGTTGGAAATCCAGACTGTTCACTATATGCTGCCCTTGGAAGTTTTCTGAGAAGCTAGCTCTGCTAAGGCAGGTGTTGGCATGGCACTGGCACATCAGATATTCTCAGTATGGACTGACTGAATCCAAGGAGGAGTGACTAGAAGGCTAGTATCTTAGAATTGCTGAAATTGTTATTTTTCTTTAAAAAGATGGACTGTATGTAGCATTAAACATGATTATATTTTCACCACTCTTATCCAGCATAGCATTAGAGTCCTAGACACAGCAACAGATAAGAAGAATTAAGAGCTTTCTAACTTCAAAAGGAAAAGTTAAAACTACCTTTTTTGCAGATGACATAATACTATATATAGGGAATGCTAAAAATTCCCCCCAAAACTATGACAACTGATGAATGAATTTCGTAAAGTAGCAGGATACAAAATAAATATTCAGAAATTGGTTGCATTTTTACACATCAAGAATGAACTATCAGAAAGAGAAACTGAGAAAACAATTCCACTTATAATTGCATCAAAAATACCTAGGAATAAATATAACCAAGGATGTAAACAACTTGTACTCAGAAAATGATGACATTGAAGGAAGGAATTAAAGAAGACACAGATAAATGAAAACATATACTGTGATCACAGATAGAAAGATTTAACATCACTAAAATGTTTACATTACCCCAAACAATCTGTAGATTCAATGCAATTCCTATAAAAATGTCAATGGTGTTTCTCACAGAATTACAAGTAATCCAAAAATATGTATGGAAACACAAAAGACCTTGAATAACAACAGCAATCTTACAAAAAAGAACAAAGCTGGAGGTATTATGCTACCTGATATCAAACAACATTAAATAGTAATAAAAAACAGCATAAAAAATAGCTCAATAGAACAGAATAGAGAACCCATAAATAAACCCAGGCTTATGACAAAGGAGGGAAGAACATACAATGGGGTAAAGACAGTACATTCAATAAATGGTGTTGGGAAAATTGGACAGATATATGCAAAAAATGAACCTAGATCACCGTCTCATACCATATACAAGAATCAATTTAAAATGGACTAAAAACTTAAATGTGAGACTCGAAACCATAGAGCTCCCAGAAGAAAATAGAGACAGCAAAACCTCTGACATCTTTCTTAGTGATTTTTTTTCTGACATATCTCTTTGGGCAAGGGAAGTAAAAGGAAAAATAACAAAGATGATTACATCCAACTAAAATGTTTTTGCACAGCAAAGAAAAGCATCAACAAAATGAAAGATAACTGCCCAGCTGGTGTGGCTCAGTTGTTGAGTGTCAACCTAGGAACCAACCACAGTTCCTGGTCAGGGTACATGCCTGAGTTGCAGGCTTGATCCCCAGTAGGGGGCATGCAGGAGGCAGCTGATCAATGATTCATCATTGATGTTTCTATCTCCTTCTCCCTCTCTCTTCCTCTCTGAAATAAATAAAAATATGTAAAAAAAAATGAAAAGATAATCTACTGAATAGAAGATGTTTACCAATAATACATCCAATAAGGGTTTCATATCCAAAATTTATGAAGAACTCATACAATTCAACACCAAAAAAACTCACAACCAAATTAAAAAGTAGGCAGAGAATCTAAATAGACACTTGTCTAGAGGACATACAGATGGCAAAGAGACAGATGAAAAGATGCTCAATATACTGGTACTACTCACTCATTAGAGAAATACAAATTAAAACCACAATAACGTATCAACTCACACCAGAAAGGCTATCATTGATAAATCAATAAACAACAAGTGTTGGCGAGAGTGTGGAGTAAAAGAAAGCATTGTGAACTGTTTTTGGGAATGCAGAACAGCTCAGTCACTGAAAAACAGTAAAATTTTTTAATTTAAAAAATTAAAAATGAACCTGCCTTTTTGACCCAGCAATTATACTTCTGGGTATATATCCAAAGAAATGCAAAACACTAATTTGAAAGAATATATGCACCCCTATGTTCGTGGCAGCATTATTTCCAAGCACTCCAATAGAGGGGTAGATAAAAAAGTGGTGGTGCCTAGTTACAATGGAATATTACTTGACCATCTATATAATAAAAAAGTCTAAGCAACCATTACAACTGAATGACTGGTCGACTAGTCGCTATGATGTACACTGACCACCAGGGGGCAGACACTTAACACAGGAGTTGTCCCGTAGTGGTCAGTGCACTCTCACAGGGGGAATGCCGCTCAGCCAGAAGTCAAGCTCATGGCTGATGAGAGCAGTTGCACAGTGGGAGCCTCTCCTGACTCTGCGGCAGTGCTATCACATGGTGGCAGCTGGTGCAGTGGGCCAGGATGAGCATCCAACCCCAGGTTGGGCTCCTCCCTGGCTACTTGCCACATGGCGCACTGCTACATCCCTTGGGGATGTCCGACTACCAATTTAGGCCAGGCTTGCGGGGATCAGGCCTAAAGTGGCAGTCAGGGGTCTCGGATTGTAAGAGGGTATAGGCCAGGTTGAGGGATACTCCCCTTTCATGCAAAAATCCATGCACCGGGCCTCTAATTCTATATAATAAAATCCTAATATGCTAAGTGCCTGTTTGACCATTCGACTGGTTGCTATGTCATGCACTGACCACCAGGGGACAGATGCTCCAACCACTAGATTTGCTTGCTGCTGGGGGACTGGACATGCCCTGGAGCCCTCCTGAAGTCCCTCCCCAGCCCCGATTGTGCACCTGTGGGATCCCTTGTCCTGACCTGTGTCCTCTCTCAATCTGGGACCCATTGGGGGATGTCAGAGAGCCGATTTCAGTCCAATCCACACAGGCCAAGTCAGGGACCCCACTGGTGTACAAATCCATGCACCAGGCCTCTAGTGAAAAGAATAAAATGTTACCACTTGTGACAGCAAGGATAGACATAGAGGGCATTATGCTAAGTGAAATATGCCAGACAGAGAAAGACAAATACCATATGATCTCACTTATATGTGGATTCTAAAGAACAAACAAAATAGATATAGACATACAGAAAACAAACTAATGATACCAGAGTGGAGGGGTGTTAGGGGCTAAGTGAAAAAGGTGAAGGGATTGGTAGTTACAAAATATAATCAGGTGTAAAGCAAAGCATAGAGAATATAGTCAACAATATTGTAACAACTATATATGGTTCCAGATAGGTACTTCAAATATCAGGAGATCACTTTCTAAAGTGTATGACTGTCCAACTGCTATGCTGTACACCTGAAACTAATACAAAATGATGTTGAATGCAAACTGTAATTGAAAAATAAAAAAAATAAAAAGAAAAATTATTTCCGTATTTTCTGGCATATAAGATGATTTTTTTAACCCAGGAAAATCTTTTCAAAAGTCAGGGGTCGTCTTATATGCTGGGTGTCATCATATAGGGCGAGTATATCCCAAACTCTATATTTTAACTGGAAAAGTTGGAGGTCATCTTATACGCCCAGTCATCTTATATGCCGGAAAATATGTTGTTGTTTTTTTCATGGTGGGTGAGTAATGTTACCTTTTTAGTCACCGTTGGGAGAAGCTGTACAGCAAGCATCTCTGTACAACCCCTGGTGTCATAGATTGAAGTGGCCTGGACTAATTTTTAAGACTGTTTTCACTTAGAATAGTCTGGGTGCCTGTCCAAAGACCTGGAAAAAATCTGCTCCATGGTACCTAAAATGTTGACACCAATTCTCTCACTTGTAAGGATGCTGGCTGTAGTTTAGTAAACACAAACTAAATAATCCTGTTTTCAAGCAAAAGAAACCCAAACAATAACTGGATTTTAGCTAATAGGAAGACCAGAACAGTGGAAAGTTCCATGATGGCTCTGTGTGAGCATCGCTGGAAGGTTTAGTGCACTCAGGAATTACCCTGGACCTCAGCCAGGCTGGGAATCCCATCAGCAACCATGGCGTTTATGGTGCTAGCATCTACTCTTTCCTGTTTATAGGTCTCTAGTCATCCAGGAGGTACTTTAACCCAAGTGCCTGTCCATTTTCTGGTCTGGTGAAGTCTCTAACTTGACTTTATCTCCCATATTGGAAATGAAAAAAAGAGCTGAATTTTAAGGACAAGCTCTTATTCTTGTTTATTCACTTTGGATGAATTATGCCTTTACCTTTGCATGAATGTTTTTTTATTGAGAATTTATGGACATTCATGTGTCCTGTTCTCTTATTTAAGGTAGAGATGATAGCCTCATTTAAAAATCTAACAATTTTCCTCCTGTAACAATAATCTACCAAGGAGTAGATGTTGACTCCCCCTTCCCATTCCCTTTCCTCACCTCTGTTTCATTCCCAGCATCTTTATTTTTTTCTTTAGGTAAAAACTATCCTATATTAGTTAGGGTTCTCCAGAAAAACAGAACCAATAGAATATCTCCAGCTCCTCCTATATATCTCAGGAGATATTTTAAATATTTGGCTCATGCAATTGTTGGAGGCTGACAAGTCCCAAATCTCCAAGGTAGACCAGCATACTGGAGACCCAGGGAAGAGTTATGCTTCAATCCGAGTCTAAAGACAGTCTGCAGGCAGAATTCCCTCTTTCCTGAGAGCAGGGTGACAAGTTGAGAAGATGTCAGTGTTTTGTTTTTTTTTCCCCTCGTAAGACCTTTAACTGATTGGATGAGGCCCACTCATATTATGGAGGTTAATCTGCTTTACTCAAAGTCTACTGATTTGAATATTAATCTTATCTTAAAAAATAACCTCATAGCAACATCTGGACTGGTATTTAACCAAATATCTGGATACCATGGCTTAGCCTAGTTGACATTAAAAATTAACTATTATATACTCCAACTTTCTTTTGGAGAACTGGTATCCCAACCCTAAATCCACATGTGTCAGGTATGATTGATCTCATTTTCTTCTCCAAGAGTGAACATCAGCCACAGGCATGGCCAACCATGGTGACAAATTACCCTGGCCAAAGAGATTCTTTAAGGATAAGCACATGACCAATCCCAGATCAATTAGAGCCTTTCCTGAGATTTCTGCTAAAACTATCAGGACTGAGGTTATATCTCATTCCTAGAGTCTGGGTGTCAAAGGCCTGTAAACCTGGAGCTGCAGGGGCCAACTTTGCTCCCTCCCCGTCACATGGGAAAAACTTGTTTGAAAATTAAGCCAACCCAGGAAAGAAAGCAGAGTTGAGAGATGGAGAACAAGAAAATTTCTTGCAAACATTATATAAACATTAATTGAAAACCTGACTTCATCTATCTTGAACCATAGATTTTGTTTTAATTATATAAGCTGATACATACTCTCTTTTTTGCTAAAGCTATTTTAATTTACATTTCTGTCACTTCAACTGAAATAGTTCTGGTTAATACACAATATGCAGGACAGTGTTCTAGGTACTGCTCCGAGGCAGCCACTGTCAATTTTAGCTGTGTCTTTTCATATCTACCTCCACATAGCTAAGCAATTTGCCTTTGCTGGTTGATTCTAGTCAGTAGTGATTGATCCTGTGAGGGTGATGATTCCCTCCTTCCTCCCCATTTTCCCTCCCACTCCACTTCCTCTATAGTTATAATATTTAGTTAAATCACTAGGTAGGAGCTACATTATCCTAATTTTATAAAGATTATTTACGATTGAAGCAGCTACTGCTCTATTATTGTGTTAAGCATTGTTATCTCATCATTAAGAACTATCCTGCTTTTGCATTTCTTAGCTTTCTATGTACTAATTGGTACATACTTTTCCTAAATACTTTGACATATTTGTCAACCATCCAGAAAAAAAATTCAAACATTTAAAATCATCGGTTCCACTCTGTCCCACCTTCTCCTTATAACCATCATCTTGACTGGTGCCAAGCTACTGTCCAGGGACTTCCTTTTATTTTGGATGAATGTGTATAAAAACATCTTTTTGGTATTCCAAGTTTTCCTCTTGATTTTCCCTCTCAACTTATTAAAGTACATATCTAGGTGGTAGCTTCTTTGAGAGAAGCTACAGGGAAGTAACATTCTTTAGTCCTTGTACAGCCATGCATGTTATTAGCAAAGAAAGCTGAAGTACACATTTGGCTTAAGAGTAATGCCCATAGAAAAGATGTCATAATTCAGAGCATAATACAACTTCTGTCTGTCCTAGAGAGGGAAATTTTCAATAAGTAAGGAATCCAAAACTAAAAACCCCAGTTTCTCTAAAATATCTGGGAAACATTGAGACTCCAAGGAAGGCCTCAGGTGGTTGGTGGCAGCAGTTCAGCAGGGATGGGCATTGACCTTGGGGTCATCGGAGCACTTTACTTGCACCCTGAGCACGTACACACTGGCAGGTGCCTCACAGAGAAGTGTGGGGTCTTGGAGAGGTGACCACCACACTGGGCTTCACCAGTGTGGCTCTCATGGTCAGCAGTAGCTACTAGAGATTTTACCAGGTGAATAAAAGTGTGACAGGAGAGAAACACGTTTCCCTGTGACTAAAGAGAATGCTAGTTCATGTAGCCTGTGGAAGACATCCCCTGAAACAATCTCTGTGACTGATTTGAAAGTGGGGTGGGGTGTTTGGTCAGATGACCTTCTCAGAGAAACTGTGAGCAGAGTCCCCCAATTGTTTATAATTTTATGACTATGACTGTAATCCTATTTTTATGCCAGTAGAAATGACCAGGAAACTTGAGTGATGGATGTTAGGCAGCCATACAAACGGAAGGGATCATTACAAAGGCATTTTATAAATAAATTTGTGCTTCTTTCTGCTAAGTAGATCCTAGAATGTATAAAATAGGGAACCAGAGTCAGTAAGAGTTTATTTTATTGCTCAAAGTTGCATTGAGCACTCTTTGGATCTCAGAGTTGTATCTTTAAGTTTTGCTAGGTTTTGTTTCAATATGTTAAATATATCCTTTGAAACCTGAATTTAAAAAACATTGATGTTAACTTGTCAAGCTAAGTAGAAAATGCATAAACGTTTAATAATTTAAAACCACATTGCTATGCAGTCATTCATTCAACAAATACTTGCTGAAAATATACAACACATCAGGCAAAGTGCCAGTAAGTCATTCATGTTTATTCAACAAACATTTAGTGAGCGTCTTGTTCTTGTCACTGGGAGACAGTGGAGACAAGAAAGACTGTCACTGCTCTTATAAAGCTCAATTTAAATGAAAGGAAAATTCCATCAACAAAGAAACACATAAATAAGAAAAAATCTCATATATAGTAAGTTCCATGCATAAAATTTATGATATGACAGGAAGTGAATAGGTCACTACCTTAGATTGTAACATCAGAAGAAGAGGCATTTGCTGATCTTTGAATGTTGAGAAGGAATCAGCTGTGTGAAGGATGGTAAAGGGCAGTGCATTCCAGGCAGAGAAAATTAGAACAAAGGCCATAGGGCTGGGATAAACTTGAGCTATCAGATAGGTAGAGAGAAGGCCTTAACATGAGTTTGGAAAGGAAGGCAGGGGTTAGACTTTGCAGGAGTTTGGAAGTCAGATGAAGGGTGTTGATTTTATTGTAATTGTGCAGAGACGCAGCTTAGATAATGAGAGGAGAAGTAAGATGCCACAGCAACAACCCAAAAGGGTTGGCCACTAACAATAGCAATAGAGATGGAGTGTTGGCAGAAGGATTCAGAATATCGAGTTGACTGGGTTTGCTGATAAGAGTTTATGTGGGGAGTTTGGGAAAGAAAGACATCAAGAATGACTCCTGGAGGGTAGAATGTGAACCAAGATAGACATAATCCCTCACTTTGTGGAGGCTGGGGAGACATTTAATTAAATAACCCATAAATATAATGAAAAATTATAACAATGCAAATGTTTCCAAGAGGTTTTCCAGTGCTGTGAGAGGGTTCAAAGAGGTAATGCGATTGGGTGAGGGAGATCAGATGAGGCTTGTTTCGGACTAAAATCTAAATCTGCTATGATACACGGAGGGAACATCCTGTTTTCTGAAGCCTGAGATCCTCTGCCTGATCTGGGGAGGCTGTTTAGTAAAGGAAAGTGTCAAACTGGTGTCCAGAGCAACCTCACTCCCATACTCCCCTCCCCTTATTCCCACGGCCTACAGAAAGATATTTTTTTAAAAAAAGAAAGTGCAAGAACAAAAGGGAGCACTGTGTGGTAGAGTTCTTAGAAGCGGCCTGATTGCCCAGACTCTAGGCTGTGGAGGTGGGGTGCAGCCTGCTCTTTTTGTGCAAGATCTATTAAAAAGATCAACAACCTCTTCCTTTCCTAGAAGCCTGTCAGCCAAGAGGTAGCAATGCTATTTCTGTGTCTCTTTCTATCATTATTATTTCATGAGTCTTTATTCTCATTTGAGAAAAGTTTGAAATGACTAATTGCACAGAATTTGGCACAAGGATCCTAAATTTGATACCTGGCTCCACTACTAACTGGGGATGTGTGTGTGACCAGGGGTAACTTTCCTAAGGCTCCATATCTTTATCTGTAAACTAGGGGTAATAGTAACTACCCGTAGCTGGGAAAGAGTGAACTAATGAAGATAAAGCTCTTAGCATTGTCTGCCTTTTTGTAAGTGATTAGGATATAATGCTATATAAATGTCTATACATTGGGTGCTTAAACAAATATCACATTGTCTTATGTTCTGGAAGTCAGAAGTTTGAAAATGGGTGTTACTGGAATCAAGGTGTTACTAAAACTGAGGTGTGGCATGGCTGTGTTTCTTCTAATGTTCTATGAGAAATTACATGTGTTGCCTTTTCCAGTTTCTAGGTGTCTCTATTCCTGGCTTGTGGGCCTCTCATCTTCAAAACCAGCAATTGTACCACTTTTTAAAAATATATTTTTATTGATTTCAGAGAGGAATGGAAAGGGAAAGAGAGATAGAAACATCAATGATGAGAATCATTGATCAGCTACCTCCTGCACACCCCTACTAGGGATGGAGGCTGCAAACCAGGTACATGCCATGACTGGGAATCAAACAGTGAACTCTTGGTTCATAGGTTGACACTCAACCACTGAGCCACACTAGCTGGGAACAATTGTACTACTTTGACCTCTACCCTAATTGAGAGAAGAATTGGAAAAGTTGGGAGCTTTCCTGGTGGGAAGCAGTCTAAACTCAAAGTGGAAATCTAGGGATCTCCATGGCCTTTTTTGAGAGGGTAAGGGACCAGTAAGGAATACAATGGTGAACTGGATTGCCACCATATTTTGGCAGATCTGAAGTGTTTGGACAATCTCTCCAGGGCAAGAGAGGATCTGTGAAGATTTTAAGTAGGGTGATGGTGTGGTCTGGGAGACAGTGTTTTGAGAAGGTTAATCTGACTGATGGGCAGGTCTGATTGAAAATGGGTGAGACTGAAGACTGGGAGCCTAGTTGGAAGACTGTTGCTTTAGTGCTGGTGTAAGGTTAAGAGATCAGGAGCTGGGGTGGAAGAAATGGAAATAAAAGGAAGGGGCTGATCCTGAAGGTATTTAAGGTAATAACGTGGAGGAGAGGGATAGGAAAGGGTTAAAGAAAACATTGTCCCCAGTGACAGGTGATAATATGAGGAATAGGATGGAAATGCTTGGTTTTGGCAGTGAGGGAGTGATTGCATGGTAATTTGCATCATGTCAGTAAACCTGTTTTTATACAGTCCTATTTGCTAACTTTGCAATAGAAAAGAAACTCAGCATGCAGAAGGCATGAATCAGTTCTCTTTCAAATGAGATAAAACTAATACTTTAATACTTATTGAGCCCCTGTAAGATCTTCCAACTGTCAGCCGTGGCATAAGTATTCTCTTAGGGCAGGAGAGGGTGTTATTTTCCTCCCATTAAGTGCCCAGATAAAAAGAAATTCTATATTAATCAAAGGAAGACTATAATTCTAATCCCTCTCTTGCCTTGAAAGGGAGAGAAGCATAAAACCACAGCACAGCCTTCTCTGCTGTCTGAACCCCTGGAGGTCAACGCACAAAGGCTGAGGGTGGGTAGGCTCCTGGAACAATTGCTATGGGAATAATTAGTGGAGGTGTTTGTGCCTGTGATGTCAAGAGCTGTGACCCCAGGAAGAAGATGCAGATGAAAGCACTCATGTTTCTTGTTCATGTTGAGGAGCTACAACATGAACAAGAAGATGAAATCTTGGAAAGATACCCTTCCCCCAGGACTGTATAGTGGGGTGGGAGGAGTTCAGCATTTTTGAGAATTCTCAGAGGAACTTTTAGTATCTGACAACTTCTGCCAAACGACCCATTTGGTCCCGCTAAGCATTTGTGTTAGATGTGAACACAACAAATCCTCCTCCTCTCCCTAGTGCCCCACATTGTGAGTGGAAGAGCCGTAGATGAGATGAAAGAAACTCCCATATATTTTTCTGGTTCTCCCCAGAGTCACAGAGCCAGTGCCTGAATGGCATTGGGAGATACATTGCTTACTTGAAGCCGAGCATCAATACTGTGTGTGGCAGTGTTGTGACAATGCTGTGGGGATGCAAAGATGCCCTGTGATGGGTTAGCACTGACTTCTGCTCTGTCGATGGCTGATCTGACCAGCATCTCTCACCGGAAAAAAAATAGATCTTCTTAATTCATCAGATAAATGATGAACTTTCCCATCTTGAAGTTTCCCAAACTGGGCAGCCCTGGTTTATGCCTGTTGTCCTGGCATAATCAAAAGTATGCTGCTTTGGATCATAAATGATATGGTCACCTTCCCTTTTGCTCTCTCCTATCTTACTGTACAGTTCATCTGTTTCTGGATATGACATTGGGACCCAGAGTTCCCTGTGTCTGGAGTTTCCCCTTTGCTCTGCCTGCAAAAGAATATTCTCGTGGACCCCACATTTAAAGAGCATGACTAACATCCAAGACTAGCCTTGGAGAGGTGACCTTCTAAAGGGGCCCAGAGAGAGGTGCACTGTGGCTGGTAAGAAATGGAATTGTTCTCCTGTTTATGCAATTAGAGAACTGTACTTGTAATAATTTGTCTTTGCTACTGCCCCGAGGGCCTGATTGCCTTATTGACTTCCTTCCTTCCTTTCATCCTTCCTTCCTTCCTTCCTTCCTTCCTT
>JAAGEH010000307.1:50376572-50524298 GCA_011751065.1 Lasiurus cinereus | reverse complement strand
GATAGAAACATCAATGATGAGAGAGAATCATTGATTGGCTGCCTACTAGGGATCTAGCTCATAACCTGGGCATGTGCCCTTGATCAGAATTAAACCTGGGACTCTTCAGTTCACAGGCCAATGCTCTATCCACTGAGCCAAACCAGCTAGAGCATGATTGAATTTTTTAGAGGAAGTTTCTGAATATTGCTCAAGTTGATTATGGTTACTCTTATGAATGATGAAGGGAGAGGTGAGCATTATCACCACCACCCTATGTCTTCTTAGTAACCTCCATGAAGGCAAAGTCCCAAACCTTAATTCTTTGATCCTAATTATACTCAGGGTCTAACAAAATGTCAAAAGTACGAGTCGTTTAATAAGAAATAAGTACAATTGCAACAACACAAGAACGATTTCCATCTTATGGCTATGCCCCCACAAATCTCCCTGGCCTTTATTGAACAGACCAAATTGTGTTCCACTGCCGGAAATGCTGCTTGCAATTTTATCAAATCCAAGGCACTGTTTCCTGCCACCCCCTCCCAGTGGTAAATTCATAAATTCTTCTTCCTTTATTAGAAAGTGTTTTTTTGTAAAGCAGATTTTTATAAACTGGAATTTTATAAAGGATTTTATGAATTATTACTGAAATTCAGATGAGTAATTATGACCCATAATCAACTTAGAGAAATGGCTTGCTTTCAGGAGGAAGCAGCAATTACTGCTACTTTCCTTGTGGAGGCTTCGGGCTGGCAATTAATTGGTCATTGGTGAAAGGAAGAGGCTGCTTAGTTTAAAATGGTTTCCTGGATTGATGATAGCTACATCTCTAGACGAACCTTGAAGAATGTGTTTGTGTACAATCCTGTGCTCAGAAGTATAAGACATCTATTTTAGTGAATAATATAACTACATCAATGCTGGCAAGAAAAAAATAGCAATACATCAGACCAATTTAGTATAACAAACACATTTTTGAATTTTTATAAACCTTTCCCCTTTATCACCTTCCAGCAAAAATTTCTAACTGATCAGAGCTAAAGCTACACTTTTTGTTCCCTGAACTTAACTTGTGTCCTGCGAGAGCCAGCCTATCATTCAATTATCCAGCAAGTTACCCAGCACAGGAAGATCCCACCACGGATTTGGGCGATCTGCAGACATCTTATGGACACTAGGTGATAGGAGACATTTGGCTTTGTCACCCTGTTCAGCTTGGCAATCAGTTAGTTGACTGACTGTTGGATACTATTTAGGAGGACGAACTTCAGAGGAACATTGGGTGGGGTTAGCTGGCATCTAATGCCTGGAACCAGGCTATAAAAGGAGAAAGAATCAGCATTGAAAAGGAAATTATATATTAATCTTTGGTCATTTCACAGTTTTGTGTTTGGCTGGGCATTTCTAAGATTCCTTCTTAGATACAGTGAAGGTCAAAGTGGAGGTGTTCTTTTGAGCTCCCTCTTCAATCATCTTCCTTAAGGTCCTACAGAAATTCACCCTAATGAATGGGTGGTGTGGTCATATTTTCAATACTCTCCAAACTACCTCACTGGGCTTCTTTTTCCTGCACTTTTACTCCCATGTAAGACTAATTTTCAGCTTTCTAATATTATCCTCAGAGGGACATAATAGATAACTAGTAGCGAATATGTGTTTTAAAGCAAAAATCTGTAGTGAGGACATCCAGTAAAACCAGTTCTCCACAGTCCTAGCCAGTTTGGCTCAGTGGATAGAGCATTGGCCCATGGACTGAAGAGTTTTGGATTCTGTTCTGTAAAGGGCACATACCTTGGTTGCAGGCTCAATCCCGGGGCCCGAGTTGGCATGTGTGTGGAAGGCAACTAATTGATGTTTCTCTCTCTGTCTCCTCGCCTCCCTTTCACTCTCTCTAAAAATCAATGGGAAAAATACTCTCAGTGAGGATTAGCAAAAATCCACAGG
The DNA here is from genome assembly GCA_011751065.1 of Lasiurus cinereus. Lineage (NCBI taxonomy): Eukaryota > Metazoa > Chordata > Mammalia > Chiroptera > Vespertilionidae > Lasiurus > Lasiurus cinereus. The sequence goes on along the minus strand of JAAGEH010000307.1, from coordinate 50,522,372 downwards.
CACACATGCACAAAACCATTTCTCCATAGAGCAGACAACTGTCTTCCCAGTGATTTGTGAGATGCCATTGAAATGACCTTATTCCCCAATCCTCTCCTCCCTCCCACATAGCCTCAAATCCCAATCATTAGACAGTTTTCCTGGATTAAAAGACCAGGTTCCCGAGATTTCCCATTGAGTGTTAACTCCTGTGGGTGGGAGGTGAGGAGGGTTGGGGAGGAGGAATTTCATCTCAAATGAATTCATCAGGCATTAGAACTCATTTCCAAAACAGGGCAAAAAAAGAGGTAGATGAAGACTGCATATTGATGAGCAAAGAAGCGACGAATCCAGAGAATGTGGGTAGCACCTTGTTAGAGACAGTAGAGTGCTCTGCAGTGGGGGCCGAGTTAGTGGGAGCTTACACCAGTATTGAGTACCCAGGAAGGAGGCACCTGATTCAGTTTTTGACAAGACTAAAACAGAGGTGAAAGACATTGAAGAACAATTTCTCCTGGTTCCTGTCTTTACTAATGTAAATAAATTCTGACATCTATAGGTCACTTAGATGTTTTCATACTTTTTAACCAGATGCACTGTTCTAAATACTTTACATACATATGAACTAACCTGAATTGCAAACAGCCCTTTGTGATTGCTACCATTTATTTCCCATTTGACAGAGGAGGAGCTGAGTAACCCAAGGTCACATAGCTGGCAAATGGCAGTGCTTGGAGCCAAACCCGGGCTATCTAGCCTCACAGTCATTCTCTTCACAGCCACACTCTCCTATCCTTCATACATGTTATTTCTTTTAGGAATGACATGCTACTTCTTATGGCTGTTCCTTCATTCAAAAACTGTTTATTGAACTAAGTGCTAGGATGTGGGGAGCAACTGTTGCAGTTTGCCTGCAACTGACATGTTTCCTGGGATGCAGGGCTCTTAGTACTGAAATTGGGAAAGTCTCAGCAAATTGGGATCATCTGCCTATGCAAGGAGCATGACTGTGATAAAAATAAACAGCATACCTGCCCTAATAGAGCTTATGGTCTCGGGGCAAGTAATTGCATGTGTAGTTATAAATTTAGATAAGTGGAAGAAAAAACAATGCCCTATGAGCACAGATAATACAGGGAGCCATGGGAACACTGGGCATGTTGCCTATAGTAACAAAAGCAGAGGGTTCCTTGTGTTTGTTACCTGTGTCTATTTCCTGGGCCAAGAAGGGACAGGTACAGGTTAATTTTCCCCTTCAGAGTGATTTATATTGTTACTACATTATAAAATCGGAGAAGAGTAACCAGCAACCAAGACTTACACCACCAATGCCTCATTTGTCCCAAGGATGCATTCAGATTACTGTTTAAACTTGATGTATTACAGTTTAGATAATTATTTACAGCACAGGTATATTTTTAATCCTACTTTTGTTTTTATAATTTACAACTACAGAGAGCCCCAGGAGCTGTTTTAAAAGAGGATTATGGTACTGCATCAAGAAGCTTCCATTTCTAGTAAGCAAAATCCATTGTTGCCATGGAATTGAAGTGAAATATCATTTCTTGTTTCCCAAGAAGTTTAGGAGAATAGGGAGGTTATAAAACAGAGATTAAAAGCAGGAGGCATGTGATAAGTGGGGAAAACAGAAGAGCGGCTCGCTTCTGACTTCTGTGATTGGGACCCACAGGGAGGATTGCCACTGGATCAGGACACTGTCCTCTCTCAGCTCTTACCCACGTTTAGGACAGCAGCATTGACAAGTGGTACTAAGAAAAACTATACCAGGAGACACCTTAATTGCAGGTTGAGCGAGGTAAAGAATTAATAAAAAATCAAACTGGGCTCAGGTGTTAGTCAACTCAGGCACCCTGACAAAATACCACAGACTAGGAAGCTTAAATAACAAGAAATTATCTCTCACGTTCTGGAGACTGGAAGTCCAAGGTTGAGTGCCAGCAGGGTTGGCATCTGGCGAGGCTCTCTCTCTTTGGGCTGCTGATGGTTTTTCCTTGGGAAGGGGAGGGAGCTAGAGCCAGCAAGTGCGCTCGTGTCTCTTACGTATAAAAGTACTGATTTCTTCAAGAGGGTCACACCCTCATGAACACACCTGAACCTAATTACCTCCCAAAAGCCGTGTCTCCAAATCCCATCATGTTGCAGGTTAGCACACATCAGCCCACAGTTTAGTTTAGTGGCAAAATTAGAAGGACAAGTCTTAGTTTCAAGGAATTAATGGAGAGGCAAGAGGTCTTTGCAGCTGGCTTGGAGAGGATGGTTTAATCTCAAACCAAAGAACCAGCTCTGGGTTGAAGATCCAGCATGTCTTTCAACAGAGAGTGTTCTAGCACAGAAGCAGTGAAATGTAGTCCGCAGGAGGCTGGATTCTGGAGCTGGCCTACCTTGGCTCAAGCCTCTGTGCTGCCTCTTACTTGTTAGGTTAATGGGAGTTACCTGTGCCTCAGGTTAAGGACAACAATGACAGTACTTAGAGCTAACTGTTGCCAGATGATCAAATAGTCAAGGGAAAGTGCTGAATAAGGGCTACAGAGAGCCTTTTCAGCAAACAGAAGTGTCCTGGGGGAAAACTGGGTGACCCAGGAGTGGGAAGTTTGGCCAGTTGTTAACTCAACAGGGCACAAACATTATATTCAATCTGTTGAGCTATGTTTTGATCAATATATATGAAGAAAATCTGTCATCACACTTATTTATAGTTGAAAATGAGAGAAGTAATGTTTAGAGCTTTTTCAGATGATTGTGGACATTTCCCTTTAATACTATACCCACAGTTGACTATTGTGCCCCCTTAGTGATTACTTGCCATGCAGAATCTGAAACCCTGTCAATGTACTTTTCTTACTGTTTTACATTAAAATCAATTGGCTTGTCTTGCTCTTTGAATGGATCTTTTACACATGGCATATAACACCAAGCTCTCATGATTGGAAAATAATGATTTGATATATCCTAGAGATCTTCCAAATTTCATTATAACAGTGTAAAAAAATCATATTCGTCAATATGGGTTTATCAGAAAAAAAATGTTAAGGATAGGGAAGGTTCAAACTCAGGTAGTGAATTCCAGTTTTCTAAAATTCTTATTTTTGCCTGGAAGCTCAATTGTTATCCTTGGCAACAAAACACTGTCACTTGTTTTCCTTTGTGGACAGGCTCCCTTTGTTCATTTCTGAGACAATGTTTGTCGCGTCTTAAGAACCAGAGATTATCACTCAGTTGTTCCCAGTCAAATCGGTGTTGCATGGAAGAAGCAGCTCGTTCATGTCATAACTCAAACTTTGCACAAATGCTTTTCCCGTGACAGCCTGGATATAGGAGACAGGCCTTCTCTGTACTTCCTGTATTAGAGAATATTAAAATGACAGGCACTCAGAATTGGGATGTAATGAAATCAATAATTAATACTCATTCATCAGGATCATTTAAAAATTAAGCTGGCATTTAAAAACCTTATTAGTACATGATGGTAGGGAATATATCTTCTACTCTATAGAGTTTGGGATTATGGCCTTCCTTTGTGCTAAAGCAGCATTTTTACCCACTATTGCTTTTGTATCATCAGTGGAAATTTTGAGTGGCAAAAGAAATCCTTATTATTGTTAGGAGTGTCATTTTGATCTTGCAGACTCTCTGAGAGATACACAGCCCTAGTGCATTGATGACAACCCACTCCATGTGGTGGAGTCCAGGCTCCTGAAAAGCCATAGGTTCTGGTCTTTTCAGATAGGAAAGTGGGAAGGCCTGCCTCTGCAGAGAGAGGTCCACAGCTTGAGGTCAGAGGGAGGATGGCAAACTGGCATCTCACTGCAATAAAGTCAACTCACAGATACCAAAAGGCAAAACCAGAAAAAGTGGACCATGTGAGTTTACATAAAACTAAAACCAAACAAAGCACAACCATTGACAGACTTACTTCATAGAGAGAGGTATGAAAATATTGAATATTGGCAGGAGGCAGGGAAAGATGGTTTTGAAGTATCTCCATAGTATTGTTAGATATTCATTTTTAGGGATGTTTTTAAGCAATTACATAAACTGAGTTTATGTATATATATATATATATATGTGTGTGTGTGTGTGTGTGTGTGTGTGTGTGTGTGTGTGTGTATGGGGGGGTGGGCAAAGTTTGCAACATGTTTTTTGCTGGTTGGGTTGAAGGTAAAAGTAACCCTTCCTTTGGTTACTTGGTATTAGTGTAATTGTTATACTTGAGTTCTATATTACTAGTGCATTCCTTTTTGGATTGTCTGTACTAGAGTGAAATACCAACAATATTTTTGGGAAATTTTCTTAGAAAATATATCACATATATTTGGTTTGAGTGATGCCTGTGGTTTAGGCTTGCCTCTTACTCAGTTTCTAAGAACATTGTTGTGCACAGTGAAGAAGGGGGATGGATGGACCTTGTGATTTTAAAGATCTTTCACCCATAGTCTCCCTCTGGCAGTTGGGGACCATAAATGACATTCATTCTCTTTGTCTACTAGATTGCCTAGTCATTGTGAATCAGCTCAAATAGAGTTAGAACTGCATTTGTTTGAGAGAGTTATTTGCGATGAAACCCTGAGCTTGGTTCAGGACAATAAGGGCATTAAGTGTGAAAGAAAAGATGTTGGCTTTTGGGGAGTACTACTAACAGGGTATGTTGCCTTTAATATAGAATTTTTGTATATATTATATTTCATTGGTGCACCTTATGTAGTATTTAAGTTACATATAGTATATCTTCTGTTTTAATTTCCTTCCTGACTTTTCTATTCATCACTCTCACCCCACAACACCCTCCTGCCCCACCCCCATCTTGTTTGCTTTCTCTTCTTAGAAGTGATGACCTGTGTGTACCAAGAGAAGAAAGAAGAAATATCTCACTTCTGCTTGCTTTCCTCCCTGTTCTCAAGCTTTTAAACTTCTCATACTATTTGCTAGCTACATTATCTTTTTCTTTTGGTATATTGAGCCACCTATCACTGCTTGCCCACCACTTACAGTGTTTGTATTCAAATTGGTTAGTGGTTGTGATGCTTAAAGTAGGGTCAGAAAGTCATTGTTTTTAGGATCTTGCTAACCTAACTCAGTGGTCAGCAAGCCACAGCTCAAGAGCCACATGCGGCTCTTTGGCCCCTTAAGTGTGGCTCTTCCACAAAATACTACGTATGGGCGCTCATGTACAGTGCGATTGAAACTTTGTGGCCCATGCGCAGAAGTCAGTTTTTGGCTCTCAAAAGAAATTTCAATTGTTGTACTGTTGATATTTGGCTCTGTTGACTAATGAGTTTGCCAACCACTGTTCTAACTTAACCTTTCTTGTTTTTATAAGGGAAGAACTGGAGGACAAGATCTATACACTTTTGAAAAATAAATGGCAAACCAAGATGCCTTCAGTACAGGAGTGAGGAACCAATCTCTGGTGTGAATTCTGGAGGTGCCCAATTGCTATCTCATTTCATATCAGGGCAACAATCCCTCATTTATAAATGATGAAAGTGAAGCTCAAAATATTTAGGACATCTTCCCAACCCCAAATTGTGGAACACTGGTTAGCTTGATTGCAAATTCTCCTGTCTCCTGCATGTCCTGCCTCCCCACATCTCAGTCCCCTACCCAACAAGATCAAGATCAAGTAGTAATATGTCCAATCAGTTATGGGCTTCCACTGGGAAGTAATGTGGTTACAAATAGTCCTTAACAAGTGGCAGAACTCTGTTCTTTTAAGACTTAGAAAACTGATCTACAGAAAACGAACTTTCTTAGAGACATCATGCATGAACTGAAAGTTCATTAAAGATATCTCTTAAATATCACCCCACTTAGCTAGGTTCATGCTACAAAAGAAAAATGTTAAATATTAAATTTATGCATCAGTACTTTAATCAAGTCAGAAACCTTCTCCTTGGCTGCTTAACATAGGAGTTAAAAATCTGCATTTATATTGTGGTTCTAAAATATAAATCATAAGGACCCAAGAGGCCATCCCCTTAGAGGAATGATATACAGAGAATATGAACTTTTTGCTCTATCTTTCATTCTTCCAGCTCTCAGAAAGTTCAGGAATGAACTGGAAGGAGGAACAGCTTTAGGAAATAATAAGAAAATGCTTAGGGATTTGGTATTGAACTTCATTTAATGATAAGATTTCCCCAGTCATTTATAAGGGCTGAATCTACATGATCTGACATGAATTATGGTGTGGGACCACTAATAGGCAATTTATCCAACAGCTGTAGGAAAGGTTATTGCTTTCTGTCAATAGTCACACATATTTGTTTTGTGGTGATGCAGGGCAGCTGCTGGAGAAGGATTAGGGCCCCTTAAGGAATATGCACGTGGGCTCCTCAAACTGTCAGGCATTGCATAGGCTTTGCACCAGAAGCAGAGCCTGGTATGATTATCATTGAAAAGGAAAGGAAATCGCAGTTTAGGAATCACATGAAAACATGTTCAAAGTCATTAATAATCTGAGAGATGCAAATCAAAACGACAATGCGATACCATCTTACACCTGTCAGAATGGCAATCATCAACAAATCAACAAACGACAAGTGTTGGCGAGGATGCGGAGAAAAAGGAACCCTTGTACACTGTTGGTGGGAATGCAGACTGGTGCAGCCACTGTGGAGAACAGTATGGAGTTTCCTCAAAAAACTAAAAATGGATCTCCCATTTGACCCTGTAATCCCACTCTTAGGAATTTATCCTAAGAAATCACAAACACCAATCAGAAAGGATTTATGCACCCCTATGTTCATAGCAGCACAATTTACAATAGCTACAATTTGGAAACAGCCTAGGTGCCCGTCAGCAGATGAGTGGATCAGAAAACTGTGATACATCTATACCATGGAAATCTATGCTGCCATTCAAAAGAAGGAATTCTTACCATTTGCAGCAACCTGGTTGGAACTGGAGAGAGCCTTATGCTTAGTGAAATAAGCCAGTCAATGAAGGAGAAGCATCACATGATCTCACTCATTTGTGGATAATAAAGAACATTATAAACTGATGAACAAAAGGATAGATACAGAGACAGTAAAGCTTCAAACGGACTGTGAAATTACAGCAGGAAGATTAAAGTTAGGTGAGGTAGATAAGAGATCAATCAAAGGACTTGTATGCATGCATATAAGCATAACCAATGAACATAGACACTGGGGGGGTTCGGGGTATGCCTGGGAGGGAGGGGGGCAATGGGGAGATATGTATAAAAATTAATAAAAATAAAAAAAACACAAAAATAAAACAAAACAAAACTGTGGGCATATATATGCGTGAGAGAGAAAATTGTACTTGGCCCTCCATAAACATGTCTCCGATGTATCTGCCTAGTCTCAAGCTTTCCCTTTGTGCACAACCCATACAACATGATCAGATTAGTTTCCTTCATGCCAGTTCTGAAGGCATGTGATTAGCTGTACAGACACATCCATTGACTTACAGTGCCGTGCAGTCCAAACACAACTTCTCTGCCTGATGGTCTTCTACAACATGAACCCCACCTACCTTTTCACCCTCTCTAGGTGACTGATTCTTGTCCAAACCAAACAACTCTTCAGCTTCTGTGTCCCAGTTTTTAAAAGAGATGTTCAAAGTCACTGGCAAATATTGACACAAGTTCTAGAGCCATCTGGTCTCTGAAGAGGGAGGAAGTTGAATAATCAACCAGATGGGGTTTGCTGATCTCACTTATTGGTTAACTAGTGACCCAGTGCACAGATTGTGCACACTGACTGGGTGAGACAGGCTGGACACGCCCTGGAGCCAACCTCCGGCTGTCCCTCCCCAATGGCTGTGGAGTGAGCAGAGTCCTCCAGCAGGTGGGGTCCCTCAGCCTGGCATTTGGGACTGGCTGAAACCGACTCTCTGAGATCCCGTGAGGGATCCTAGAGTTCGAGAGGGCACTCTGCAAAGTTGCTGTCGTACAGGGTGTGGAAAGCAAACGCAAGTGTGCAGTAAACCAGATTCAGGGCTGACAGTGTTCTAGCAACAACATAATCTACAGCTGAAGGTGGAATCACATGGCTCTGAGAGGAAACAGGCTTCCTCCTCTCTAGTTTCAGGGTGTGTCACCTAAAAACCTCCACTGCCAAGTCACTGTAGCTCTGTAGCTCCTATGTTGAGTGTCTATCCCCTGGCAGTCAGTGTGTGTCATAGCGACTGGTCAGACACTTAGCATATTAGCCTTTTATATATATAGATTGCTGACATCATGCTCTTTTTCACCACCACCCTTTCCCAAACTTCATTTTGTGTACTGTTATATATCTTGGTCCTTCTTTTATATTTCATTGGGCTCCTACCACAGAACCTTTTTTCCCATACTTATTCAGACGACTACAGATTTTGCTTTGCAAATAAATGTCAGGGTTTCATCTTGCTGCACAATTGTCCCTTGTAATCCAGGGTTCATGTGATTTAGATGTTGTTCTATCAGCTTAGGAATAATAGCAATTCTTTACCTTGCTGCTTAAGTTTTTGTGTCACTCCCTCCCCTGTGTGTGTTGTCACCTCCTGCTGGAACTAATGAGTCCTTTAAAGCTGACCTGGTTACTATGTCTTGATTAATTCTATGCTGCAGTCTGGCCTCGCTGTAATTGCAGCATGCCAAAGCAAAAATCTTAATGATTTACACCAAAATCAGATGCTGGAAAATTGCTTTCTATAATCTATTGAAGATGGTTTCTCAGGGGCTATGTTTGCGGTAAACATTACTTAAATGGAGCAGAGCTGTGTCACCTGGGCATAGAAGAGTCAGGAAATTGATGAGTGGAAAAGTTGGCTGAACAACTGAAGGGAATAAGGTTATATATTTTGTTTTGTGATGTTGTATATGTGTGTGTCTTGTGCCTGCATATTTTTTAATGGATCAATTTGGATTAGGTTTTGCTTTACATAACATTAAAAGTCCGATATGAGCTCTGGCCAGTGTGCTAAATGGTTAGAGCATAGGCCCTTGCATGGAATGTTTGTGGGTTCAATTCCAGGTCAAGGGCACATACTTGGGTTTTGGGTTAGCTCCCCATTCCTAGTGGAGTGAGTGTGGAAGGCAACCATTAAATGTGTCTCTCTCACATTCATGTTTTTTTCTCTCTCCTCCCTTCCCTCCCTTCCTTCCACTTTCTCTGAATAGTAATGGAGAAAATATCCTCAGGAGAGGATTAACAAAAACAAAAAATCCAATATGAGTCTTGAATAATATAGAAATTATTTTTTTCTTCTGTACAAAGAGATAAGAAATAGGTAGTGCAGTTATATGGCTCTGAAGTCTTCTAGGTCTCATCAACCCTAGATTAGGTTTTTCATCCTCATGATCCAAGAAAGCTGCCCAGGCTTTGGTCCACACACCTGAGTGTCAGGTACATAAAGGAGAAGAGAAGGGTGTGCCTCCTTTTGTTTATGGAAGTCATGTGACACTTCACATAACACTCCATTGGTCCAAAAACAATTATATGACTACACCCAACTTTTAGAAAGGATGGGAATGTGATCTCTTAGTGAAGCAGCAAGGGGACTGACTAAATTGAGTTGTTATTAAGGAAGAAGGTTTGATGGATGTTGGGAAATAACAGTTTTTTTCACATCAGTCACTGCTTCCTGTTATCTCTTGGCTCCAATTCATCTCCCCAGTCAACTTGTCTCCTGAACACATTTGCATTTTCCCATGTGTCCTTTGCTCCTGTGTGTTTTTCTCTGCATGAAAGGAATGTCCTCTGCTGCCTCTTGCTGATGACAATGACCTTGTCTATGAATCTTTCCCTTAATGCTCCCCTGACAGAAAGCTCTCTCATATTGGGATTCCTGTAACATATTTTCTCTACCATTTCAATAATATGGAACACACTTTTCCTTACACGACAATCATTTGTATTAACTTGTATATATACTTTAATGATATATGTTTATCACAATCTATACTAATATACACTAGACTCCAGAGATATGGGGATCTGTTTTAGGCATTATTGCATCCTCGAATACATAAGACTTTGCTTTGGCCATAATTCATTTACTCAGAAAAATGTATGACTGCCTTGGGCTAGCACATTATGGTTGGTATGTCTTTTAGGGGAGACAGCCCTACTTGCAATTACAATGTAGTGTGGCACATGCATAGTAGGGAACTTCCTAAAGAAATAAATTTTTACAGTTCTAAATTGAAAATGTAAGAATGTTAGCCTCATTTTTAAGAGCAGGTAAACATTTTTTAGAAAGAGTTATGAAGAACTTGAAGTAATATAGGTGTTTGTAAAAGGAGGTTCACAGTTATAATACAAACAAACAATACAATAATATCCTATATAATAAAGAAGGAATATGCTAATTGATCATCACTCAGTTACAAAGATGGCTGCACTCACAGCTGAGGCCAAGTTCCCATAAGGAGCCATAATGAGCAATCAGCAGGGACTTGAGGCTATGCCCTCCCCTGCCACGATGGGGTTGACAAGGGATCTCAGGCCACGCCCCCCACCCAGCAGGGCTTGATAGGGAACCTCATGGTGTGCTTCTTGTCCTGGTGCTGGGCTAGGGGACCTCAGGCTTCTCCCCATACCCCAGCGCCAGGCTGAGGGACCTCAGGCAGCATTTCCCGCCCCCCCAAGATGGGGCTTGACACAGGACTCCTCTGTCCACTGTTGCCCACCCTGAGCTGTGTAAAGTCAAGTTGCAGTGCTTCAGGTTGGCCTTTAAGGTGACTGCTGCCTGATAGTTATAGGAATTCCTATGATCTCTATTGTAGATTGTGTTTAAATCATGGAAATTGTTTGTTTTTTAATGACCCTGCCCCAGGGCTGAACGTAACAGAAGTGGAAGAGGATAGCCCTGCCTCCTAGCTTGTCTTTTCTGAGACAGGAAAAATTATAGTAGGAAGAATTATAACTATGAAAACTAAAACTAGTTATTAGAACATATAACGAAGCTTATTACTATCTTATTCAATAAGTATGGAGTAGCCCTTCAATTGATGGTTGTTTTATTAGTAGAATTGACATGTTGAGTTGACGGTACTCAAGTAAAATGGTTTGCAAGCTCAGGTAGTTCCTTCAGAATTGTATTTAAAGTACATAAACCCAGGCTACATACCTAGACATTCTGATTCAGGAGTCTACAGCCAGGTCTGGGAATCAGCATTTTTAATAATGCTCAACAGAAGATTCTATAAACTGCCAGGGCAGAGATTTGCTGGTTTGGACCTCATTGGATGACCCTGACATGTACTTGGGATGCTGAGGAGAGTGATAAACCAGCAAATCTTCAGTAGCCCAAGTCTACAAGATAAGCCAGTGGTGGGATTCTGGTTTTATTGCGTTCTCATGGGTCTGCAGTGCTCTGGCATGTCTGGTTTGCAAGCATCCCAGGTGGTGTGTGCTGGGCTCCCAGGTTTGGTTTTATTTATTTCTGACATGTCAGGCACCATGGAATCTTGAAAAGCATACTCAACCTTGAAATCTGGAGGCCTGAGTTTAAGTTCTGGTTCTAGTGCATATAATCATATAACTGCAAACAAGTTGTTTAGCTTTTCTGAGTCTGTTTGCTTTGAAAATAGAGATAACATTACCTTCCTATCTAATTAGATTGTTGTGAGGATTCCATCACACAACTTATGAAAATTACTTGTTGACTGTCAAGTGCTCTGTATATATAAGTAATTCTTTTAAATGAGAAAAAGAATTATTGCTGGTTCTCTCATTCACTTACTCCCACCAAACCTGCTCCGTAGGAGAGTCTCAGCCATACAATAACAACAAAGTAATAAGAGCTAACATTTAACTGTGTTTTAAGCTCTTTACATTTACTAACTAGCTGCCGCACAGCCCTGGTCCCTGCCTACACCTACTTTGGCCTGGCGCTGCCCGTATTCCATCAACCCACTGACAATGTCTTGTTGATAGAAAAGCCGTATTTGAGTTTTTATAATTGTCACTTCATAACACTGTAGTTTTTGGATGCCAAACTGCAGTAAGCATATTTTAGAGGCCATCAGATGAGCATCAGGGCCAGAATAGCTAGGTGCATTGACAAATCACAAAGACTGAGGCAGACACCTACTGATTGCTCCCCGTGTGTAATTCCCCCTTCTCTAAGAAAAACAAGCAGGTCATCTGCATTGCACTCCTCTGGTCTATTAGGGATAGAACATGACCCACACTGGACGGAACAGATGCTTAGAGCAAAACTAATCCCAAGTTCTTAAGAGCCCTGAGCTGAGAATCTATATGGGATTCCGTGTGTTTGGAAGAAAAAGTTAGGGATCCAATGTTGAGGGTCATTCCTTAACATGGGCTTCTTAAAACATATTCCTATTAAAAATATTTTTAGGGGGGTATAAATTGTTGGTAGATACACCTATATCCAATGGTTGGAAAATATGAAATCTATTAATGTATCTCCTGCCGAGAGACAAATCTGTGTTTGTGTTTGTTAGTCTAGCAGTTTTTAGAAATGATGGGATTGTGGGACAGAGATCCCTGTTTTTAGGTGGCTAATTTTGCTAAGTTCAGGGCCTACTCACCTCAGAAGGGTGTAAGATGATTAAGCATTAGGGTTGAAAAGGAGCTAGAAATGACATTTGATAGTTGCTTCCTCACTGCCTGCTACATGAAAGAGAATTTAGATGTGTTATTTAATTATAACACAGTTAAAAAATGAAAATAACCAAGTACAACTAACTATTTAACTTTGAAGATGACATTTGATAAGTGGGAATTTCCTCTTATTTCTCCTGGTAGTGCTTCTAGGAAATAACTTCTAAATTAAGGGGTGGGGCAGAGGAGGATTTGGGAACTTTCCAGGTAGAACCAGCCTCAGGAAGGTTTTAGAAAACTGATCTTTACTATCTAACTTCTTCATGACCCTATGCACCCAGGATGATCTCACTTCCCAGGATGCCTCTGGCTGCCCAGTTCTCCTCTCTCCTATCCTTTTTCCATTGTGACCTATCCTTTCTTTGAACACTCAGAGTCACCCCCCCTCAAATCCCATTTCTATTGTAGCTTATTTCAGATTGGTTTTGAGAGAAAAATAAACAACCAAATGAAATTAATTTGTACTTCTGTTTGCCATAAATTTGAGGTCACCTGGTATTTGGCCTGATACAGTAGGCTGTTCAGGGTTCTAAGACTTTCTTATTCTATCCATTGTAATAAACTCAAATGTAAGATGATTGGGTACAGGAAAATACGTGATATCTGGGTATCAGGATAATACCTGATATCTATCCTCTATACACTTTGTGGATTCTAAATATCAATTTGGTATCACATGTCTTCATAGTCTTCCCCCCACTCACACTGGTTAATTCTATACATTGATTTGACTTACTACTTGAAGTTTAGTTTATTGTTGCTTGATCCCAGACTCCCTCCATTATCATGAGAGGGAATTTATTTTATTCCTTCAATTAATTAATTGTTCCATTACAATATAATTAGGATCTGAAAGAAATTATTTTGTAAAGTCAAAGCTGGTTGGTTTCAAAATCTTACTTTTGTTTTGTTCCAGTAAACAAAGTGCCAGGATATCTGGCACATTGATTTAATCCCTCAATTTTCTTGGAGAGTCATTGCATTAAGAAGGACTTAGTACCTTATTGATGGGAGAGCTCCAGCTTCATGACCCTGTGCAAAGTTTTATATAGAAAAAAGGTAAATGACTTTTCTGCTCAGGAAGAAGGTAGGACTCAAGAGACTTTAGTTTGGCAAAATAATTATTATTTGATATCTACTATGATATTTGCTTGAAAGCACTTTGACTTCAGTCATTTTTAGTTGTGGAAAAACTCATTGATTACTAATTTAGTGGAGTGTCAACCTTATTGCCTTAGGTCTCCTTAAATTTGCATATTAGATTCTGTATTGATAAATTCGATTTGAAATTGGTGCTTTGCCACTACTGAACATTTCAGATTTTAAAACTAATGAACCCACAGTTTTTCTTTTAGAATTTATTTTAAAAGCATCATGTTCATAGAATAAGAGCAATTTTTTCCCTTGAATTTCCTGCCTAAGGAGACCATATAATTTATTGTTTGTAATGGTTACTGGCTGATCAAAAAATATTAGGTAGAATGGTGTACCTATGTCTGCCGCACATCTGCTTGTCTGGTTTGTGTTAAAAGCATCACTTAAAAAGCATTTTATTGATAAGTTCACTTGATCATCTCTCAGGGACAGGTCAAAATTAAAGGACTGGGTTAATCAATTTTAGTAGGGATTACTAAACAAGGTTTATGCGTATTTGTGTTTTAGGATCTGTAGAGAGGTTTGAAACAAAACATTTGGGAGATTTTTTCTATTGCCAAAAGTTGAATATTTGGGAACTAGCTTACAGTTATGTTTCCCTTTCTAAGGAAATTATAAATGATACATGATTTTTCCTCACAGTCTATGAGGCCCCTACTGCTTTGGTATCTGGTTAAGTGAAAGAGAAGAGATGAGAGAAATGTACTTTGTTTTTGTTGTTTTGTTTTGTTTCCTCTTTATTTATGGAGTATTACAGATGCCCCCTCTTTATCCCTCCCATTGCCCCGCTCCACCCAGATCCCACCTCACCCCACTGCCCTGTTTATTATCTGTGTCCATGGATGCATGGTTCTTTGGTTAATCTTTTCTTACCACCTCCCCTTTCCCCTAAGATTTGTCAGTCTGTTCCATGTTCCCATGCCTCTGTTTCTATTTTATTCATGAGTTTATTTTGTTCATTAGATTCCTTGTTCATTTATTTTGGTTTTTAGCTTCAATTGTTGATTGATATGTATTTATTTCCATGTTATTGTTCCCAGCACTGGAACTCTGGGCTGAGGGTCTGGTGTGGGGCTGAAACCCCTTGTTCTCATGGATGACCTCGACAGCCAAGATATTCCTCTCCATTAAAAAAACATCACACGGGGGTGTGAGACCAGCCTGTTCTGTGCCCCTGTTCCTCTTATCAATCTCAATGTGTTTTTTTTTTTTAATTCACTAGTTGTAGGGCTTCCATTTCAGGTGGTTCTGAATGATGGTTGTTCTGTATTTTAGTTGTAATTTCTATGTGGTTGTGGGAGGAGGCAAATACTGCATTTACCTATGCCACCATCTTGGCCCTCCCCTTGAGAAATGTACTTTCTTTTCTGTAGAGCTGGTAGAATACTCTTCAGCAATGCAGAATACTGTTGGGGACCATTTTTTGGCAGGGTAGACTTTAGGTTATTCTTGAATTCTATCTCTTAGGCTTCTGGTGATGAATAGCCCACAGTTAATGAGATAAGGAGCTATAATTAAAGTTCAGTGTCTGTTCAGGGAACAGAGAGAAGCTAAATCTGCTTGATATTCTTGAATTCATTATATACTATGCCAAATAACAAGCTTATGTATCTATTGGCAGGGCCATTTCTTCATTCACACAAGGCAGGTATGGATCCAAAATATACAACAAAAACATTTGAGAATATGAGTTGAGGGGAGAGTAGTTTCCTACAGATCCCTGTGAAGACCTAATCTTATTAGTGGTGGTGATTTACAACTGGCTGACCTTGGGATTAGAGGAAGTCAGGTAGGGCTGGAATTAGCAGTAGAAGAGAGTCAGAGGTCATAGCCACACAGAGTGTGAGGGGAGAAAGGCTAATGCCAAGATACAGTATCATAATAACTCCATCCCTTCTTGTGTCTTGGAAATCACAAAATTTGCACTTGAAGGGCACTTACAGATTATAGTCTAATTCCTTCATTTTTCAACTGAGGAACCACAGATCCACATGTTTAAGTGACATTTCCAGACATCTAGTTGTGGCAGAGCTGTGACCAGAATACAGGTCTCTAGCAATACATCTCATCAACCCCTTTCTTGCAGAGTGTCCTCTCTATACACTCTGTCTTTGTGTGGCTAGTTGCTCCTGGCTGTAGTGACAAATTATAGCTTTTAGACAACAAAGAGCCACTTCTTTCAATAAGGGCCAGCTACATAGGATTTGCTGTAGGCACTGATGTTTTTAGACATGTTCATGTTCTTTATTTTCCTTTGTGACCTTCCTTTGCTTTGACACTTTTCTTTTATCAGCACACCTTTGAGACTCATTTTCACTCTTTACATTAGCTTCCTATTAGTTCTTGAAGGAGTGCAGTGGTGGTGGGGTGCCACTGATAGTTTCAGGGGAGGGGGCGTCTGATGTCTATTGTAAATGATCACTCATACTTTTGTATTAAAAGTGTACAAATGCCCACATAAGTTTGTTTTCTTAGTCTTTTAGAAAATTAAGTGGGTATGATAAGTTTCACAAACAAAAAAGAACCAATAAATCTTGGTTGTATTTTGTTGCAAAAGCTACCTGCTGAATAAGAATTTGCATATAGATTTCTTAAGAAATTTGAAAAAGACAAGGGCTTGGGAGTGAGTTTGGAACAGAATATTTTTATATCATTAAAAGCAGATAGATGATTATTTCCCTCCCTAAAATAAATATTATGCTATTTATTTTTTTAGGACTTTCATGATATTCCAAGCAGAAGATTATCTTAACATTTTGCAAATAACCAAGGTAAGCACTCTTCATTTCTATTTGCTGCAGAAGAAACGTGTACCTCTACTACTTCAAGTTGACGAGGAATATAAATACTGCATTGATGGGGTTATACAGAAATTTATTTCATATAGAAATTCGCCAGTTCCAGAGCTCAGAGTTTGAATTACCTTAATATTTCGAGAAGTTTCCCATAGATGAGACAATTACCTATCATTCTTATTTTATAATCCATGCATATTCTTTGATATTCATCTTCAGAAAAATAGAAAGTAATAATATAATTTGTTAATTCTACAGAGATTTAGCATTCATAGAAGAACTGTTACATTGTAGGATTAGTTGTTGCCTTGTTAGAAATTGCATTAACCAACACAGAATGGAGGGAATGGTTTTCTACAGGGAGAGATTATATCCTGGTCAGCTAACCAACCTCTTTCCCAGGTGAGACAATCATGCAGAGAAGGTGAAGCTTGGTGTGGCTCACTCTAACTTTATTTTTTATATCTAATACATTTTTATTTATTTTTAAAGCTCTCCCAATATTTTAAAATCTGTTTTAATGATTTCCATCAAGATAAAGAGGAATGTTGTGGGTACATATGGTATGTAGAATAATGTCCAGCCCCCAGAACCTGTGAATATGTATTCTAGTTGGCAAAATGGATTTTTCATATATCATTAAGTTAATGACTTTTTAAAAAAAATATATATCTTATTGACTTTTTACAGAGAGGAAGGAAGAAGGATAGAGAGTCGGAAATATCGGTGGAAGAGAAACATCGATCAGCTGCCTTCTGCATGCCTCCTACTGGGGATGTGCCCACAACCAACATACATGCCCTTAACCGGAATCGAACATAGGACCTTTCAGTCCACAGGCCAACGCTCTACCCACTGAGCCAAACCAGTTAGGGCAAGTTAATGACATTGAGATAGGGAGATTATCCTGGGCTAGAGCAGGAACCTTTCTAGGGTGTGAAGAGAAAAAGATGTGATGATGGAAGAAGGGACAGAGAAATGCTATGTGGTTGACTTTGAAGATGGAGGAAGTGGCCGAAAACTAATGTGGGCAACCCTAAAAGCTGGAAAAGGCAAGGAAATGGGTTATGCAGGTTGGGCCAAAAAGTAGATTTACAGTTGTATTTGTATTATTACTTATTAATTATTGTATTATTTTCCATATGAACAACTGTAAGCCTACTTTTGCCCCACCTTATATTAGAGCCAGATGGGAGCTAGCTCCACAGTCCTGCTGACATCTTGATATTGGCCTGGAGAGACCACATTAGATTTCCAGCCTTCAGGTCCGTGAATTTTTGGTCATTTGTTACAGCAGCAGTAAGAAGCCAATACTACAGAAATTTGATCTAATAAGAGAAAGTGAGGGGCAGGGATGAAGAGTTTTTATTTTTCCCCAGATAGAGAAGCGGTAACATTTAGGAACTAAAAGGAATAGTAATGGAACCTGGACTTTTTAAATTAATGTTTTCATGGATCACTTGAAATTAGGATTGCACAGTGAAACTGTAGGTTTCCTCATAATTGTACTCGTTTCTAGCTCAGGAAATGCCAAACTTCACAAAGTGGGAGATAAGCTTCTGTGTGGGCAAATAGTCCAAGTTATGTAGTAACTATAGCATTCAATGCTCTGTTGTACGGGATGTTTCAGCTTCTGACCTGGTGTCAATACACTTTTTGAATCTAATTACCCAGTGTTGCTAAGGCAACAAAGATAAGAGACTTTAACATTGGCCCAAGGCATTCAATGCTTATTAAACAAGCCTGGGATTGGTGAAGAATAACAATGGAGAGTTAAGATGCCCTGCAGATACAGTTTTTCTCTTCAAAAGAGCAGAAACTTTTAGTAAGGGGAAGGCTAGAGGGAGAAAGAGATCCTGGCCGGACTCTCCTTAGAATAAACAGAGACAGAAAGGAGAGAAACAGATCCCTAAAGGCTATGCTCCTCCACCTGGGATAAGAATGTCCTGAAGGCTGAGTCCCTGAAGTATATAAGGCAACAAGAGCATTGTGGAACATTTCCTGGAAGTGTCCCAGTAGAATCATTTGGGGGACAACATTTCTTTAAAAATGTGAGGTAATAAATTATGAAATAGAAGGAAGGTATGATTTGTACCAGCATTCAAAGACCTCAAAGGAATTTCATGCTCTACCGACTACAGTGGTTCACTGGCTCTTAGAGAAAGTGGAAAGGTCGGGGAAGCAGCGATATAAAGTAACTAAATAATAATCCCATTACACCTCCACTTCCACATCCCTTCCACAGAGAGTGACAAATGACTAGCATTTTCTAGGAAGTTACCTCTAAATTATGTAACCTGAGCTGTGTTTTATGAACTAGCCTGCCTCACGACATTGAACTGTAGGTATGCATATTCTTTATAACTTGGCCTGAACCTTTCTCCCACACCACCTCCACTTCTCTTTGTCAGTGGCCTTGAGTTACAGCCAAACTACTCTTGAGCCATTCTTAGGGCACTGTCCCAGGTTGGGTTTCCATGGAAACAGACTCGAAAAGGGAGATTAGTGTGTAGGATGTTTATTAGGAAGAACTCTTTGGGATTAATGACCAATATAGGGAAGGAAGCAATATTGGGCAGATAGAGAAGTTGGACTGAATTATAGTCTCAATGAAAAAACCTCAGTTGACCCCAAGAGGAGCTCTGAAACTAGGCTGAACCTTCAGAGTTGTCTCACGTTTGGGTGAGGAGCTAGGTTTTTATCCCTTCGTGTAGAAAAGTTATTGGGTTTGAGCAAATAAAAATACATAATGTCCAGTTAAGTTTGAATTTAAAATAAACAATGAATAGTTTCATTCTTTTTTTTTTTTTTAGTACATATGCATTCTATGCAATATTTTGGGGCATACCTATACACCTAAAAATTATTTGTTGTTGATCTGGAATTCAAATTTCACTGGATGTTCTGTATCTTATCTGGCAACCTTACTAAGGAAGGAAGCAGAACTATTCAGAAGCGGAAAGAACATTTGCTGGGGGAATCTGGAAAGGCCTCTGAAAGAAAATGATATTTGAGCAGGTTCCTGATGGCAGGCTAGATTTATTTATTATTTTTTAAGAATATATTTTATTGATTTTTTTACAGAGAGGAAGGGAGAGGGATAGAGAGTTAAAAACATCGATGAGAAAAGCATGGGTCAGCTGCCTCCTGCACACCCTCTACTAGGGAGGTTATCCCTTGCACTGTCTCTGCAGTTATCAACTTATTTTCAGGCATATGCCATTAAAATTGTTTGTTTTTTAAAAGAAATTTTAATAGCACCCAACAGAAAAAGTCCTGTTTTTTTAAAATTGATTTTTTTTTTTTAAAGAAAGAGAGAGGAAATGAGAGGGAGAGATAGAAACATCAGTGAGATAGAATCATTGACCTGCTGCCTCCTGCACGCTCCCTGTGGAGGAGTGAGCCCGAAATCCTGGCATGTGCCATGACCAGGAATTGAACTATGACCTCTTGGTCACAATCAAACACTGAGCCACACTGGCCAATGACATATGCCATTTTTTTAGACAACTTGTACTAATTGAACCCAGTTTGGTGGAATCAAGCCATACAGCTGTGCACTTCGCAAGAACATAGAATACCTGTTCTTTAACTACTATCAGGAAATATAACCCCAACTTATAGCTTCATTATATTTACCAAATCTACACTTATAAAGGATTAGCTAAAATATGCAGGTTTTTGATTTTAGATATCATGAAATTCATATTTTGACTACTGAAAGCTACATTCTAATACCATATTGTTTTGATTTTCATAGTTTTGCCTTCATTAAATTGTTTTAATTTTCTTTTCTGTCTACTGGAAGAATATTATACAAGAGTTCTGTGAACTCTGCTAACAATATGTTGATAATAATAATAGTACTTATTATTTATTAAATGTTGATAATTCCATGAATTTGTACATTCATTCAATAAATATATGTTGACCAATCAATTTCTACATGCCAGATATTCTTTTAAATTCTGGGATTGCTGATGAATGAAATAGACAAAAATCTCTGCATTCACTGAACTTATATTTAAGTTAGTATGTGTGTGTGTTTGGGCGGGGGGGAGACATCTAAAAAAGATAAAATGTAATTATGTGCCAGGTGCTATGGGAACTATTAAAGCTAGGATGGGGATGGGGTTGTCATTTTAAATAGGTGGTCCTGAAGGCTTCTCCAATGATGCCTCCTATGACGCACATGTTTTGCATCAGAATGTTGTCCCTTATTTAATCCTGTGAAGATGCTGTTCATTATATTACACAGTCCTTCTCTATGAGGACCCATGGGAGGACTTTTCCTTTGGTGATAGAACCAGCAATTGTTGGGCTTCTCCTGAGTAATTGGTTTCTTTTTCTCTCCGGGCAATAAGAACATGTAAAATATCATGTTTACCTCTTTGTTTAGGCTACAAGGAAACTTAAAACTTTGGCATGAACACGAGTACTGACCATATTCTTGGCTATGTCTTACTTTTTCTACTTTATTTCAGTCTTTGTCCTAACTGACTCACCTACTTACTATAAATTTTGCTTCATGTTGTTAAATTTATTTCAGTAAGTTCTCAAATATCTTTTAGAAAGATAAGGCACTGAATAAAAATAAATACCCACATGTTTGCATGCACACACACATACACACATTACACACATAAATAAGTCAGCAGGTGAAGACATAGTACAGCTTTATTTCACTGACCTTGAACCTGCAGTTTTATCTGCAAAAGCTTTTCATGTTTCTTGGTACCTTGCTTATATAGGTACTCAATAAGTTTTATGGAATAACAGTGTTAATAGCAGCTGCAATTTCAATGGGAATGATATTCATGAGTACCTTAAGAGTTTTCCATTTGAATATCAAACAAGTTTTGCAGTTTTAGTTTCTTAAATATGATATTTAAAATATATTCTTTTAAATTTTTTAAAATTTATTTTTAGAGACAGAAAGGTCAATGTGAGAAACATTGGTTTCCTGCATAGTACCCAACTGGGGATCGAACCCACAACCTGAGTACATGTTCTGACCAGGAATTGAACCACCACCTTTTGGTGTGTGTGTGGTGATGCTTCAACCAATTGAGCCACACTGGCCAGGGCTTAAAATATTGTATATATATTTTTTACTATAAATGTGTGAGGCAAATCTGGAATATGATTGATATGTAATTATGACTCCTCTAAATCACTGTCTAAAAAGTTTCCTATCAGTGGGTTTTAGTAATTCTGGGATGATAAATCGTTTGAAAACTCCCACTCTTGCCCCAGGCAAACCCAGTTGCATAAAAAAGTTATTGCAATTTTAGTGGAATCAAGACAAGCAAAGCCCATCTATCAACCAACTCTAAGTTATGAATGCATTTTAGTATTTTTCTTTTTAAGTAATACTATATGTTCTTAAATTTTTAATAGCAAAAAGCAGAAAGATTACCTTTAGCTTCAGCACTAAGAGACAGCTATTTTTCACAGCATTTGCACACATTTATTTTTAATCCTTGTAGTTTCATTTTTAAAATGTGTTGAACTTATATTATTGATATGATTTTATATCTTCATTTTTTAAACAATATATACTAAGTAGTTGCCAATGAAATTAAAAACTGTATACATTATTTTTAATAGTAAATACACATCTTTATTAATATATACACTGAAATGTTACACAACCATGAAAAGAGATGTGTAAAATATAATATGCTTAAGCATTTTTCTAATGTTGTGGGTTTAGGTATTCTTCTCCTCTTTTATTTGCTATAAAGTTGCTATGAACATCTTGGAACAAAACCTTTTTAAAATATATATCCAAAAATGTCCTAAGCCTTTCTAGATGGAAAGTTACTAGGTGCAAATGTGTGTTATCATAACTAAAACTGATGATGTGTATGTCCAAATTGTTTTTCAGAAATGCTGTTTTAATTATACTGGCACCAGCAGTGTGTGAAAGTATCTAACAAAGTATTTTATCTCACTCTTGCCAGTATTGACTAGTACCATTCAAATTAGAATTAATAAGACCAAAAAAAATCCACTTTAATTTTCTAGGTAAAAAATGGTATAATTTTTACTTTAATCTCCATTTCTTTGATTACTAATGAGGTTTGTTTTCTAAATAATATTTTCAGGACTTTGCCTTTTCTCTTTAATGAATTTGGTTCATTAATTTATTGAGGGGTATTTTCAAATTTATTTTTAATGTGCATTTTATACAACAAAATCTTAGTTTAATTCTTTTTCCTGTAAGACTGCCTTTTAAAAGTTTATTCCTAGGTATTACACTTTTTTTTTTTTGCTGTGATACAAAAGGAAATTTTCTTTGATCATATTTTTTAATTAGTTATTACTACCAAACATAAAGGTGATAGATTTTTACATGTTTATGTTCTAGTAGATTTCAATAGATTCTCTGGGAATGTTTAGGTATAGCACCATTCTTATTGGCGAAGAGATATTCCTCTTTTCTAAGTTTCATGGTTCTTCTCTCTATTCTATGTCTCATACTGGTTAAAACTTCCAAAATGTTAAATAATAGTGATGATATAGGGTAGCATCTACTTTGCTTATTTTAATAGCAATATTTCTAATATTTCATTGTTAAGTATATTAATGCTAGGCTTAAGATCAATTATTAGAAATGAGCTTGGAATTTTATTAAATGTCTTTTCTGCATATATTTTTCATGACCTTATGGTTTATTTCTTTCAGGCCTATTTGTTTATTACTTTTTATTTCTTAATATTCAATCATTTTTATATTTTTGGAATATATTTTTGGAATGATCATGGTGAATTATTCTTTTAAAGTTAAACTGAATTGGATTTGCTGTATTTTATTTAGAATTAGCATACTAAAATAAAACTAGTCTATAATTTTGTTTAAAACTTATTTGTCAGGCCCTAGCTGATTTGGCTCAGTGGATAGAGCATTGGCCTGCAGACTGAAGGATCATGGGTTTGATTCTGGTTAAGGGTACGTACCTTGGTTGTAGGCTAGATCCCTGGCCCTGGTCGATGGGTCTCTCTCACATAGATGTTTCTCTCTCTCTGTCTCTCCCACTTCCTTCTACTCTTTCTAAAAATCAATGGAAAAATATCCTTGGGTAAGGATTAACAACTCCCCCCCAACTCCCCCCCAAAAAAAACACAACACAAAACAAAACATACAATAAAAAACTTAATTGTTTGGTTTTGGGGTCAGAGTTGGTTATGCTAGATTCACAAAATGAATTAGGCTACTTTTAATCTTTTTCTATGCCCTGAAAAATATGTATCCTGGGAATTATCTATTCCTTCAAGTATTTAGATATGTAGCTATATTATATTTTAACTTAGACCTGTTATTGGAAATGATTATTTGATAACTTTCAATTTCTTTTGTGCTTACTGACCTCTTTAGGCTAATATTTTTAGGATCAGTTTTGGAAGATTATATTTTTCTTACCTCCATTACCACCCCCCCCCCATATCTATGTAATTTACTAGGTTCATGTCTGTTATGATGTTATTGTGAGTTATACTTTAATTAATGTAAAATGATCCAAGGCAAATTACTTTTTGCCTTGACTTTTTCTTTCTATTCTGGTAACTATATTGCTTTACCTGCTTACTTGTGTCTTTTATCCTTTCCTCTCCTTTGCTTGTTTACTTCCTTTTCCCTTCTTTTACCTTTTAGTATTTTTCTGATATAGCAGTAACTGGCTTATTGAAATCTATGAAATGGTTGGGACACAATTAAGAACAGCATTATTTCTCCCAGTTTTCTGCTTTTAAGTGTTCCTGGCATATTTGTCTCCCCTAGTTCATGATGATATCTTGGACCAAAATTTCTATTCCAATTTAATGTAAAACTAAAATCACTTACCATCTGAAGTTTCCTCAGGCCCCACTACCCCAAAATCAGGACACCGATGGGTAGGCAAGGACTATTTTCTTATACTAATTCTTCCTTTTCTCCCTTTTGTGGCTCATTTGGGGTATGTGTGTATTAGGGTGTGTATACAAGAGAAGCAATAAGAGAAAAATGCAAAATCTTAAAAATTTTTGCTTTGTTTTTCCATATAACTGACCTTATATTATAGTAATCTCTTGGCTAACACCATCTTGCCTTAGACACTGCTGTGAGGTAGGTCACTATATTAGTTAGTATTATCCATATACTGAATCAATAAGGTGTGTGTGTGTGTGTGTGTGTGTGTGTGTGTGTGTACAGAGAAAGAGTGAGCTTGTGTAAGAGAGATTGATTTTAATTGTGAAGGCTGGCAAGTCCAAAAATCTACAGGGTAGACCAGTAGGCTGGAGACCTAAGCAAGAGTTGACATTGCAACTTGAGTCCCAGGGAAGTCTGCTGGCAGAATTCTTTCTTCCTTGGGGGAGGTCAATCTTTTTTCTCAAGGCTTTCAACTGATTGGGTGAGGCCCAGCTACATCATGGAGGATAATTTGTTTTACTCTAAGTCTACTGATTTAACTATCAAGCTCATCTAAAAATATCTTTGCAGAAACATCTAGAATAGTGTTTGACCAAACATCTGAGTACTGTGGCCTATCTAAGTATTCAAGTTGATACGTAAAATTAACCAATTACAGACTCACTGCATAATTTTATTGTCATCTTGTGACTTTTGCACATAACTCTTACCCTAAACGTTGCATCTTTCTGTTGGGGTTCCTCATCCTAGCAAAGTATCCTCTTTAGAGGGGTATCTTTAAGAATGCACAAGCCTGCCTACCTCTGCTGTATCTTCTTGGCCCATAGGAAACACTTCGATCACACACTGTTGCCTCTTCTTATTTTCCATACCATGTTATTCTGGCCAGACTCTAGCTTTCGTATTCTCCTTGCTGCTTGTGCCTCTGCAATAATGGTGACATTAGACCTGTTGACCAGTTTCTGCAGTCCAGTATATGACACATTCCACAGGAGGCTGAGATGCAGGTCTCCTCTTGTTAAATGAACCCCCCCATCTCTTTACATTGTTTTTGTGAAGCTGGGAGATTGTGTTCTCTCCCCTCCTCCACAGGGCAGAGAAAAGCCTCCGCACATTTTTCCAATGAGGGCTACTCTAAAATCCCCCTCAATTCAACTAAACTTTCTTTGAATTGTTCTTTTTTTTTTTTCTTTCTAGGTAAACAGGTTGGGGCCTGGTGGTGAGAACCTCTTGTAAGACCTGGAGGGCACATGAGAGCTACCCAGTGTTCTCTTTAGATTTGGCCATACAGGGCTCCTAACACACTCAGCTTCTGAGCTCTAAAATTCTGAGATAACAGGAAAAGTCCAATTCAATACCAAGAATTTATCATTGCTGTTTCTTGTATTCTTAATCTTTGCTGTTTCTTTTTCACTATAACTTTTATTAATATAGATTTGTATTTTAAAGTAATGTAATTTGAGAAAAAATATCCTTGTCATAATATATGTTGTTGGTTTGTATGTTTTGTGTATTTGCTTATTTTTCTGTTAATTTATCTCCAACATTGGCAGGATTAATCCTGGTTCAGCTTTGTCAGAAATCAGAATCCATGCAGTGTCCTATCTTTCTGAGTAAAAATGACTCTTCCTCTCCAATCTAGATCTGGAGTGGTTTGCATGTACAGAATTTCCAGAACCAACTTTACATTTTGGTAGGAATTGCCTGGGATCTTCTGTTCTTCCAGCTCTTATTTATTAGTTAAGAGGAAGAAACATAATTTAATCCTTTTATGAATGCAGTTATTTATATAGGAGAGACCATGCCCTGTGCTGCACAACTCCAGAAACTCTAGCTCTTCTTTGGTCTATGGAGCATTTCTGAACATATCTATACATCTGGGATGAAATATGCCACAGCTAGAACCTCTATATGTTGCTGTCTTGGGTACTGAAGTCTGTGTTTCTTAATATGTACAGTGAGAGAAAAGTGGCTGTTAGATGTAGTGTAAGTATGGAAGTCACGAGGCCTGGTCAGACAATAGTTCTCAGGCCCTGTGTGTGCATATGTGTGTGTGTGTGTGTGTGTGTGTGTGTGTGTGTGTGTGGGCATGCATGCATGCACATGTGTGTATAGGTGGGGTAGTTGACTGCTTGAGTTTTTGGTCACTGTAGCTACTGTATGCTGCCATTGGGACAGACTGTAAGAGTGAGTAAATTTTTTTTCCTAATCCTATATAATAAAGAGCTAATATGCAAATGGTCATCACACCCTCATGCCATCATGGGTCAGACACTCAACACTGAGGAGATAGTAAGAGGGACCAGCAAGGCACAATTGAGCTCATGAGAAAGGAATGGGGACTACCCAGGCACAAATGAGCTTGCAAGAGAGGAATAAGGACCAGCCAGGCTGCAGCCTGGGAGAGGGACAAGCCACCCTCCCTGTAGTCCTGGGCACCAGCCACTGTGTCTGCTGCCCGGGAGAGGGACAAGCCCCGCGGTCCTGGGCACCAATGGCTGAGCCTGTACCTGCAGCCCAGCCCTGGAGAGGGACAAGTTACATGCCCCATGGTCCTGGGTGCCAGTGGCTGAGGCTGCAGCTCAGGAGAGGGACAAGCTGCCCGCCCCATGGTCCTGGGTGCCTGTGGCTATGGCCTGGGCAAAGCTCCTGCCCACAGTTCCCTCTGGCTATGGCCAGCCTGGGCAAAGCTGGCCTGGATCTGAGGTGTCTATGGCTGGTCAGAGAGAGGGAATTCTGGGTCCTGGATGCGGGACAAGGCAGAGGTGGTTAGGGGTGATCAGGCAGGTGAGCAGTTAGGAGCCAGTGGTTCTGGATTGCAAGGAGGTCCCGGATTGGAGAGGGTTCAGGCCAGGCTGAGGGACTCCCCACACCACTACATGCATGAATTTTATGCACTGGGCCTCTAGTTTATTTGATATTGTTCTGGGCGTTCTACTTCAGAGATCTAAATTTGTTTTCGTCAAGAATAAGTTAAAAAAACATTCGCATTGATTCTGCAACTAGTGCAAATGGCTCTAGCTTTTGTCCAGTTTTCTTTAAAGGCTGAAAATACCTTTCTTGTCAGATCTTCAGGTAGAATGAGGCTAGTATAATTACTTAGAAGGAGGTCTAGTTAGAATCAGGTGCAGACTAATGCTGGAAACAGTGGGAAGGTCTGGTGTTCTGATAGGAAAGTGGGGTGGTGTTTAAGCTCATGGCAGAACCTCTGAATCAGTGTGGGTGCTGAGCTTTGATGTGAGGGGAGGGCATAGGCAAAAGTCAGCTCATGAGAGTCAGTGTCACTATGGATACTGAATAAGATGTGTCTGTGGAAAGAACATGGAAATGTGTGACAAACCCTAGGGGCTGTTAGTAATGCTTTTGTCATTGTTGAAAAGCAATTGCCCCATCTGTTTTCCTTGTTTAGAAGAAAAAGGGAGGAATTTAGAAAACCTGCCAAGTTGTGCTGATAAAGTTGGTCACCATCCAAGCAGCACTTACAAGGACCGCAGAGGCCAGAAGAGGCAGGTGCAATTGAGATGATCTTAAGTGGTATACAAAAGGTGTCCTTACAGCAGGGAATTGCAGTTTGGCAGGAGGTGGACTAAAGCAATGTCCAAAACCTCCCACTACAAATGCACAGAAACACTATTTAGGTGTCCTCAAAATCCTAAACTGAAAATAATCAAAGTTCATCGTAGTGTATTGATATCCCTGAGGTAGTAGCATATGCAAAACTACTTTAAAAATATACTCCCATAACCAGGCCCCAGTTTTCTCATAGAAAAATCAGATCAGCCCTAGCCAGTTTAGCTCATTGGATAGAGCATTGGCCTGTGAACTAAAGGGTCCTGGGTTCAACTGTGGACAAAGGCATATGCCTGGGTTGCACACTCAATCCCCAGTAGGGAACATGCAGGAGGCAGCCAATCAATGATTCTCTCTCATCATTGATGTTTCTATTTCTCTCTTCCTCTCCCTTCCTCTCTGAAATCAATAAAATATATTTTAAAAAAGAAAAATCAAATTACTCTGATTGTTACCTCACAATCAGAATCACAAAATATGTGACATAATGAGAAAGAATGAGAGAGAGAACATAATACACAGGGAACATGGAGTCCATAAACTCAATGAAATAATATGAATGAGGATACAAAATAAATGTTTATAAGGAATAAAGAGATAAAAAGGAAAATCTGCATAAATAAGCAGAATTACACTGAAAAATATTTGAAAAAGAATCAAATAGATATTCTAGAAATGAAATTTTAGGCAATGAAGTTAAACTCAATGGGTTAAACGTCAGATTTGATCAGTGGTTCTCAACCTTTTTTAATGCTGTGACCTTTTAATACAGTTCCTCATGTTGCGGTTCTCAACTTGTGGGTCGCGACCCACAGGTTGAAAACTGCTAGCAAGGTCACCTAAGACCATCGGAAAACAAATATTTACATTATGATTCATTAACAGTAGCAAAATTACAGTTATGAAGTAGCAACGAAAATAATTTTAAGATTGGGGGTCGCCACAACATGAGAAACTGTATTAAAAGGTCACAGCATTAAAAAAAGTTGAGAACCACTGGATTAGATAATGCTGAAGTGATAATTAATCACCTGGAAGGCAGAGCTGAAGAAATCATCCAGGATGCAGCACCAGAGAAATGCAGAGATGGGAATATGTGAAAGAGAGGTTAAGAAGCACATTGTATATAATGAGAAGAAACAGAATATATGTTAACAGGACCTCCAAAAGAAAAAATAGAAAGTGGAAGAAGAAATATTGAAAGAGATAATGGCTGAACAGTTTTTAGAACTGAAAAATGATATCAATTTTTATATTTAATAATTGCAACTAATCCTAAATGGGATTACTAAGAAACAAAGTTAGATGGCAATACTCTATCAAAAAGAAAAATCATAGAATCAGTCAAAGAAATAAGAGTTACCACCCTTAAAGAAACAAAATTTATCACACAGAAATTTTCTCAGAAGTACTGATAGACATCAGCAGATGTTCTTTCTAATACTGCCACAGGATAATAAATAGAGTACAGAATTATGACCAACTATCTCAGACCATCTAATACTATCCTGGGTCATTTATTTATTTGTTTGTTTATGTTTTTATTGATTTTAGAGAGCGAGGAAAGAGAGGGATAGAGAGATAGAAACCTTGATGGGAGACATCTATTGGCTGCCTTCTGCATGCCCCACTGGGGTTCAAGCTTACAACCCAGGCATATGCCCTGACTGGGAATCAAACTGGGGATTTCTTGGTTCATGAGTGGATGCTCAACCATTGAACCACATCAGCCAGGCTCTCCTGGTTTTAGCAGTGAAAAATCCTCTGTCCTGGGAAATCCCCTAGTTTAAGACCAGCTGGGACACCCCATCCCTCTCCACGGTTCCATGCAGTAAACTGTTGTTAGAGAGAGTAAAATGACACCTGACAAAGCTGAAAGAGTTAACCTCTCAGATTGTTGCTGAAAGGACCTGATAGAGACATTGAAGAATAACCAAGAAAGTACAGGATTTAGCAAAAAGTTAAACTGAATCCAGATAAAAGGAGTGGGATGTCAGAACAATGGGAGAACAATAGTGAGGTAAAATATTGATTGATACAAATGAGCATTGAGTATCTACAGTAATAATTAAGATAACTGAAGTTTGGAAATATAAAGAAGAAGAGGGGGGAGGAGGAGGAGAGGAAAGAGGCGGAGGAGGAAGGACAACCCTGACAACAATAACATGTAAGATACTGGGGTAGGATATATGGTGATGACAGTAAACTTTCCAAAGTTCTTAAATTGATTAGGATGAACATAGGATTATTGGCTAACTTTATACTTTAAGTATGCATGTTAAAAATCTCTGATGGCCCTTTTATTCTTGAATAATTTCGTTTTAAAGCCATTAGAGCAAGAGAGGCATCTGTGCCAGGTGGGTGGACAGCTGCTATTCACGGTGACTCAGAGTGATGTGACAGAGCCTGAGCAGAGTGAAGGGAGCATCCATACTGTGGGTGGCTTGGTGCAGTGTGTGGAAGCTTCACAGACTGTGAGGGTGTTTGCAGAGGGGCTGCCTGCCATGGGTGTCAAGACCAGACCAGGAGAGGAGGAAGTCCTTGTGGGGTGGAGATGGAAATTCCTAACATAAGGGGTTCAAATAAAGAAATACATTAGGTATAATTGGGAGCTAAATATATCATTGTCAGGGAGAAGGAGGGAATTACAAAGTAGAAAGGCACACAATTATGAAGAGTCCTGTGGCGATGGAATTGGGCTTGGAGGCATCTGTTCAAGGTGCTCAGTATAGATAGACACAGGAACAAATGTAGATTTGAGTGTATGTGTGCGTTACATGCATACATATATTTCTTAGCTCACTCCACTGAAATGGCCTAGGGCACTGGTCGGCAAACTGCATTAAGGGTTGACAAGAATCTGTCCTGTGTGTCCTTGGACCTTCCACGGTTTGCTGCTCTGTTGACTAATGAGTTTGCCGACCACTGGACTAGACTAAATGTTATCATGTAGTTGGAATCTGTGAGGATTAGGTAATTGTGGCATATTGTGTGCAAAGAGGTAAAGGGTAGTATATGACAGTGGTCAGCAAACGCAATAGTCAACAGGGCGGCAAACCGTGGCTCACGAGCCGCAGTTTGCCAGCCACTGGCCTAGGAATCATATTTATCTCAAACGATTCTGGAAAATTCAATTATACGTACAACTTTTCTGTGAGTTTAACAGTGTTTCAGAAGTTTTAAAAGCATTTTTTAAATTCCCCATCCCCATTCCCACCTCTACCCCCAAAACATTGTGGACTAGTTGCCCCAAGAAAACCCTTCCAGAACAAGGAACTTAAAATGCTGAAGAGAAAAGGAAAGAAAACAACTTCTTAAAAACACACAAAGAGAAACATCCAGAGACCAGAAATGCCAAGACACGATCCTGCAGGAATGAGGGAGCCCCGAAGGATTGTGCCCCGGAGCCCCAGTTTTATTTGGTCACACGTGGGAAACATAGACAGCTGAGAGGTCTGATTAGCAACTGGAACCTGTAAGGGTAAAAGAAAACTTCTCCACCAAAGGAGACTGACCTTTCTCAGGCGTGGCAAAATATAGAGTAGAATAGTAATTTTTCAAATCTGAGATTTCTTAGTCACCAGCTTACTCTCCATGGGTGTGGGGCTGGAAGTTACAGCATCCGTGTGCTCTGAAACACTGCCAGGTGAACCTGAGTTTAGATGGTCCCTGGTTAAGTGTTATGTAGTAGCCAGGTTTTCTTTTCTTTCTTTAATATATTTGATTTTTTTTTTTTTTTTTTTACAAAGAGGAAGGGAAAGGGATAGAGAGTCAGAAACATTGATCAGCTGCCTCCTGCACAATCCCTACTGGGAATGTAACCGAGGTACACGTCCTTGACCAGAATTGAACCTGGGACCCTTCAGTCTGCAGGCTGATGCTCTCTCTATCCACTGAGCCAAACCAGTTAGGGGCAGTAGCCAGGTTTTCTAAGATGCAGGTCTTGAAGCAAGGATTGAAAGTGCTGAGGCTTATTTGGAGAGGGAACTGAGGCAAGGAAGCGTGGGAACTGTGCTGTGAGTGTGGCCATTGCTGGATGATGAAGGCGGCAGAGCCCAGCTGGGGTGCAGCAATTAGGCTGCCTCAGCACAGTTATAGGAGGAAGGACCAAGATTTACCCACCTGGCTCCTCCCATCTCCTGTTTGCCTTTGGGAAGGCAATTCCTCCACCCTTCAGGTGGAGTCCTCTGGCCCCTCAGCAGGTGCTTGGGATGCAGATTCACGATCCTCATTGAGGTGTTTCACTTGCATCTAGAAGTGTTGGGAGAAGCCAGAAACTATACGTGTGTGGCTAATGGTCTGGGGCACATGACAGTGATGAAGGGAAGGTCCAAGCACATACGGGACAGATTCTTGTCAACCCTTAGATGTGGCCACATGGTCCAGGAGGCAGGCAGGGAATCTAAGCAGATGTGAGAGATTCAGGGTCAGTTAAGCTTCTCCTGTGGCCACTCAGATAATATAGATTTTTTTTTTAAACTCTATGTCCTAGTTTCTTCTTCGGGAAGAGAGGAGTAAGACCTCTTCACAGTGGTAGCCAGTTGTGATGTCATGCTTGTTTAACATAAGGCCAAAGATTAGTGATTCATGCCTGCTGGTCCTGCTACTGTTGTTGGTCTTGGTGGTATATTATATTGTCTCCCTTCACCACCACATTCCAGGTTCCCCTCCTGCTCAGTCAGCAACTAAGCTGATTTGGGTTGCTGGCCTAGTGTAGAGGCCCTGACCTTCACCTAAACTTTTTGCTGCTCTGCTTTTGCTGGGTTGTTGTTGTTGTTAGTGGCTTTATGTCCTGCTTGTATACCCTTAACATTGACTTCTACAAATGGAAGTCGGCTTTCTGGGGATTCCTGCAAAGTCCCTGACTGAAGGACCACACTCACCATGAGCAAACGTGAAGTGTTAGCAAATGAACCCCTGTGAAGCAGCTGGACACCATGGATGGCCCTGGAGGTGGTGGTTAATACCCAGCTCCTCAAGTTTTAGCTTCCCAGAAGGATTTCACTCCAGTTGCCCACAGTGGCAGATGGGTTGATAATGCTGGCTTTCCCCTCTCTGTCAAGCTCCTCACTTCTCTCCTGGTGTGTTCAGGACTTACTCCTAAGTAAACTGCTTGCACGTGGATCTTTGAGTTTCTGGGGGACCCACACTGAGACACATTTGCTGTACTTGCTCACTGGCAGTTAATACTGGGCTTGATAGTACTAACAGATACTAGCAAATTTCCATTTTTCAGACATACTCACATCTACTCCCATGGTGGAGTGGCAGTCCGCATTCTTCCTAAATATCAGTGCCAGTTACCACCAAGCCTACACATGCACCAGCTTACTCCTTTGCCTACTGGCCACTACAGAGCCCACTGGCCCAGTGGTAGCTGAAGCTTTCAGCTCAGTGGAGATCTTGCTGATATCCTCTCTCCTAAAAGAGCCAGTCCCTCTAATCCTCTAGAGTCCAAATTTTGGGCCAAATTCCACAAGTGGGTCATTGGGTATGATTATGAGAGGGGCTGCTTTTAAAAAAATATTTTTATTGATTTCAGAGAGGAGAAGAGAAGAAGAGATAAAAACATCAATGATGAGAGAGAATCATGGATTGGCTGCCTTCTGCATGCCCCCCTACCCTGAGTGGGAATTGAACTGACCTCAATGCTCAACCATTGAGTCATACCAGCCAGGCCAGAAGGGCTGCTTTTAATTGTACTCCTTGGTTACTGGAGAATGGACTGGTTTTCTTGTGATCAGAGACTAAAATATATTGGCTGTTGGTTCTATTCTGGTTTCATATTGGAAACTAGACTATATAATTTGTTAATTTGGATGCATATGCTGCTTACTGAGGTGAGCTCCTCAACTTCACATATATTAAACCCAAGTTAGCAGCTTAGCCAGCCTTTGACAAGATGTTCCAGCATTCCATCAAGTTGGCTGCTTCTGGTTGACATTGTAAGACTAAAAACTCCTGTGGCTATAAGCCTACTAACCGTAGCACTGTTGCAATAAAGTGAGTTCCTTATGGTGAGGCTTGGCTCTGTGGGATATCATGTTGATAGAGAAGACGTCTGTAAACTCTCAGGTGGTGGTGCTGGCAGAGACACTGTGGTCCAGAAGAGCAAATACATATGCAAAGTATGTACCACTTCTAGTGAACAAATTGCTGCCCCCTTCAGGTTAGAAGAGATGTTATGTAACTGACCCACCACCAGGTGGCTGCCTGAGCTTCTCAAGGAATGATGGTTTGCAATGTACGTGCATTAGTTTCTCTAGCTGACAGTTGTGTATTCAGCAAGGAACATGGTTAGAATAGGCTGATGCAAGCCAGGCTAATGCAGCCGTTTTTTCCTATGGCTTGCCCATGAGCAACAAGCTCCCTTCAACTCTTTTATGTTATTTGGCTAGGAGCTGGCCCTCATCCACACTGTGCTCTGTACTTCAGGAGTCACAAATGAAGGCCTTCAAGTTTCACCCATAGGATCCAGGTGAGAAGTTCACAGAATAGGGCAGGACTTGCAGCATGGCTCTTTCCAAAAAATTCTCATAATTTCTCCTTCATTGTCAACAACCTAATCTTTTAAAAAATATTCAATTTGGATGGAGGGTGTAAGAGCAGTGAAACCACTTTTTAGATTGTGCCATGGAATGTTTTATATTGTTCTGGCATCTCACTTTGATAAGTGGTATCTATTGTTTTAGGATCTCAGGCAGAGCTTCTAATTTTAATATTTTATAAAACATGTATAATCTTACATCAGCAACTCAGCCTAGACATTTTCTTATATGCACAAGATGTGCAAGGAGTTTCACTGCAACACTGTTTACAATAGAAAGAAAAATTAGAAGAAAAATCTATCTCTAAATAAGGGGGCAGGCTAATAAACCCCAGCTATTCAATGGGGTACTATATAGCAGTTAAAATGAATGAATAAATCTCAGAAACATAACATCCTATCTAATAAAAGAGTAATGTGCAAATTAACCATCACTCTGTGACAATATGGCGGCCCCCATAGCCACAAGAAGGCGGCCCCCAGTCCTCTCAGCCCCGCTGCTGCAGTGTCTGGGCCTGTCAGCCCTGCCAGGGTTAGGGGGGGAAAAGCAGTGAGGCTAGATCCACCCCCAGACACGGTAGATAGAGCCTGGACAGCAGGGCTTGGGGGCTTCCTTAGTGTGGTGGTAGCAGGGATGGCCCCAGGCCCAGCAGACAGAGCCCGGACAGTAGGACTTGGGGGCTTCAAGCAAGGTGGCTGCAGGAACACTCCCAGGCCCTGCAGACAACAGGGCATGGGGGCTTTCTTAATGTGTCAGTATCAGCGAAGCCCCCAGGCCTGCCAGACAGAGCACACTGCAGGGCATTGGGGCTTCTTTTGCATGGCGGTGGCAGGCAGAGAGCAGACAGCAGGGCATGGGGGCTTCATCTCCATGGCTGCAGTGAAACCCCCAGACCCCACAGAGAGTAAAGACCATGGGGAGTGGGCCTAAGCCATCAGTAGTACATCCCCTGAGAGCTCCTGGATTGTAGAGGGTGTAGGTGGGCTGAGGGACTCCTGTGCACGAATTTTGTGCCTATTATGGGCCTCTAGTTGAGTATAAAAGGCAAGTTGGATTCATACAATCTACTATCATTTACTTAAGTATTAGAAACCTGACAGAACATAACATAATGGTTTTGAATGCACCCCATATGTGAAAATATTAAATACAGACAACAATGCTACATATCATTATTGTTTGTAGGAAAGGAGAGAGGAATACAGTAGGTAAAAACCCTATCTTTTAAAGACAAAAATGATTTTTAAACAAATATGATAAAGTATTTACTCTTAATTATTTAATTCACATTAAAATTTAATAAATTAATAATATAACACAATTAATATTATATAATTAAAATATAATTTAATAAATAGACACATTTCAATTTGATAAAACATTACATTTCATATTGATTCCACTTTGAAAAGAATTTTATGGCACTTTTGAAATTACCCACTATTAAATTAAAAATTTTTAGAAAAAATAATGGACTTGGTGTTGTAAAAAGCCCAAACTACTGGTTCCTAAATATTTAGTGTGAGTTTGACTTTTTGGCATAAAATTTGCACTCTTTAACATTATCTCTACATATTTGAATGATAGTGGTATTATGTATGAGGTAATATTTATTCCATTTCTGAACAATGAATGATGCTGAAGATTAAGACTCATTTGTCCCCGAGATGTAAATAATTTAGTTTTTTTTCTCTAAGTATCAATGTTTTTTTTTCCTATGGTGGGATCCCACTTGCTCCTTCCTCTTTTGGCTGCTCCTCCAGGACAGCTGGCCAGTTCCTGGCTCCCTCCTCTCTGTCAGCACCTGCATCAGCTCTCACCTGTGGTCCTGTGTCTCCCCCTGGGTCTCTGAGGTTCCCTCTGTCTGTTCACATGCTTCTACTGGGTTTCACTCCATTGAAGGCAAAAAGGTCATATATTATTCAAAACTATGAATTTGGCCAAAAATTATATTCAGAGTCTGTTTCCCCTGAATACACTTCAGACTGTTCTGTTTATAAAAACATTTATTGAGCAGCTATTATGTGCCAGAAACTTTGCCAAGTCTTGGCAGTACAAATGATGATTAAGATATATATAACTTTTGCTTTAAAGACCTGAGTCCAGTGACTAATGACCTGTTTCCAAGTCCTCTGAACTTTGAGAACAGGAAAGCTCTGATTCTGGTACATCTTGTCTTCTCTGATGATCTCCAGGCTCACATTTCCAACTGCCTCATAAAACTTTTCCTTAGATGTTCCATAGTAACCTCACATTACACATGTCAAAATTGTTTTTTCTTATTTTCAGATTCCTTCTGTTCCCGACATCCTTGTTTCTCTCTTACCTTTCAGTCCTCACCCTTATTCCTTCAATAACTTGTTGGTCTTCAGTGGTTACACTTATTTTCCATTTCCAGGGCTGCTGCTATTGGCCCTCGGTCTCTTGTCATTTCAGGTCTGGACTATCCTAATTGCCCCTTAATTGCTCTGCCTATCATCTCCATGTATGATCCAATCTATTATTGTTGGCTGACTGGTCTTCCCAAAGTATCCCCTTAATCGTTTCACATCACTGCACCCAAACCTTCAATGGTTCCCAGTGACCAGAGTGGGAAAAAGTCCATCCTACTCCAGCTTCACTGTCCTTAATTTTAGGGGCCTAATCCATCCAGTCAACTTTAGTTCTTGATCTTCATATCCAGGTTAAATAAATGCTACAGTTTACAGGTATATAAAGGGAAAGAAATACTTTATGGTAAATTTAATTTGATTGCAACTTCAAACTGGTCATGTTTAGGAGTCAGGGTTTCTTGCCTTTCTATCTCATTTCTCTGCATATACCCAGCATTGTTATAGCAGTGGTTCAGCATACTTTCAAATTATCTGCTGCTAAGCACCCACCTTGCTATGGTTGTAACAGAGGGCAAACAACAACAATAACAACAGCAACAGCACACACAACTTCATGAAATATTTGCTGGCCACTTAAGTGCTACAGCTAAGGAAAAAACATGGTATGAGGCTAACCTTGCTGTGTTATGGGCCCAGGATTTTACCCATAACTGCCTTCATTAGCACACAATTTGCAGGAAGCAAAACCTAGGCTTCTAAAAGCATCCTTTGAGGGGGTGGGTTTGTATACTAATTTAGATGCTGCATTTACATCTCCTTAGGAGGTCGCCAAGGGAGACACAAATAGGGGCCCTCACATTACTGTCAGGGGCAAATGAATCATGTTCTAATTGCAGATTATCAACAGAATGGCCACAAGTGTGTCAGAAAAGCTAAGAAAATTATTTGCTATACGCAAACAAAAGGTTCTGATCTTTTGTGTTTATTTTTAGATAAATAAGAAGCCTATTGTGTGTTTGTAACCAACTTGATGTCTGAAATATTTTAAGCACTCACACACTTTTCTATGTGTCAGATTATGCCAGACTATAAAATTCCCTAAAATGACATATTTAAAATGAAAGGACAGTTCAGGGAAAATGTGATACCCTGTGCAATGAACTGCAACTTAACAAATGGCCAGTTACACTCATGCCCAGGAAGTATCAGACTTACCATTAACACGGAATTCCTTTCTGGCTTGTCGATTGAGTTTGGATGACTTCCAATAACCTTTAGGTAAAATTAGCAAGAAATGTCAGTGGAAAGGTAGTTTAGAACTTTTATTGAGGGACAAAAAGAAAAAAGAATTGTTCTTTACTGAGCTTTGGAACAACTTCAAATTACTAGGCGTCTCAAGTGATTGACTCTGTTTTGTGCAATTTAGGGATGTATTTCAATTTCCTGATCTGTGAACTGAGGTTATAAGAATAAGAGATGGTGTTATAAGTCATGTTGCTGCCTGTGTACATTATTTGCATTGTCTCTAGATGCTAAATGACTGTAAGAAAAATATTGTTATGTGGGTTCACAAACCAATGACGGTTAAGTCTTCCCTAAATGGTTGAGGTCTCACTGGAGTTTTGCCAGCTGACTATGGGTGAGATTTATCCCTAAGTGGGAAGGTCCTTATAGGTAGAGGGTTGAAATGTGACTGCCTGATGATAGAGAACTGGCACCATGAAGAATTTCTTCATATTGTTTGGTTCTTACCAACCCACTGAACCTGGTAGCAGGGTATGGAGAATGATTCTGCCCTTCAGTGCTGGAATTACAGCAAAGGTATAAAGCTAAAGACAATCACAGTCAAGTGCCCACCCAAAGAGTCACCTCCATTGGGGCTATTCAGATTTGATTACTAAGTGGTGGTTAAACCCACCTCATCACCATATTCCCTGTTCCATCCCTGTCCACAGGAGGATTTGAGATGGAGGAGGTCATTAGGGTCCACATGGGAGGTTCTCTCCTGCCTGAGAACCAAGTAAAGGGCCTCCGAGGGGATCAATCATAGAGTTGGGGACACCTGAGAAGAATGACCTGTATCTTCTCCCTGTATCTTCTATCTGAGCTCCAGAACCTGCAGGCTTACCCTGCAATGACATGGGCGTGGTGCACAGTGGGGCAAGAACATCTTAGGTAACCCTGGCATATGACTCCTTAAGTGTGTGAAATGAGGAGACCTGGCTACTCCTAGTTCAGAGATTTCTGAGCCGGGAGGCTTATAGATTAAGAAGAGGCCAGAATATGAGATACTAAAGAAGAACAGGATGGGACCACATCCATCCTAGTCCCCTGTGACCCTCTGAGGGCACAGAAGGGGCCACACAGAGATGATGTGATGGGTGGAATTATAGCACTGCCCAGGTAGCCACTGGGCCAAGCAAGGTACCACCTGACCCAAAGAAAAGGCTGGAGAGCCCTAGCTGGGTGACTCAGTTGGTTGGGGCATCATTCCATATACCAAAATATTGTGAATTCAATTCCTGGTCAGGATACTTCAGTTTTGAGTTTTATCCCTAGTTGGGGTGCATATAGGAGGCAACCCATCAATGGAACAAATGAGAGATCGGGATTCCCTTTTTTTCTGGGGGTCCTCAGGACTTGGGGGCAAGATGCAGTTGAGCATAACCTCCGGAAATCATAAAGAGCCTGAGAGGTCAGGACATCTACCCTCATAGACATGATTGCTGCCCTCACTTGTTTCTCCTCACTGCCCTTACGGGGCCAGAGGAGCCAGACTTGGAAAAGAGAGGAGAGAAGTTATTGCAGAGTCAATCTATGTTCTTTCTTCACTCCAAGAGCCCATGACTATGGGTCTACTTATCTTGAAGACGGTGAGGTGGATAATTTCCACAATCATCTGAAATATTAGCCTGTTTAATTGGAGTAATACTAATAATACTGGTTAGCTATAGAATGTGAAAAGAGGACATTGGTAGGGAATAGGACAGGGCTATTTGACGAAGCATGACTGAAAGGATTTGAAAAAATAATAATTCCATTTTAATAACCTCATTAAAAGTCAAAAGTCCTGTATAAACTGTCCACATTTGAAATGTTGGAATTCTCTTAGTAATATGCAGGACCCAAATCCTGAATTTGGGATTTGCAGGGACCAGAACAAGGGAGCCCAGAGCTTTCGAAGTGACATTGCTTTTCAGGTCCCTGGAATGAGATTGGGAGGCACAAAAGGAGACTGCGGCCTTTTCTTGGAAGCCTGTGCTCTGAGATGCAGGAGTGGGAGGCACAAAGGGGAGGAAGCCTGTGCTCTGAGATGCAGGGAGGGAGCCAGTGTGGGGAGAAAGCCACATTATAAGAGAGAGGAAGTTAAGTAGAAAGACAGGGTGAACAGCAGTAGCACTGGACCTCCGAGGAAGAGGAAAGAGTGTCCTGTTTGGCAGTGGATCCTTTGTTTCTGTCTTTTGGAGTCTTCACTTGCTGTTGGTGAAGGTTGCGGGCAAGGGTTTGGAGGTGGGGGCAAGGCTTCTTTTCCTCATTAGCTAGAGTCATACCATTGTTCACAGTTGAGACCCTCATTTTACATAATCCCTGTTCTACTAGTACCTGATAGAGGCTGATGGCCCTCTGCTCTATTCCTCACTACACAAGTATTTTTGGAGAGTCCCTGTATACTGCAACCCAGTGTCAGGTCTGGTTAGTTGCCATGTAGTTCTCGCTATCCAGCCCTTGTTGCCCTGCTCCAGCCACATTGCTTAGCGGTGACTTGAGATACCTGGAAAGTCCATTGAGAAACACATCTACTCTCCATTAGGGACTTTGTCTCTGCTGCTGGGAACTGTCACCATTCCTGCTGTCTCAGAGGAGGCATGGCCCCTCCTGACCATGCTCAGGATCCTTTGAAAAGTCAAAACTTTAAACCCTGGACCAAAGTTGTTGTGGCTGGCTGATCTCTCCCAGAAGTGCTAGTCTTTTTTTCCTCAATTTTTTTTTTTTTTACTGTATCCCCATTAGTTTACCAGAGGTGCTCACACATATCTGAACTTGGTTGTGATCATACTTTAGATTCAAACTGGGACTCTCTTTTTAAGGCCATGAAAAAATGGAAGTTGAGGAGAGGGGAACCTGTGAGGCTGGAACTAAAATGTCTGTAAGCATAGTTACTATCTATGCTCAGAGGCACTGGGGTTAGAGAGGAGGAGTGAAAAGGGAGAAGTGAACCCACATCTACCTTTTGGAGCCACAAGGAGATGGTGTGTGGCCTGATGGCTGAGTGAGGAACAAGAGTGAACTTTGTCCACGTAAGGCCATATACTATTCTGCCCGCTATTTAGGTGATAACCGAAATTTAACATGACTAGTTTGTTTTTATATTAATTCAAAAATCTGTAATTATTTTTATTTTTTTGACTATTACTTTTTCCTCAAATGTGAACATTTTTCTTATAAAATGATTAAAAATTATTTTTTAAACATTAATTCTATCTGGAGATTAGTGATCTCAGATCCCTTCCATATGAAAGTTAGCCATAACTGTATATGTTATTAAAGCAACTTTGCTTATGACCCAAGACCAGATGCCTAGTTGTATCTGAAGCTGCAGATGATATTTTGCTGGAGATTTGCATGAAGTATTAAACACTTTACAACTCTCAACACTTAATTCAGATTGGACAGATTTGCTGTTTCAGAGAACAGTTTCCTGAAATTGTTGTGGGTTGATTGTCATTACTGCACTTGCTGTAGGATGAATCGAGAAACTGTTCTGGAATATATTAGTGGCGAAATTCATTTCTTCCAATGCACTTCTTGGACATTTATGTAGGCAATTTTCTTTCTTAGGACTAAAGGTATATTCTGTGAAGTAGGAATACCAGGTACTTAACACTAACTCAAATTTAGAAGAAACACTGTTCTCTTATTTGATGAACATCCCTCTAGAATTGTTCTGGATTCTATTTTCTTTCTTGCCCAGAGGTAGGACGTGACCAGTGTCTCTTATCTTAGCACTTTCAATTGTGATGAGACCATCAATATATATTTAAAGAATTGTTATTCTTGGTGCAGTGAGAGAGGGAAAGAGTCCTAGTCTCTAGTGTTTGACCTCTCTGTAGAAGTGTGCTCAAAAAGGGTGGGTACTGAGCCACCAGATCAAGCCATAATTGAGGTACAAAGGGTGGCTAATTTTATTTTCCATTTTTTAAAACTTTAAAAAAATATATATTATTGATTTTTTTTTTACAGAGGGGAAGGGAGAGGGATAGAGAGCTAGAAACATCGATGAGAGAGAAACATCAATCAGCTGCCTCTCGCACACCCTCTACTAGGGATGGCCCACAACCATCTAGTTTTCTCATTTGAGAGCAGTCCTCCTGCTTTGGAGGGAGTGCTGCCAGAAAGCTGAGTCTCCGACAAGCTTTAGGAAAAGAACTTATAATTCAAACTGAATGAGTTGTGGCCATAAAAAAGAAGGGCATCTTACCCTTTGACCGGGATTGAACCTGGGACACTTCAGTCCACTTTATCCACTCACTGAGCCAAACTGGTTAGGGCTATTTTCAGTTTTAATGGTAAAAGGGTGGGTAGGATATGCAATTATAAAATAATTGAAACTAATGCAAAATAAAAATGGATTCAAACTATCATTGGAAAAAAAATTAAGAGATTGGGATTTGAAGTTCGTCAAAATAGAGTTTGATTCCTGGATCTTTCAGTTACTAGCAATTTGGTCTTTTATGTGTTTCTTGATTCCTCTGAGCCTCAGCTTCTTCATTGGTAAATAATTATTTGCCTGGTAGAATTGTTATGAGAGTTTAATGAAGTGATGAGTGAGTAGCATGCAGCCCAGTGAATGACCTGTATTAGGTGAATAATGAACATTTGCTGACATGACCACCAAGCATTCATTTTTTGGGCAACAGCATCTAGTTTTCCCATTTGAGAGCAGTCCTCCTGCTTTGGAGGGAGTGCTGCCAGAAAGCCGATTCTCCGACAAGCTTTAGGAAAAGAACTTATAATTCAAACTGAATGAGTTGTGGCCATAAAAAAGAAGGGCATCTTACCCTTTGCAGCAGAGTAGATAGATCTAGAGGGCATTAACTTAAGTGAAATAATACAGATAGAGGAAGACAAATACCAGAGGACTTCAGTTAAATGTGGGACAAAATAAAGAAACAAAACTGAAACAGACTCATAGATACAGAGATGGTTGCTAGAGGGGAGGGCAGGTTGGGGATGCAGGTGAAAAAGGAAAAGCGATTAAGAAGTACCA
The DNA here is from genome assembly GCA_011751065.1 of Lasiurus cinereus. Classification (NCBI taxonomy): domain Eukaryota; kingdom Metazoa; phylum Chordata; class Mammalia; order Chiroptera; family Vespertilionidae; genus Lasiurus; species Lasiurus cinereus. The sequence goes on along the minus strand of JAAGEH010000307.1, from coordinate 50,479,214 downwards.
ATTGGTAGTTTCAAAATAGTCAGAGGGATGTAATGTACAGCATAAGGAATATAATAAAAATATTGTAATAACTATGTGTGGTACCAGTTGAGTACTTGAAAAATCAGTGATTACTTTGTAAAGTATCTGACTGTCTAACCACTATGCTATACAACTGAAAGAAATGCAAAATAATATTGAATAAAAATGGTAATTGCAAAATTAGAAATTAAAAAACAAAACAAAACTGGATGAGTAGCTTATCTACCTCCTCCCTGCTGTAGTGACTCCTTTAGGTAATAAGTGAGTCCAATTGAAGTGCAATTCAAGGTGAGAGCTGCTAGAGAGAGATACCTTCCCCTCTGAACTGGAACACAGTGAAAGACTGAAGCTGTTGGGAACCATTTTGCCCCTAGCTAAATTAACTAGTATATACTCCTTTATACTTAAGTTCTTTTTAAAGATATATTTTTATTGGTTTCAGAAAGGAAGGGAGAGGAAGAAAGAGATAGAAACATCAATAATCAGGGGGAATTATTGATTGGCTGTCTCCTGCGCCCCCTATTGTGGATTGAGCCTGCAACCTTGACATGTGCTCTGACACAAAATTGAACCTTAACCTCCTGGTTCATAGTTTGATGCTCAACCAACTGAGCCATGCTGGCTGGGCCTTTACTGAAGTTCTTTACTTTTAATCAAATGAGTCTCTACAGGCAAGGTACATAATAAATTTTAGTGATTCTCCACCCCACCCCTCATCCAAGAGAACCCTGCAGAAAAAAGGATGAAAGCAATTTAGGGTTCCTTTGAAATTCCTACAAGGAGGCAGAAAATGCAAGAAAGTGCTTTCCAGACTCTGCAATTTGATATATAAACAACTTCCAATATACATTTTTATTAAAAAGTAAAATTCATAAACACCTGCCATGTATTCTTACTATTTTCTCATAAAAGAAAGGTCTGTTTTTTGAAAATATATTCTAAAATAAGTATAGACTATAATAAAACTAAAGGATCTTAGTTTAAATGGAGAAAATCTAGTTTTGAGAAAAATGAACTTCACTGTCCTCATTTCATTTTATCCCAGAGCAGCAAAAATGTCAGTGGTTTCATAAGTTCCAGGTCTGAAATAAGACTTCCTGGAATCAAATTCTGGCTCTATCACTCACTAAGCTGTTCCTTCATTGCTCTGAGTTTCTGTTTCTTCCTCTGCAAAACAGAGAAACTAATGATGGCTATCACACGAGGGTTTGGTAAGGAATAATGAATAAATAATGTATATAAAGTTTGTAGACTAGTGCATGGCACATAGTGAATACTCAATAAAATGATTGTTATTGCTATATTATAATTACTAATAAACAATCAGTATTATTATAATAATCAGTGGGACAGATACCAGGTTCTAATTTCAGCCTTGCTATTCTGTGACCTTGAGCAGGTCAGCTCAGCACTCTGGGTTTCAGCTATTGATCAGTAGAATGCAGCAATTTGGTTTGATAACCTCCAGACCTCCATGAACTCTGTGAAAGCAGGAACCCCATACCTATTCTCTGATTCTGCTTTTCTGTGTGTGTGTGTGTGTGTGTACGCACGTATGTTTGGGGGAGGGCGGGGAGGCACCATCTCTGGCCAGCCAGCGCTCACATGGGACCACCAGCAATCCATTCTGCCCCAAAGTTTTCCTGTCAGATGGTTGCTTTTCGTTCTGGGTGACAGGAAGACATGGAGAGAAAAAAATCTGTTGGAAGAGTGAGTGAAAGGATTCATGGTAGGAAATTTCCAAAGATGAAGTTGGTAAAATTCCAATGATGCCAGACACAGTTTCTTTTTTATTTGGGAGAGGGGGGGTTGAGGGTAGGGGTAGTGTCAGGATGTTATATAGTTCTAACCTCCCCACTGTCCTCTACTGGCAGAACCTAGTGACTGCTGGGAGGACGGGGGTCCCACCTGTCTGCAAGGGCAATCCCAGGCTTGAAGGAAAACTGAGCATCCTTTTGAGTGCAAGTAAAGACAAGGTGGTGAAAGGTGGGTGTTTGGACATTAACTTTGCAAGGAAAAAAGAGTTCAGGCAACTCAAATAGAGGTTAAAGGCTCTGCTCAGCAATGGGCAGAAGTGTCGTGTATGTGATGGGATCTTGTCCCAGGCAGCAGTCTTCTTTCACTGAAGCTGCTATAAAATGTGTGGTTGGAACTGTGGGAGACCGTGTCAGGTCTTCATCTTTTTCTTGGAATTGTTGGTCCAGTCTCTTATTAGCAGCTGTCAGAATCATTCCTTTGAGAACTATCTGCCTTGTGGATTGTTCACTGTCTAATGTCACTTAAGGTTCAGGGGAAGGAGAGATAGATATAGGAGAAAATAAGAGCAAGGAAGGAGAAGAAGAGAGGAAATAAAAAAAGGGAGGGTAAAGTCAAAACAGGCCACTAGGGTGTATTTTAATTCTCTGGTTTTAAAAACTTTTCTTAATTTTATTTTTCAGGTGGCTTTAAAATGCATTTATTCCCTTCCCCCTTTGGACTTGATATTTTCATTTTTATTTCCCCAAATAGCATAGTAAGTGTTTTGAAAATTCCACTAAGAGGAAAAGAGAGCTAAATTATACAGGTGTGTATGTCTTATTATCCTTAAACTTTATGTATGTGTATAAACATTATATATACTTATTTATATAAGTTATATTCCATAATAAAAAATGTCAAAATAAGAGCAAGAGAAGGAAGGAGAAACATTTAGTTTAAAAATGAAAAGGCAAACAAATTTCATATCTTACAATAACTCAATTCATCCTCCTTTGGGTCAGTTATATGCTTTTATGTCAAGTGTCAGGTAGGGGAGGGAAAGATAGGAAGCAATAAAAAATTTCAAGAACTTCAGGTTCTTGGAATTATAACCTAGATGTATGCTCTTAGATTTTGTTTCTATTGAGATCGTATTCACAGTTTATGAAGCTAGTGAATTTTCATCAAACACCAAAGGGCAACGTGGAGTGCACAAAGGAGGAGAATGGTTCCAGCATTAAGATGAACGTAACATTTTGCTGGCAACAGGCTTTATGTTTATGGCTCAAATCCACCTTTACAAACCTGCCCTGTTCCCTGCTCCAAGTGCTTCATTACTCTACAGATGTGTACTCACTGCATTGCTTACTTACATAAGGGATATTTAGGTACTTTTTTGAGATTCCTGCTCTCTGGGTATATCTTAATGAAAATGGATTGAACTGGTAATTTTAAACCTATACTTTAAAAACCGAACTGATACTAATCTAACAGATATCAAATTTGAGGCAGAATATAAAGGAGAGGAGAGTGCTGAGGTGTGGAGGAAGAAATAGCCAATCAGACATTCTTCTGCTTTAGTCCAGGACCGAAACCTGAATAGTAGTGTGTCAGGGATTGAATGTCTGTGTCTTCCCCCTTTACTGTTCCCACCCCCCAATTCCTATGTTGAAAACCATATCTCCAAAGTGATGGTGGTAGTAGGTGGGGCCTTTGGGAGATCATCAGATCAAGAAGGTGATGTCTTTGTGAATGGGATTAGTGCCCTTATAAAAAAGACCCCAGAGAGCCCCCTCTTTCCTTCATTCATGTGAAGACACAGTGAAAAGGTGTTGACTCTGGGCCAGGAAGGGGGCTCTCACTAGACATCAAATCTGCCAGTGCTTTGATCTTGGACCCCCCAGCCTCCAGAACTGTGGGAAGTAAATGTTTGTTGTTTAGCCGCCTTGTCGCTGGCATTTTTGTCATAGCAGTCTTAATGAACTGAGACAGGTGGGACAGAGTCACATCTGGCACAAGCTTATTGGTGGTGGCACTGCTTCTAGTCTCCCAGAATCTGCCATGTTATTTTCCTCTGCCCTGCTTCAGCTCTTTTCATGTTTACTACAGCCATCTCACTCTACCCCATTTTCTTCTCTCTCCCTCTCTTTTTCTAGGTATTGATATTAACCTTCTCCATTAACTAGGAGGCATAACTAGCCACCAGATTCAAGTTTGCCAGTGCAAAGAACCTCATCTGTTTATTAGTTTCACATTTCAGGTCAATCCAATCTAACTAACTGCAGATGTCTAGATCCTGGGAATCACCAGGTATAAGACATGGCCTCTGTCCTCCAAAAGCACACAGTTGTTGTATTTTGGGGCCATTCATATTGCTATTGCCATGTCCTCAGAGTAGAATGACTGCTACATTTAGTTTGTTAAATAGATTGAATCACTTTTAGTAATATCATCAATGAGAGTTGTTACCTAGTAAAATTATTGGGAAAAAGGAAAAGTCTGAATTTTCCAATATGTTTTTGCTCATAGAAAAGGCAATTATGTGCCGAAACCGGTTTGGCTCAGTGGATAGAGCATCGGCCTGCGGACTAAAAGGTCCCAGGTTCAATTTTGGTCAAGGGCATGTATCTTGGTTGTGGGCACATACCCAGTAGGGGATGTGCAGGAGGAGGCTGATCAAATGTCTCTCATCGATGTTTCTAACACTCTATCCCTCTCCCTTCCTCTTTGTAAAAAATAAATAAAATATATTTATAAAAAGAAAAGACAATTATGTTATGCATATATGATTATAGAAAAAAAATCTTAAAAGATTCAAGGGGTGAGGAGATGGAAATCAGGAGGGTCAGTGAGCTGCTGTTAGGTGCTTGTGAGTAGGGTGGCTGCTTAGCACACACAGACTCCGCCCTGAAAGACCCCCACATGCTAAGGGGAAACAGAAGGAAAAGGAGAAAATGATGCCCTGCCTTCCACACATTTAATTCTCAACAAGAACATAAAAATAGATTTTGTTCCAGAAATTTGATGTGTGGCTAATTCAAACCTATAACTTTTTTTCCTTATTCTGGAAAATGGGCTTAGTCATAGCACAAATCTCATTCCAATAAATATTGAATTGTGCCATACACAATGCAAATGCTTCAATCTTAACTGGACTTCAGTTATCAAGGGATAAAAAATGATTCAATTTGTAAAATCTATTTAATGGGTGTTTTGTCTTTTATGTAATGCCTTTTTCATTATGATTAAGTTGCTTAGATGAAAAAAACAAAAAACACACAATTCAGCCAATTGAAGCAACTTCAAAATTCTAAAAAATGGACAATATCAAGGTATTGACAATATCAATACTTTTGATTTAGATGTTGGCATGTTGCTAACCTTAAGGTCAGACATCTGGTTTGAACTCTGGCTCACCACTACTTATATGATGTCCTGACAAGTTTTCCAACCTCTCCATACCTTATTTCTGTAAACTGAAGCTAATAATAGTATTAATTCCATTGTGTTGTTGTGAGGATTAAGTGAGTTCCTCAAATAAAACATTTAGAGGAGCAGCTGGCACAGAGTATTCTTCCGTAAGAGTGTCGTCATTAGCGTCAGCATCAGCATCATCAGCATCATCTCCTGACAGGTTAATTGACGCAGCATCAAATATTTTTTTTCAGTGGTGAAGACTGAATTCACATTATTTACCTTTCAGAGAAGTTCAGCTAAAATTGTCTGTGATGAGACTACTATAGCCTGTGGGTACAGTCATTGTACAAAGAGCACCTCATGTTGCTCATTATTAAATGTGTTCCCTTACTGTTTCACAACCATTTAATTCACAGATGACTCAAACGACTGAAAGAACATTCTTTATTTATTCAGGGTTGAAGAAAGTAGTACAGTATTTGTCTTTTAAAAAGAGAACTTGGAAAATGGGTTTATTATAGACACATTCTGCTCTGTTCTCTCTTTCTGGCTTTACAGGGAATAACAATAAACCCTCCAGTGAGTGGACAGAAGGAAGTATTACTCTGAGTTTTATCTAGTGCCTCTCCGTGGCCAGAATCCACAACAAGGGATCTTTAAATTTATTGTAGAAGAAATGGGATTGGCTTCAAGAGAAGGCAAAAATAATTAGATTGATTTAATGGGGATTAAAGACCATTCATAGTATTAAGGCATATACATAATGAATATATATAGAATGCTGTATGCATTCATTTATCTACTGAAGACAAAAAAGAATATTTGTTGGGTTGTCAGGAATAAAATTTTAGGTAGCTGATATAAGATAAGCAAATTCTAGACAGGGGCTTCCTTAGGCCACAAGGGGTGCGCCCTCTTGTGGACAGAAGCTGTTTTTCTTTTTTTCATTAGTTCATGTAGGATTTCTACCTAAAAAGCCTTCCTTATCCTCTATCCCTACTGCTAACAGCCATCCCATGGTTCATTTCACATTTGCTTATTAATAAGTTACTGTGTGCTGCCTGTGATGGCTGTCCTCTCCTCATCTGTCTATGTGGGTGGAAACTATTTTTTCTGCTTTACTTATTTTATTAATATATTTTTATTGATTTCAGAGAGGAAGGGAGAGGGAGAGAGAGATAGAAACATCAATGGTAAGAGAGAATCATTGATCAGCTGCCTCATAAATGCTCCCTACTGGGGATCGAGTCCACAACCCAGGCATGTTCCCTGACTGGTATTGAACCATGACCTCTGGGTTCTTAAGTCAACACTCTACCACTGAGCCACACTGAAAGGAGTTTCTAGGGGTAAAATAGGCAGGTATAGGAAGTTTTAGGAATCAGGGGGGTTCTTTGGGGGAGAACTACAGGGCTGCAAAGCTGAGATCTGCCAGATACATTCACAGAATAAGGGGGCCCGGGAGCTGCCAAAAGGTATACAACTATAGAATAAAGGGAGAGGAAGCCACTCATTCACAGAATAAAGAAGAAGGCCATAGGGAATAGAAAAACAAAAGGGAGAAAAAACAGGGGAACCCCACTGTGGAGTTTAAGCTATGAAGCTGCCATAGTGACCAATCAGAGGGAATATCAGGACACAAAAAACTTCAGCCTTTATGAACCTTAAGAAAGAGTGACTTGGGGGGTCTCTCTCCCCCTCCCCACGTGGGAGTCTGTGCTTGTTCTCAATAAATTTCCACCTTTTCCTATACCACCTTTTGTCCGTGGCTTCATTCTTTAAATCCCCCTGGACAAGAATCTGGGAAATCACCTTTGCATTCTGCCCAGAGGAAAAATAGTGCATTCCAGTTTAATTTTCGCATTTCAACACCCAGGTGTGGATGGAAACCATTGACAGAGTTTTCATTGTCTTTAAAACTGCCTTTAGTGAGTAGCTACTGTCTGCAATGCTTTCATTTGGACTGTCTTTGACTTGAGGTGACTCCAGTAGGGCTGCATAGATGCAAGAATATTTTCTGGGGCCTCAATGAACCAAAGTCAAGCTGGGTTATATGCAAAAGTGAATCTTGCCTCCTTTCTGTTAGGTTTTTCACATGAGTACCAAAGTAGAACTACTTTTTACCCAGTGTCATGTAGTAATATTAGTGAGCTGCACTTTTGTTTGTTTGCTTTGATCTACCTACTTCCTAAGATGCAGAGTGAAAATCTATAAGAAATGAACTAAAAGGCAACTCTGAGCCATAGACAGCATGCTGAAGTCAGATGAGATCTCTCTTGCAAAGCCTTGCAAGGCCCTGCTATTGGACCAAGTCTCTGTGTCTGACATCTTCGAATGAGTTCTTCAGTATCCAGGCTTATTCAAGGAAAGGCATTGCCTAGGTTCAGGCTGGGCTTAAGTGTTTAGTGCTTTGATGAAAGTCAACAGAGCTTCTTCAGCTACTTGCTCATCAGGATGGTTGTGAATTGGAGAAAGATCAAGACTTTAAAATATGAATGACTGGTAAGTCAAGGAAATTTAAATTATAAGATCAATGCATTACCAATGTTAGACTCTATTATATGTATCTATATGTAACACACACACAAACGTAAAGGTTGGAAGGAAATATACTAGATTATAACGAAATTCGTGCAAGGGGCTTGGCCCTCTCAGGTGCACTGGCTTGCCTCAGCCCTCACAGTCTTGGCTTCATCTGGACAGTCATCCAGAAGGACTTCCATAAGGTCTTTTGGCTGTCCAGTCTAGTTAGCATATTATTATTATGCTTTTATTATTATAGATTATTTCTCAGAGTGTAGGATCATGACTGAGTTTTAATTTATTTTTTATTTTGTTTTATTTTCCACTTTTGTTTACAATAAATGTGCATATTTTTTAATATTCACAAAAAATATTAACTTTCCTTTTAAAGAGAATAAATATGAGTAATTTAAGGCTAGGCAGCAAGTGATAGACATGGAACTGACAGATAATGTAACACAGAGAGCAGGTCCAGAATTACTGAATATCCCTTTGCTACAGCATGGATGGAGCTGGAGAGCATTATGTTAAGTGAAAAGAGCCAGTCAGAGAAAGACAAGTACCATATGACTTCACTCATATGTGGTATCTAATGAACAAAATAAACTAATAAACAAAAGCTGTTAGGGAAGAGGGGTGGTGGGGCTAGGTGAAAAATGTGAAGGAATTAAGCAAAGAAAAAGTAAAAAAACCCTCAAAAATCTCATAGACACGGACAGCAGTATAGTGATTAGCAGAGGGAAAGAGAGGTGGGAGGGCGGTAGAAGAGGGTATACAGGGGATAAATAGTGGTGGAAGGAGACTTGCTTGGGGTGCTGAACACACAATCTACAATAATAAAAGTATAATAGGCTAATTGGACCAGACCATTGAATGACCTTCTGAAAGTCCTTCCAGACAAAGCCAGGGCTGCGAGGGCTAAACTCCTTGCACAAATTTTGTGCACTGGGCCTCTAGTATAATATATAGATGATGTATTTATTATAGAATTGTACACCTGGAACCTATATAATTTTATTATCCAATGTAAACCAAATAAATTCAATAGAAACTACATTGAGATACTACAAAAAATTACTAACTACCTTTATATTGGTTTCTTGATCATTCTTAGTCACATTAAGAAAACTAAGATGGAGGAGCAGGCCCTATATGAAATGCTCTTCATCTCCATCCAAGCTGTTTTAATCTTGTTGGATGAATTTCTATTGCGTTTGGTATTTGCAAAGCCTCAAAATACCCAAATAAAAGATGAAAAGTGGTCAGTCATCCAACATTTATATTTATGTTCATAACAACATATCCAGGTGATCTCAGTCTTGCTTGCTATGCAGGTCCTTTGACATCGTACAGGTAGAGTGATAATGAGAGGGTTTAAAGGAAGTGATAGGACATATGAATAAAACTACATCTTTTTTTCTCTGTTATTAATTAGGCTAAGTTGTTGTCTGGAGGGAGATCTCTAGGAAAGAAATAGAAACAAACATTTTATTTCCCACAGATTTTTGTTTAAGAAATAAGTCCTTAATTTTAGGCTAAACTAGTTCAATTAAAATAGGGTTGATCTTTCTTACTGTTGAGTTTATTGCACATAAGTTCTTAAAGTAATACTGTATTTGAAAAAAACCACTAGGAGATTGCCTCCTAGTCTTTTAGAATCAGTGAAGAGATAATTTAAAAGCATCCAGAAATGAAAAAATTACGTTGTCTCAAAAGTAAACTCTTTTTCAGGGCAAGGCCCCTCAGGCAGGTTAATCTTCTTTAAGCATAGTCTGGTCTTGGCCTGTTCACAAACCTTCAATGATTTCTGTGGAATTATTCTTTTTTTTTTTTTTTTTTGGAGGCGGAAGGGTAAAGAATCCTTGTTAAAACAAAATCATAGCAGAATCTGATAGATGTAGAGAGTACATGGAAGAACCAAATATACTAGCAAAATGTTAACTGCAAATGTTTCTTCATTTTAAGAACTGTGTCAGAATTCATTTTAGCAGAAGAAATGCGCTTTTGTTTAAGAAAACAAGAGGTTATGTGAAGGCAAGATCTAAGTGAGGACAAAGAGAATCATTGCAAAACTAAAGGGCAGTTTCCTGGTTTGAGGGGTTCATTCCCAAGACTTTAATTCACTGATTGCTCAGCTGCTCTTGGTGGCAGAGGTGGAGTAGGACCTGCTAAAGCTTGGGAATGAGTTTCTGAGGTTGAAGGCCCCCACCCCCTTCCAGAAGCAGAAATATTGCTTTTGAGTTTTATTTTTCTTTTCCGTGTTATCATTTCCTTGGGATATCCGTGGGTTCAGTTAAGTTCATTATTGCAATAGTCTAATAACTGTTTTGCTGGCAAGCTGCCTTGGGGAGTGCAGGCAGCTGACTGTTTTTGCTACCCCAGGTGGAGTGGACAACTCATGGAGAAGCCAGAGTTATATCCAGGGGTGATCGGGAAAGGGAACAGCCATTTATATTTTTAGGAGAAAAGAATCAACTAAGACATCTCAGCACATCCAGGGAGTCCTTATAAATATTTGGAAAGTGAATAGATTTCTAGTTCATGAGGTGGAATTTTGGCCTATTTTATTTGGATGTTAAGAAAGAGCACACTTGCCCTGGCCAGTGTGGCTCAGTTGATTGAGCATTGTCCAGTGCATTAAGATGTCACCAGTTCAATTCCTGGTCAGGGCATGTGCCCCGGCTGTGGGCTAGATCCCCAGAAGGGAATGTGCAGGAGATCTGTTTCTCTCTGACATCAAGGTTTTTCTCTCTTCTTTTCCCTTCCTCTCTCTAAACAAATAAAAGCTTTTCTTTTTTAAAAGGAAAGAGCACACTTAAAAGACTAGGTAACTTGGATTCTATAAAAAAATAGATAAAAAATGGATAAAAGTGGAAATTCTCTGGTCAAAGGGGGATTCTGATTTCACTAAGGGGTTCTCCAGGACCACATAAGACTAGCAGTGTTCTTAACATATTGCAGATGGTCAATAAAGGTTGTCTGAATGAATGATTAAACAAATGAATGACCAGTAACCAACAATATGATTCCTCTGTTGAAAAGTGATGACTAAAAGATGTTTTTAGAATCAGAAAATAAAATATTTAGACAACTGTGCCATTAGATAAGTTGTCTAAGTAAAAAAGAAAATCATTTTTTTCCAGATAGGGCCAGATAAATTATTCTATTTTAAGATTATAAAAACATATCAAGATGGTTATAGTACCTAGAAAAATGATCCATTGATAATATGATTTTTTAAATATCAAATAAATGGGATCTAAAAATTTTATTGTTTATTTGTTTATTTATTTATCTCATTTTTTAAATTAGCTGAGAAAATTTATCTGCTTTAGTATGTATGGCTAAAAATAATCATCTCACAAGTTCTTTAGACACATTATTAAATCCTCATAGTTTAAAAGTTATGTATGTATGTATGTATGTATGTATGTAAAAGAGAGGGACAGAAATGGATAAGGATAATGTAAATGTAAAAAGTTCAAAGACAGAATTGTATGGGTGAGCTAGAACTAATATTTTCCATTTTAGGATAATCAAAGAAAAGCATTGTTAGAATGAATTTGGTTTTTGAAAGGAAAATAATAAATAGTGGGGTCCTGCAAGATGTAGGACAGGCATTGCCAACTTGGGAGCCCCAAATGTAACAGTGCTTGGCAGGAAGGTTGTAATGACAAGGTTGGGTTGATCTGTTGGATCTTGGGCAGCATTTTGATGGGTTTGGTCATTATCTTCATGGGTATAAAGCTAGAGAAGAAGGGAGAGAATTGGCTTTCAAAAACTTTTTGTTTTGTTTTGTTAATCCTCACCTGAGAATATTTTTTTCCATTGCTTTTCAGAAAGAGGAAGGTAGGGAGGGAGAGAAACATCGATGAGCGATATACTGTTTCCCGCATGTGTCCAGAAGAAGGATACGGAACAAGCTCGCAACCCAGGTACATGCCCTTGACTGGTAATTGAACCCAGAACCTTTTGATGTATGGCTCCATACTCTCTGGCCAGGGCGAAAGAACTGGCTTTTTGATCATATGTTAACAGGAATCTATGTCTAATGTCTTCCCTTCCAGATCTAAAGCTTAAAACTTTATTTAATCCAGTACTTATTGACAATCTACTCTATGCAGTCATTGTGCTGAAAATGTGAAAGGTTTACAACAGTAGACAAAATCCATAGTCTCTGCCCTCATGGAGCATAAACTAGGGGGATACAATCAATACATAAATCATATCTACAAAAGGATTTATTACCTCTTAATATCCTCTCAGCAATCTAAGTAGTTAAATGTGTCCTTTATGAATGGGGACACTAAAGTCTCCATAGGATAACTGCTATATGCTACGAAGAAATATATGTGATCTTCTAAGAATGTATTATGGGTGCAGGTTGGGGTTGGTGTGAGAAGGAGTGTGGATAAAACTGATAGTCAGGGAAGTCTTTTTTAAACTGACATGACAACTGACCTGAGATTGTAAGGACAACTGCCTTTACTGTAAAGAATTTACTATATACAGACTGGTGCAGCCACTGTGGAAAACAGTATGGAGTTTCCTCAAAAAGTTAAAAATAGAACTCCCATTTGACCCAGTAATCCCACTTCTAGGACTATATCCCAAGAAACCAGAAACACCAATCAGAAAGGATATATGCACCCCTATGTTCATAGCAGCACAATTTACCATAGCTAAGATTTGGAAACAGCCTAAGTGCCCATCAGTAGATGAGTGGATTAGAAAATTGTGGTACAGCTACACAATGGAATACTATGCTGCTATAAAAAAGAAGTAACTTTTACCATTTGCAACAGCATGGATGGAACTGGAGAGCATTATGCTAAGTAAAATAAGCCAGTCGGAGAAAGATAAATATCACATGATCTCACTTACATGTGAGATATAATGATCAACATAAACTGATGAACAAAAATAGATCCAGAGACAAGGGGTAGGGGAGGGTGGGTTAGAGATCAACTAAAGGACTTATATGTGTGCATATTAGCATAACCAACAGACCCAGACACTGGGGCATTGGGGGCTTGTCCTCAGGGTTGGGAATGGTGGGGGCAGGGATAGGGTGGGCTGTCAATCAGGGAAAAAAGATGTATGTAATATTTTAAACAATAAAAAAAGAATTTACCATATAGTCCAACAATCCTACTCTGGGTATATATTCAAAGAAAATTAAAACAGGACATTAAAGGGATATCTGCATTTGTTCATTGCAGCATTATTTGCAATAGCCAAGATATATATGTTTATTCAGTCACAAGAAGAAAGAAAATTCTGCCAATTGTGACAACATGAGTGTACCTTGAACACATTATGATAAGTGAAATATCAGACAGAGAAAGACAAATACTTCACATGGTATCATTATAAATGGAATCTAAAACAGAAGTCAAACTTATGGAGAGAGTAGAGAAGTAGTTTCCAGAAGCTGGAGGAATAGTGGAAAATCTAATAATCTAATAATGTCTGAGTATCTAATGTATAATGTGGCAATTAGAGTTGATAACACTATCCAGTATAATAAAGAGGTAATATGCAAATTGACCATCACTCCTATACACAAGATGGCCGCCCCCATGTGGTTAAATATGGCTGCCCCCATGTGGACACAAGATAGCCACCACAAGATGGCCAGCAGGGTAGGGAAGTTGTGGGCAATCAGGCCAGCCGGGGAGGGCAGTTAGGGGTGACCAGGCCTGCAGGGGAGGGCAGTTGGGGGGAACCAGGCCTACAGGGAAGAACAGTTAGAGGTGACCGGGCCAACAGGGGAGGGCAGTTAGGGGCAATCAGGCTGGCAGGGGAATGGTTAGGGGGTGATCAGGCTGGCAGGTGAGTAGTTGGGAGCCAGCAGTACTGGACTGTGAGAGGGCTGTCTGGCTGCCTGTTTAGTTTAGGTCTGATCCCACTGGAGTCTCAGATTGGAGAGGATGCAGGCTTAGCTGAGTGACACCCCTCCCCTCCCCACCCTCCGTGCATAAATTTTGTGCACTGGGCCTCTAGTATTATATAATTGAAATTTCCTGGAGAGCAGAACTGAAATGTTCTCACTAAAAAAGAGATAAATATATGAGGTTATAGATATATTAATTGGATGGTGAGAATCCTTTCATAATGTATACATATATCAAATCATCACAGTGCACACTTTAAATATCTTACAATTTCATATGTCAATTATGTCTCAATAAAGTTGAGAAAACATCTTCATTTTTTTAAATTTTAAAAAAGGATTTATTACGTCCTGATATCCTCCCAGCAATCTAAGTAGTTAAATATGCCCTTTATTTATTTTTTTAAATATATTTTTATTGATTTCAGAGAGGAAGGGAGAGGAAGAGAGAGACAGAAACATCAATGATAAGAGAGAATCACTGATTGACTGCCTCCTGTATGCCCCCTACTGGGGATTGAGCCCAAAACCCAGGCATGTGCCCCTGACCAGAATTGAACCTGGACCCTTCAGTCCACATGCCGACACTCTATCTACTGAGCCAAACAGGACAGGGCTATATGTGCCCTTAATGAATGGGGACACTGAAATCCCCAGAGGATAACTGATTGAGTTATGTCCAAACAACGAATTATTTATCTGATGAAAATTTCCACTCTCTTAATTCACAGTCTCCCTGATCTCACCAGAGAAGACAGGTGACAGAAAAATCCAGAAAAACACATTCAGGGATGGGATCCTTATAAACCTACATCAGAATGCTTTCCATCAAAAACCCAAAGTCAAGATTAATTTTCATCCTAATAGCATTTGAATTTACAGAGATGAGGAAGAATGTCTCTCAAATATTGTTTCAGACAGAGCATATAATAGATTCTACTGTTTTTAAACTCCATGCTGACATTTTGCCTTTTTCCAAAGTTCATGATTGATTTACACCAGATGGACAGCAGCAGTAATGACTCTGAGATCTCTATTATTCCTTTCTGTAGCTTTCATTCTCTTCATGCATGCCCCTCTCATTTTGCACTGAGATATTTTAATGAGCTTCTGAATGATTGTTTTCCACTTTCCCTAATATCCCTGCTCAGGTCACTAAATTGGAGGAAATCATTTTAGCAAGTGGCAATGGAAACAAAAAGTACCATTAACGGAGGCCTGCTGAGAAGTCACAGCTATTCAGAATGTGAAATGTCTCTTGACTGTAAGTGTGGAAAAGACACTGCCAGATAGAAGGGTTAATTACTAGGTGGTGGCTTCAAAAGAAGACAGGGCAACATTTGTCAACAGTGGTAAAGAACACATTTCTTCTCCTGTAGCTCGCTGCAGTAGCTGAATGCCCTTTCCTGGAACTGGTTGGGTGGAAGGAACAGGCACACAGGTCTTTATGTCGTGACTTTCCTGTGGGGTTACATCATCAACATACTAGGAATCTTGCTAGCTACAAAATGATGAAATCTTCATGTTTAAAACAAGGCCAACTAAAAGGCTGCAAATATTTGTAAGTTGGTATGTTTTAGAATGTTTTCCCAAGTTTCTCTGTCCTGTGCCCACTCATGTGGTATCTGAATTTATTCCCACCCAAGAATCTAGGTGAAAACTTAATTTAGATGAAAATTTTACTCTCTTCTGAGCATAAAGCATCAATTTGAAAAAAATAAATATGATCACAAAGAGGTATCAAATTCTATAGTTTCCAGTTTTTTTTTTAATTTTTATTTTTTATTTTCATCTATTTGCATGACGGGAATTGGGTTTGGAGCAGTGATGCTGTTCCTGCCATGCTAACCACAGGTGACCTTAGATAAGCAACTTTTGTTGCCCTCCTGTTAGTTCTCTTTGGGACTGTTGTTGCATATTCAAATTGGTTTGCTTGGATCATAGCTAACCCCCACGCCTTAAGAACAGCATAGATGTTTTAAGTAATTAAATATACAGTGGTACGAGATACGAGTGCCCTAACATACGAGATTTTTGAGATATGAGCTGTCGAGCGAGCGATTTTTTGCTTTGAAATACGAGCAACATTTGAGATACGAGTAATTGTGCGGATCGGCTGGCTGCACATGACCCACCAGTTTACCGCTACTTGAGCGTCTCATAGTTTCCCAAGCCTCAGTCAGTGTGCTTGTTTACCTCGTTGTCGAAGCATCTTTTGTGCATTTACATACTTACTCACATTTCTTTTTACAACTATGGGTCCGAAGAAAGCTTGTGGAAAGGTCAGTGCTCAGAAGAGGATGATGTCTATTGAAAGCGTGAAATCATAGAAAAATAGGAGCAAGGTGTGCGAGTGGCTGACTTGGCGAGGCAATACGGGCGGGCATAGTACTTCAACGATATGCACTGTGCTTAAACAGAAGTAGTCGATAAAGGGTATAACGCCAGCTAAGGGCGTTACAATAATTTCTAAGCTCCGTAGCTCTCTCCATGAAAAGATGGAGAATCTACTGATGGTGTGGGTGACGGAGAAGCAGCTTGAAGGAGATACATTAACACAGGGCATCATATGCGAGAAGGCGTGAGCGATTTACGGTGATTTGCTGGAGCAGACCCCGCACACTTCCACCGAAGAAGCATCGGAAGACTCATTTAAAACCAGTGGAGGCTGGTTTGATAACTTCAGGAAAAGATCCAGCATTCACTCCATCGTCAGGCATGGTGAGGCAGCAAGTTCGGATGTGGATTACCTCAAAACTTTTTCTGAATTGATAGAAGCCAAAGGATATATCCCCCAGCAAGTCTTCAACTGTGATGAGACAGGGCTTTTCTGGAAGAAGATGCTGAATAGGACTTATATAACAGCAGAGGAGAAGGCGATGCCAGGCCACAAATCCATGAAGGATAGGCTAACTCTCGCACTGTGTGCCAATGCAAGTGGCGACTGCAAGATCAAGCCTCTGCCCTTATGCCATTCGGAAAACCCCAGAGTCTTTAAGTCACATAAGATTTTAAAAGATAAACTGCAAGTTATGTGGAGGGCAAACCCGAAGGCATGGGTCACCAGGCAGTTCTTTGTGGAGTGGGTAAACCTGGTTTTCGGTCCTTCTGTTAAGAAATATCTACAGGAAAACAACCTAACCATGCAAGCCCTCCTCGTCCTCAACAATGCTCCTGCTCACCCACCGAACCTCGAAGATGAACTCCTCGAAGAGTTCAAGTTTATAAAGGTTGTCTACCTACCTCCAACACCACTCCTATCTTGCAGCCCATGGATCAGGAGGTGATTTCTAATTTTAAAAAGCTGTACATCAAGCACCTTTTCCGGCGCTGCTTTGAGGAGACGGAGAACACAAACCTCACCCTTTGAGAGTTCTGGAAGAACCACTTTAACATCGTGATATGCCTCAGAATTATTGATCAGGTCTGGCTGGGTGTTACAAGGAGGACTTTGACCTCTGCATGGAAGAAGCTGTGGCCTGAGGCCGTAGCCGAAAGGACCTTCAAAGGATTCGAACCAGAGGTGCCAGTGGAGGAGGAGATAGTGTCTCTGGGAAAATCCATGGGCCTGGAGGTGGATGAGAGAGACGTGAATGAGCTCGTTGAGGAGCACTCTTTGGAACTCAGCACAGAGGAGTTACAAGAGTT
Source organism: Lasiurus cinereus (assembly GCA_011751065.1). Classification (NCBI taxonomy): domain Eukaryota; kingdom Metazoa; phylum Chordata; class Mammalia; order Chiroptera; family Vespertilionidae; genus Lasiurus; species Lasiurus cinereus. The sequence continues at coordinate 50,461,972 of JAAGEH010000307.1, read as the reverse complement.
GCAGTCTCAGCAACATGCGGAGGTTCTCCAAGAAATTGGTTTTGAGGAGGAGACAGAGGTGGAGGAGATCTCTACAAGTGAGATAAAGGAGATCTTAGGAATGTGGGAGAGGGTGTCACACTTCGTGGAGAAGAAACACCCCACTGTAATTGTTTGAAAAAGTCCCTAAACAAAGCTATGAAATCAAGACAAAGAATCAAGACTCCTGTGCTTAAGTGTAAATCTCTATATCTGACAATCCAATGAAACAGCTACCTTCCCAGTGTAAGAAATGTTAAGATTGGCCCTGACTAGTTGGATAGAGCATTGACCTGCAGACTGAAGAGTCCCAGGTTCGATTTTGGTCAAGGGCATGTACCTTGGTTGTGGGCACATCCCTAGTAGGGGGTGTGCAGGAGGCACTGATTGATGTTTTTCTCTGATTGATGTTTCTAGTTCTCTATCCCTCTCCTTTCCTGTGTGTAAAAAAAAATCAATAAACTATAAAAAAAAGAATTACTACTCATAATTCTTTAAAAAAAGAATTACTACTAGTATTTCTTAAAAAAAAAGAAATAAAAAAGAAATGTCAAGATTGGTAGAAAAGAAGGGAAACCTACAAATTTATAAGTAGCTAGCCACCCATTTTTTTTTTTTTGTATAAAAGGAATCCTATTTAAATTCTATGTATAGTCTCAGTATATTTCCACAATTCTGTATGGGAATGAGTATACTGAATATCTGATATTTGTATGTGTAAAAACAGGTTGTTTCATTTAGATATGAATGCAATTTTTGCCAAGAATGCAATACCAGACATTGACAAGTACAGGTGTTTGAAAAAAAGTAATTAGAAACTGTGGAAATTAGGCCACTATCTTACAGGAGTAACCCTGGCTGTCATGCTGGAAGAATTAAGATGTTTGAGACAAGTCTTATGTTAATTACAAGGATCTATATCTCTGCAGGTCAAACAACAGACAGATGAATTCATTACCAAGACTCCTGGTTGTGGACTAGACTATAACTTTCAACCTTACATTCAGTGGATTTTTTTTTTCCAATTTAGGAAAAAACCCCATTTGTGACAATGTCATAAAATCCAGAGGATTGTTGCATGTTTTTGGCCTACAAACACGTTCATCATATAACCCCATTGTAATTACATATTGGTTTGTCTCTGTTAGATTGTAAATCCTTGAAGGCAAGAACTGTGTCTCTTTCATTTGCCTCTGTGTCCTCAGAGCCTAGCACAGTGTGTGTGGTAGCATTAAAAAATTATGCACACTTGTGAATGTTATTGTACTATTATTAATTATGAGTATTTCTATAGAAATAGAACATTTGACTTTTAATTAAATTATTTGCTGCATTTTACAATATGATTTTGTTCTTTCATGTTCTACTTTTTATTTATAATGGATAGTATTTCAGCTTTTAAAGTAGAAGTCAAAGGGAAATATGGTGAATGCTCTTGCTGGAACACTTTAATTCTGTGCCTGAGACTACAGATGCCCCAACACTTGATTAAGTGAGGTAAGTTCATATTTGAATCATTGGCAATATAATTGGTTCTCAAATTAGAGAAGATCCATATCCCACAGCAATACATACTAGTAATTAAAAATATAATTTTCTCAAATTAATTGATATGGGAATCTGAAATACTTGAGTTCTCATGTCATCACTTCAATATTGAGTGACCTGGGATAAGAATGTCACAGTGCTTTAGAGTCCATGTTGTTGCCAAGGACACTTCAAAGAAATGGAGAGACACTGTTTAATGAACCAGTAGACTCAGGGAACAGCCTTCCAAAGCTGAGTGAAGGAACATGAATGGGGCTCTCCCTTATATTTCCCTGTGGTCCTTGTCCCACAAACATGGATTATGCTTCTGGTCCTTTCCACAGGCCTTGCAAGAAGGCCCTCAGGTGTTGGGGGTCTCCAGGCCATATCTGATGGTTTGTCCTGGCACCAGTGTTAATAACCCTCCCTCCAGGGCAGTGCACTGTTCACACTAACAGGTTCTGCAAGACCAGTATCTGGAAAGGAGATAGGGACTTAATTATAGCTTGCTGGCATGGATTCAGATCACTATCTCCCAAATATCAGGTTTACATTGGAATTAGCCCTTTTTAGCTTTCTCATTCCCTCTCCCCCTCCCCCTTCACCCTCCTTGTCCCACAAGCTTCTCTTAGCCTTGTGGTATAATAACTATGGGATGTTATGGTGAACATGCATGAAGACTGCTCTTAACTGCTTCCAGCTGGAAAGGGACGATGACAAAGGGGTTAGCATACCGTGAGGGGTTTGTGGGGAATTCTGAAGTTTAAAGGCATTCCCATCCAGTTTGCAGGCAGGCAGAGGCCCTACCCACACACATAGAATGTTCCTGCAGGGGAGCACCAGGTGTAGGTAGCCTTGAGGGTAGAGTTGCATAGTTCATCTGGGAGGCGACCTGTTGGATGTTGGGCCTGGCTACTGCAAAAACAAATGGGAGCAACATTAGTTAGCTGCACATTGGCCATGACAGGTCCTATTATTTTTTTCCATCCAATAGAATTTCCCCCTGCCCCACGTGCATTTGGTAGTGGAGTTATAACATGCCACAGGCTGATAAGTATAGCTAACAAACATCTGGCTTGATGAGACTTTCCCATAAGCTACCCGATATAGCATATTTGGGTAGCAAGTTTCTAAGCTAGGACATGTGGCAGTGGTCCCTATGAGAGGCAAGTATGTGCTAGCTAATATTAGTGGGAGCATGTTATTCCCTCTATTTCTGTTCAGTGGGGGTCCACAACAGTGAACCGCTAGGACAAAGAGCAGTATCATGGCTATTCCTGCAAGGCAGATATAGCCAAGAATGGCATGACAAACTATAGTCCAACAATTCATGATGAGGCCTTTGTTTCCTTGCTGTGTAGGAAGCAGTAATTTTATGGTGCTTCTGTGTGTCAGCAAGAGCAGATGAGTTCTCCTCCTGGTACTAGCCTCAGGTTCTGGTGGCACTCATAAATAGGCAAAATGAGAATTATTAAAAAGATAAAACCAATGATTATGCAGAAATACCAGAGCATATTACCTTTAGGAGGAGATAAGAAAGAGAGATTAGTGTTAGGGAGAATTCAGCAGCGCATTTCTAAATTCCTTGGAGCAGGTTGATAGACCAGATCCATTGTCTTCTTGAGAGTGATCCTCAGGGGGTGTTTCTGTCAGAGGTCACCTTCCACTCAGGCTGAGCATCACTTGGCTGGAGGGCTGCCTTCACCCAGGAGTGGTGGATCCAGGTATTCAGTCCTGCAATCTTAAGAGCCATGGGGTGGTTAATAAGACTGGACAGGATCCCTTCCAGATAGGTGTGACAGGCTCCTTTTTCCAGTCCTTTACATAAACCTGGTCTCCAGATTTATAAGGATATATGGCTGTTCCTAGAGAGATGGGTAGTCAGTCAGTAATCCATCTGTGGACCTCAAAGACAGTTTTCCCAAATCCTTGTAGTTGTTTCTGGATTTCTAACTTCCCTATTTCCCCCAAATCTCCCTTTGGCCGAATTAAGGGAGGGGTCTACCATATAGAATTTCAAAGGTAGAGAAACCTACCCTGGCCTTTGGGGCACAGCATACCCGCAGAAGTACAAGAGGCAAGATATCTGTCCAAGGTAAGGTTGTCTCCTGGAATAGCTTAGCCATAGTTTGCTTTAGGGTCCAGTTCATGCATTCTACTTTCCCTGAACTCTGAGGCCTGCAGGCTGTATGTAAGTTCCATTTAATTCCTAAAGCCTTAGCTACATGTTGTGCTATTTCTGCTATGAAGGCTGGGCCATTATCAGACCCTATGATCAGAGGCATTCCATACTGTGGAATTATATCCTTCAGCAATGCCTTAGTGACTTCTCTTGCCTTTTCCATGCCAGTGGGATATGCCTCGACCAAGCCTGAAAAGGTGCAAACTAAAACTAGCAGGTATTTATTTCCTCTGCTATGCCCTATTTCTGTAAAATCTACTTCTAAGTCCTCAAAAGGGGTTTGCCCACAGTGCTGAAGTCCTATTGGTCCCACAGAACCCTGTTTGGCATTGTTCTAAGCACAGAAGAGGCAACGCTGAGAGACTGAGACACACAAAGAGGGAAGACAGGCAATTAGGTAGTACCTACCTAACAAAGCTTCTAAGGCAGTCTTCCCTAAATGAGTAAATTCATGCTGCTGGAGGACTACCGTATGGGCTAACTGTTCTGGGACATAGACCCTATGATCTGGGAGTATTCACCAGCCTTCCTTCGTTCTCTTGCCCCCTTCTTGCTAGGCTCATTCCTCTTCCTGAGGAATGTACTTTGGAGGTTCAAGTAATTTGGGGACCAATATGATCTGTGACAGTGCCACTTGTTCTTTAGCAGCCAACTTGGCTGCGGCATCAGCATGTTGGTTTCTTTCTGATACTGAGTCTTTCCCTTTCTGGTGACCCTTGCAATGGATGACTTCTATTACCTTGGGCTTCCAGACTGCTTCTAGTTATTTTAAAATCTCATTCTGATTTTTGATTTGGTTTTCTCCAGCCATCAAGAGCCCCCGTTCCTTATATATGGCTCCATGGATATGCAGGGTAGCAAAGGCATAGCATGAGTCAGTGTAGATGTTGGCCTTACTGAGTTCTAAGGCTCTGGCAAGGGCCCAAAGTTCTGCCCTCTGTGCTGACCATCCTTCAGGTAGGGCCTGTGCCTCGATTGTCTCAAAGCTTGATACCACTGCATATCTGGCTTGTTTTTTTCTTTCTTCTAAGAAGCTGCTGCCATCTGTAAACAATACTAAGTCTGGGTTTGGCAGGGGCCTATCCATTAGATCTGGCTGGCTGGAATACCTTCTCTAGGATTTCCAGGCAATCATGCTCAGGAGTCCCCTCAGCAATGGGTAGAAAGGTGGCAGGATTAAGAGTTCACACTGCTTCTAATCGTACCCATGGATTCTCACTTAACAGGCTTAGATAGTGAGTCATTTGAGCATGAGTCAGCCAGTGCTGCCCCCTTGCTTCCATCAGGGTGACAACAACATGAGGTACTTTTTACATTTAAATTTTGTCCTAAGGTAAGCTTATCCGCTTCCTTGACTAACAATGCAGTGGCTGCAAGGGCCCTGAGACATGGGGGTCACCCGGAAGCTACTGGGTCAATCTGCTTGGAGAGATAGGCTACTAGTCTTTGCCAGGGTTCAAGCTCCTGGGTTAGAACCCCTAGGGCTACCCGGCTGTTCCAGTGAACAAAAAGATTAAAGTCTCCTGTCACATCTGATAGCCCTAGTGCTGGGGCCTCAGTGAGCTTTGCCTTGATGGTGATGAAGGCTTTTTCCTGTTCGGGACCCCACTTGATGGGTGCCTTCTCTTCTCCTTTTAAAGCTTCATAGAGAGGTTTAACAAAGTCTGAAAATCCTGAGATCCAAATTCGACAGAACCCTGCTGCTCCCAGGAATTTTTGAATCTGCCGCCGGGTGCTAGGGACTGGAATGGCACATACTGCCTGCTTCCTTTCAGTCCCCAGCCTTCGTTTCTCTCGGGTTATCTGGAAGCCTAGATACTTGACTTCTTTCTGACAAATCTGTGCTTTTTTCTTAGATACCCGATAACCTGTTTCAGTTTAGTCTCAGAAGGGGTCCTGTTCCCTTCTGAGCTCCTGTGGAGCTGGCCAGTAGGAGGTCATCTACACATTGGAGTAGAACACACCTCAAGTCCTATCCTGGGAACTTAGATCAGATGCTAGCGCACCACTAACAAGAGTAGGGAAGTTCTTGAACCCTTGTGGCAGTCTGGTTCATGTGAACTGCTCCTTGGCCCCTATAGCTGGGTTTTCCCATTCAAAAGTGAAAAGGGACTGGCTGAAAGGAGCTAATCTAAGGCAGACAAAGGAATCTTTCATCCTGCCTCTGATGGGATGAGTCCCAGAAGAGTGTAGGGGTTTGGTAGTGCTGAATGCAGGGTTATAACAGCCTCATTAACAGCCTGTAGATCCTGGACAGGGCAGTAGTCATTAGTCCCAGGCTTTTTGACAGGCAAGAGTGGCGTGTTCCATGGAGACCTGAATCATTTAACAAGTCCCCACTGAAGCAGCAGGTATAAGTGGCTGCTTTTGACAGGCTGTACCCCAGGCTTTGAGTCAATCAGCACTGGGCCGTGGTCTTTAGCCAGATCTGGAGAATTCCTTTCCACCCAGACCAGCGGAAATTCTTTCTCTAATTCAGGTTCTAATTGTGAGGCCTTTGACTGGGGGGTATAAAGTCTCCATTCGTCCTCCCTTTACACTGCTAGGGACAGGATCATTGGGGAGGTCTCCTCACCTAGGTGAAACTGTGCTGAGCCATCTGGAGCAAAAGTGACTTCTGCCCCCACTTTGGCTAAAAGGTCTCTACCCATTAGAGGCACTAGACAGTCTGGCAAGTATAGGAATTCATGAATTACTTGATGACCACCAAGTTGGCATCGGTGAGGGAAGCAGAATGGTCTGGTCTCCAGTAGCTCCAATAACGGTGACCTCCTTTCCTGAGAGAGGCGCTACTTTCTGAGTGACTACTGAGTGCTCAGCTCCCATATCAACCATAAAGTCCACAGTCTGGCCCCCAATTTTTATTCTGACCATTGGCTCACGGGGGCCCAGCTGAAAAGAGTCTGGTCTGCCCTAGTCGGAATCAGCCATTGCTAGCCCAATAAGATCTGCTTCCAGTGGCTCTGGTTGATAACGACTGGGTCCAATTATCTTACTTTGTTGTTTGAGACATTCATTCTTCCAGTGTCCTGTCTCCTTATAATAGGCACACTGGTCTCATCTCAGGCTCAATCTTCCTTTTCCCCATGACCTGTATTCTTGCTTCTCTTTCTGATCTGTCTGGGAGTTTGAGCCTCTAAAAGCTGCTACATTGGCCCTTCTTTGTATTCTCTTTTCTTCCTCCCTCTTGTCACACTGTCTCGGTTGATGAAAAACTTGTTGGCTATCTCCAGCAGTTCGGTGGCATTTTTTTTTTCCGCAAACCCTTTTAGGTTCTGTAATTTTCTCCTGATATCAGGCTGGGCTTGGCCTACAAAAGTGGCATTTACCATGGTGTGATTTTCCAGGGCCTCAGGGCTAAAGGGAGTGTAGATTCAGTATGTCTCACATAGAAAACTGCTGGCAAGTTAGGCTTCTGGAAAACCTGAGATTTTAGCCATATTGGTTGGCTTCTTGGCTCCAGCCCTGACCCCCTGCAGGAAGGCCAGCCCATATCTTTCTAGCTTGGCCCTTCTGTCTTCGGAATTCAGGTTCCAATCAGGTTCCTCATCTGGGAAGGCCTCCCTTGCCCATCTCTCTTTATCTAATATTCCTGCCAGGGCCTGTGTCTGGAGCCACTTTCGAGTCTCTGATACTATTCTCATGTGCTCCTCAGTATTAAAGAACGTGAAAAGAAGCTGCTTGCAGTCCACCCAGGTGGGCTTCTGGGTCTGGAAAATAATTTCTAAGAAATCTACCACAGCCTGAGATTTTTCAGAATAAGTTGGGGTGTGATGTTTCCAATTCAGGATGTCACTTGTGGTAAAGGGCTGATAATAATAGACTGGCTGTCTCTCCTGCCAGATCCCATCTTCACCAAGCACTTGGGCACCCTTGATCGAGTGAACACAAGCACCGCCCAACTGGCTCTAGAGAGCCCAGTTGAGGAGACATGAAGGGGGGTAGAGTTGCCAGACTTTCCGGACCTTCCAGACCCACGGGGGGAGCACTTGGTGCTGCCTGTGGCACATATAGTGGTGGTAAAACTGGCAGGACTTCCTCAGGGGGTCCTGGCAGAACAGGGGGTTGGGTTCCCTTCTGAGGGACTTGTTTCTTTTCTTCTGCCTGCTTCTCTTCTGCTTTCTCCTCTCCTGCCTGCTTTTCCTTAGCCTGCTCCTGCCCTGTCTGACTCTTCATTCCTGCGACTAAAACCTTACTCAGGCTCTTGTTACACACGCAGAACCGAACCCAACGCAGCAAAGTTTGAGCAATTTCTAACTAGCTGTCTATGTAGGGAAACTGATCTGAGTGTCCAGGGGCTTTTGTGACTACATTCCAGACTTCCTTGACCAGCCCCTTATCTAAGGAGCCTTCTGAGGGCCAACAGACCTTGAAGGCTTGCCATTCTAATTCACAGAATTTCCTCCGTGTATTGGGGTTCATTTTAATACCATAGTCTCCACTGAAACCCTTTTCAAAATTTTTCAACATGCAGTTGAGAACAAGTAGGTTTACCTTGTCCCAACCCCAAGATGATCAGTGGCGAGAGACAGACAAGGGAGGGGGTGATCTGTTTTCACTGATCCTCACTCAGATGCCTGCCTGGCTGCGTCCCTTGGGAGCTTAGATTTGTCTTAGCTAAGGTGCACCCTATAAATCCCGGGCCTGGTCACCTTCACGTGGGGGTGAGTCACCATTAATGCCATATGACAAATGGAACTGCAGGTTAGGGCCATTCAGACTCCATAACCAAAGTTGTGGAGCCACACAAAGGATAGGAGTGGGCAGGCCCTCTCCCTCCACACTCATACACTTTCACCAGACATTCAATCAGAGTTTAAAAAAAACACAGTCCATCTGATTCCTGATTCCTGACAAATGTAACTGATGAAATCCTATGACTTCTGAGGGTGGGCCTGACTGACTGGGACCCTTATGTTACCGATTCTGTTGATAGGCCCAGAAGTGTCCGTCCACTTTCTCCAGATGCTGGCTGGGTCCTAGGCTGAGGTCTGCGAGCGTCAGGAGTTCCCCGGTTCAATTCTGATACAATCAGCAGGGCATGTCTTCCGGAGGCCTATCCTGTGCCTCCAGGTCCCAAGCCTTGTCCCATCACCGGAGGCCAAAAAGCCAAGTGTGGTTGGTTTCCCAGGGTCAGGGAAACAGTTGTTGCAGAAGACCAAAAAAAACCAAGGATGTTTCAAAGAAATGGAGAAACACTGTTTAATACACCAGTGGACTCAGGGAACAGTCTTCCAAATCTGAGTGAAGGAACATGCATGGGGCCCTCCCATAAACCTCCCTGTAGTCCTTGTCCCACAAACATGGATTATGCTTCTGGTCCTTTTCACGGGCCTTGCAAGAAGGCCCCCAGGTGTTGGGGATGTCCAGGCCATATCTCATGGTCTGTCCTGGTACCAGCGTTAATAATTCTCCCTCTGTTCACATTAACAGGTTCTGCAAGATTAATATCTGGGAAGGAGATAGGGACTTAATTACAGCTTGCTGGCGTGGATTCAGATCACGATCCCCCAAATATCAGGTTTACATTGGAATTAGCCCTTTTTAGCCTTCTCAATGTCACATTAAACCGATTTAGTGGTGTCTGCACTTGGGATTTAGAAGACAGGTGAGATGCTATCAGTCCCAGCACTGGTGCATAGGTAGATGACCTGAATCATGCATGATAACAAGAAAAAGGGTCAGAGACAGCTGTGGGGGCAGAGGTGAAGCATTCTATGAGACTGTAAAAAATTAGTTCATCCTTCATCTAGTTCTGAAATAGCAGTTATGAATCAGAAATCTTTAAGAAACGAGGAAGGGGAAAGACAGATGGCAGCTCTGTGCTCCTGGACCAGGGCACTTACATAAGAACTGGTGAAATAGGATTCAGTCCCAGGATGGCCAGATCGTGCTCTGAGGAAGCAGGAAATTGGGAGCATCTGGTTGAGGTGATTAAAAGTGTGGGGAAGAGAAAATAGAAGCTTCTGGATGGCAGATTTTGAAGCACATATGCGATCAACTACATTAGCACCCAAACCTGAGACTTTGAAGCTAAGTATGTGTGGAACTTTGATACATGACATATGGTGTTTCAAATATAAAATTTATAGACCATCTGTCAAATCCAGTGGGGCTTAACTCTGGAAGGATCACTGATGATTGAAGAACCTGCTACATTTTCACACCCAGAAGTGACTAGACGATCAATACATATTAATTGAGCAGTCATCATGCATACAGGTCTAGTTACCCTGGAATTAATAGAGAATGTAGAAGATATAGTCTTGTCCTTCAAAACCTAAGGGAAGACAAAAACAGAAGGGTAGAGTGCATGCCTTTGTTTGTTTTAGATCTTAGGCATCAGTTTTGTGGTTCATCATCATAATTACTTTTGTGCATTCACCATAAATTCTCTTGCCCCTCTTTGGCTTCGTATTTGCTTGGCAAAGCCACACTCTGAATAAGTAGAATCTCTCAGCCTTTCTAAGCCTGCACTCGTGCAAATGAATATCTCTGGAGAAAAACATGACTGTAATCCTCAAGTGGGTTCTTATTAAAAAATATATATATATTTTCCATCACCTTTATCTCCTATATTCTCTGCCACCTCCCCCTACCTGCCTCTCTGCCCACCCCCACAGTCACCACACTGTTGTTTGTGTCCTTGAGTTCTTCTTTTTTTAAGAGTGAAAGCAAGTTTTATTCACTTAGAGAAAGACTAGGATGTGGAAACCTGGAGACAGGATCAGGGACTGAACCAGCCACTGCCCCCAAGTTGCAACTCTCACAGGGCAAGCTGTGAAAGAAGCGACAGTACTAGAACACATCCGAGTGGATGTGGGTGAACTTGCCAGTGAATTGTGCTCTATGCACAATAGTTGTTGGGATTTTGTGTTTCCAAGGGTGTGTTGTTTGTGACCTTATTCTGTCTCCGTTCTGGCTGGGAGAGGGTTTTGCTCCTAGTGTAGTCCATTCTGGAAGTGTCATGGTGTTTGTCCCCCCTTGATCTCCTTTCTGCTTGTGGTGTCAGATTTCATTATAATGTTGGAATAATGAACTAGTCATTTTTTTCCCCATCTTGGATTCATCTGGTTTTAGCCAGTTCTTGTTGTTGATTTCTGAGACCACTGCAGGAGTTTCCTGCCACAAACCATTTCCCTTTGATCAGGTTCATGTGGAGGTGGGGGTTCTGGAAGCTTATCAGCCTGTGATGCCTGCTTTTACTTCCTCATTCCACTTGTTGGGAACTTTCCCTAACTTCTCTCTATCCTGCTTCACATGGTGTGTCTTCGAGTTCTTTCTCTTTTTTTTCTTTTTTGTTCAATCTCCGCTCCCATCCCCTAGTACATCCCCCTCACCCAAAGCTGCCATCAAGTGGGTTCTTGATGCTGCTAGGCCATTGAATTACCCACTTCCAATTCCCTCACTCCCCTGCTCACCTAAAAAAACTCCTTCCCAGCTTCTCTGTTTTGATTACCTGTTCTCATTCAAAGGTGATAAACCTTTATTTCACTGAGAAGGTTGAAGCAATCAGAAGAGAATTTCTAGGTGCCCATAAGCCAACTACAACTGCATCCCTACCTACAACTGCATCCATGCACTCTGCTTTCTTGCTCATCCCTATGTGAAACATCTTTGCTTCTATTGAAAGCTCGTTGCTCCACTTTTTCATAAGATCTCATCACCTTTTGCCTACTCAAGAATATTGAATTTTCCCCTACAAGGTTATTCCTACACATACTGTTATTTCTTCCATCTTAAGCAAAACAAAATCGTCTCTGACTCCACCTTTCAGCTACTGCTTTTATTTACTTGTTTTTGTACAAAGCTCATCGCTTTTAATTTCTCTCTTCCATTTTATTTTTAAATTATTCCAATCAGGCTTTCAATTCCACAAATTCCACCCAAACTGCCCTCATTAAAGCCACCAGTGACCTACACCTGGTCAATTACAATGGTCAGTCCAGTGCCTCCTCCCATTGCAGTGTTTGGTCCATCCCTCCTAGATACATCGGATTCACTAGATCTGCGGTTGGCGAACTGCGACTCGCGAGCCACATGCGGCTCTTTGGCCCCTTGAGTATGGCTCTTCCACAAAATACCACGGCCTGGGGGAGTATTTTTTGAAGAAGTAGTGTTAGAAAAAATTTAAGTTTAAAAAATTTGGCTCAAAAAAGAAATTTCAATCGTTGTATTGTTGATATTTGGCTCTGTTGACTAATGAGTTTGCTGACCACTGCACTAGCTGAGTCTTCATTTGGCTCTTACCTCACTGGCTGCTCCTTCTTAGTCCCCTTGATTGCTTTCTTCTCTTCTCCCAGCCTATGATGATGGAGAGTCCTAGGGCTCAGACCTTGGTCCTCTTCTTTTCTCTATATTTTTTACTCTCTTTGTTTAGGTCTATTTTATTTAAATTCATATAGAGCCATATAACATTAGTATGTGGATGACTTAAATTAGCACTCCTAGCCCAGAATTCTTTCTTAAATTTCAGACTTTTCTATGCAACTACTTACTCACCTACTTGGCATTTCTCTGTGGGGGTGGGGGTGGGGGGTGTCTAGTAGATATCTAAAACTCAGTTGGGTAAAACCAAACTTTTGATTGTTATGCAATTGTTCCCTCCACCTACTTCACCTTTAGACTTCTCACACTCAGTTGATGGCAATGTATTTCCTTCTGTCAACCTTTCAGTCATCTTGGGCCTCTCTCTCTCTCTCTCTCTCTCTCTCTCTCTCTCTCTTTCTCTCTCTCTTTTCACATCCCACATTCAATTTATTGGAAAACCTTCAAGTTATATGCAGAATCCAAGCATTTCTTACAAATTCATTGTAACAAACCTCATCTGAGCCATCATCTCCTACTTGGGTTCCTGAAAAAGCCTCCTAAATGATCTCTCTTCTACTTTCCAAATATCCTACAGTGGCAGAGTGATTCTGTTAAAATGCAAGTCTATTCATGACAAATTTTTCCTCTTAAAATCCCATCTCAAAACAAAAACCAAAGTCACAGGATCCAACATGACCTGGCCCCTGTTGTCTCTTCCACTGTGTCATTCCTCTGAGACACACTGGATACCTTTCTGTGTCTCAGTTTTGATCTGTACTTTCCCATTTATTGGCCCTGCCTGGAATGCTCTTTCCTCAGACATGTTCCTGGTTCAACTACTCAACTCCTTCAAATCTTTGCCTGTATCTACCCTTCTCAATAAGCCCATTCTGACTGCTCCCTTTATTTATTTATCCTCATCTGAGGATATTTTTCCCCATTGCTTTTCAGAGAGAGAAAGAGAAGGAAGGGGAGACGAAGGGGAGGAGGGAGAGAGAGAGAGAGAGAGAGAGAGAGAGAGAGAGAGAGAGACTCATTGATTGGTTGCCTCCTGCAGGGTGCAGAAAACCACAACCCAGGTACATGGTCTTGACCAGGAATTGAATCAGAGACCCTTTAGTGCTTGGGCCAGTGCTCTAACCATTAAGCCACATCAGCCATGGCCTGACCACTCCCTTTAATTCTACAAACTGCTTTGACCCCTTATATTCCTGATGACACTTACACTGCTTGGCTCTTCCTTTTTTGACATGTATCATCTTCTTACACACACACACACACACACACACACACACACGGGATATATATGTGTATATACACACATACACACATATATACATGCATGTATACATATGTGTGCATGTGTATATATGTATATACATATATCAGGTTTTTATTATTTATTTTTCCTTTTTCTTTACCCCCAATCAAATTCCATGAGGGCAGAAATTTTTTGTGCATTGATGTACCTCAAGCTTCTAGAACTGTGCCTGGCATATAGGATGTGTTCAATAAATATATGTTGAATAAATGAATGGTGGTAGCTCTGAGTTCATTATATATGATAAAATTTACCTAAGTGCCTCTTTTCTTCTCTTCTGTCTTCTGAGCATATTTCTCAAATATTCCAGAAAATTATATAGCCATAAGTCCCAGATAATTGTTGAAGTAAAAAATTATAGCCCTCTTGTTTTGTGGATAAAAATATAAATAGTGTCTATATTTTAAAATGTCATCTTAGGTTCCTTTGGCTTTGCACTTTTTGATTTGATTCTAGCAAATTATCTTGCCTGAGGACTTGGAACTAGTTCTTCACAATGAGCAGTTCCGGGAAAGCAAGGAACTCTGCAAATTCAAATGCAAAAGGCCAATTGTAAGAACGTTTTGGGTAAAGTTGCATGTTGAAAATAGAATGAAATTCTATTCTGGATTTAGTAATATCAACATGTACTTGAAGGATTTCTGTAGAAAAATAAACTTTTAAGACATCTGGACATTAAATTTTAGCATATTGAGTATAGAGTGTAGAGTGTAGACTTCAGGTTTTTTAAAAAAATATATTTTATTGATTTTTTACAGAGAAGAAGGGAGAGGGATAGAGAGTCAAAAACATCGATGAGAGAGAAACATCGATCAGCTGCCTTCTGCACGCCCCCCACTGGGGATGTGCCCGCAACCAAGGTACATGCCCTTGACAGGAATTGAACCTAGGACTTTTCAGTCCGTAGGCCCATGCTCTATCTTTTGAGCCAAACCGGTTTTGGCTAGACTTCAGTTTCTAAAGGCCACTCCTACTAATTGATTATCATGGCTGTTTTCAAATTAGTGTTTGTAAATTTGGAAAATATATTGGATTTTTCTTTATAAGACTTAGGTCTGGCTTTTTTCCCCTTTGTCTTTTTTTTTCCTCCTTTGTATATAATGGTAAATGAAGTGATGACTTTTATGTATGAGAAATTTACAAATGACAAGTATACAAATGTAAAAATAAAAACTGTAAACACATTCTCCTGTCTTTAAATAAGATTAGCCCTTCCCTAGAAGAAGTGTGTTAAGGTGGGAAAACCAACAACACAACAACTTCAACACCATGATGTTGAGTAGTAGGAGAGTGAGGTTCATGTTCTAACCCTGATGTTATCTTGAGTTATAACCTTCAGTGTCTACTTCTCAATTCAGGTCTGAGTCAGTCTCTTTATCTTTAATAGCCTTTAAATTTATAATTTATTCCTCAGCTATGGTTATATTGTTTTAGGAAAAGAAAAAAACATGCCATTCTAGATTTAATTAACCTGTCAAGGCAAGGAGATAATTCCTATGACTAAATGTCAGCTATTATATTCAAGCATTGACTGGAAAACTATGTCAGTATCTATCTTAAAACTTCCTTTGTTTATCCTTCAGAAACTTTAGTAGGTGCATTTTGTATGATTAAAGGTGCAAGTATCATGGCTGTTACTCTTGTACTCAGTTAGCTGAGGACAATTGATTTGTGTTGTTGACTTTGTTATCAGCCACAGGAATAATTTGGGTCCTGTTTTTCTTAGACATCCATCACTTTTCTATCAATAAACTAGAGATGGTGCCATCAAAATTTGATGTCTGGAGGCCTTTTGTGAGGGAGTCTCATATTTCCTTTTCTATATCAGACTGTTAACTCATCTGTTATCTCTATGGGAGCAGAGACCCTCCCTTGCCCCCCCCCCCACTTTTTTTTTTTATCATTGGGTAACCTTAAACCAGCACAGTTCTATGTACTCAAAGGATATTTATTGAAATATTGAATGAATAATTGAATGAATACCTGAAGGAGTAAGTGAATGAAAAAATGAGTTTTCTTTGGTTATCGTAGCATGAAGAATGATTTAGACTATGAACAACTTTCCAAGGGGAAGATAAAGAATGCTAAGCAAAAACACCAACAAGACAAAGAGTCAATTTATTTAGAAGGCAGGGGCTCAGTGGTGAGTAATGGGGAGAAAATATTTATCTTACTGGACAAGGACAGAGCAGTAGTACTCTGCAGGCTCCCTGGGCTGAGCTGTTGTCCTTAAGCCTACCCTGATTTGGGATGAATACTTGAGAATCTTGTGATAACAAAAATTGCTCTTTTTCTTTCTCACCACTTTTCTCTTTTGTGGCTGGACTTAAAAAAAAAAAAACACAACTATTTTTTTTTCTTTTTTTAAAATATATTTTATTGATATTTTACAGAGAGGAAGGGAGAGGGATAGAAAGTTAGAAACATCCATGAGAGAGAAACATGTGCCCGCAAACAAGGTACCTGCCCTTGACCAGAATCAAACCTGAGACCTTTCAGTCTGCAAGCCAATGCTCTATCCACTGAGCCAAACTAGTTTTGGCAAAAAAAAAACAAAAAAAAAAAAAACCACCCCAAAACACACTAATTTTTTTCAGTTACAGTTGATGTAGTTAGTTTTAGGCACACAACATTGTGATTAGACATTTATATAACTTAGTGAGTGATCACCTGAATAAATCTAGTACCATCTGACAACAAACATAATTGTTATAATATTATTGACTATATTCCTTATACTGTACTTTACACCCCTGTGACCATTTTTATAAGTGACAATTTGTAATTCTTAATCACTTTAACTTTTGTAATTTGACTTTGATTGGCATTTTCATAAACTGGGGTATATTTATGCTTGAAGATTTATATTTACATTTTTCTTAGTTTCATTTCCTATGTATTCTTTTGGAAAACTGTTTTGTCATTTTCATTACATCTAAAAAATTACATCAGAACTTGCAGTGGATGCATGAACCTACACAAGTGATACAAACTATACAGAACTTTATACAAATATACACATACACACATAAAACTGGGGAAGAATGAATAAAATCAGTGGGTTGCAAACATTCTGGTTATGCCATTGTATTACAGTTTTGCAAAATGTTACCAATTGTGGAACTGGACAAAGTATACAAAGATCTTGCTTTATTACTTTACAACTGCTTATGAATCTACAGCTGTCTCAATGGGAGAGAGTGTGTGAGAAAGAGACTAAAGAGATGTTAACAACTGCAATCTGTCACCTTGTTTGAATTTTTTTTTTAAAAGCTTTAAAAAATTTGGAGCAATTAGAAAGTTTGAATGTGGACAGAATGTTAGTTGACATTAGGTAATGACTATTATTTTCTTAGGTGATAGAAGTAGAAGGAATCTTTTCTTAAAAGATAGATGCTAAATTATTTTGAGATGAAGTGGCATGAATGTGCAATTTCTTTTCAAATGTGTGCATATGAGCTGGTGTGTTGTGTGTATATACATGTATATATATATTCAATATGTGTTTATAGTATTATTCATGTGATACTTTTGTATTTTTAAGTGTTCATAAGAAAAATTAGATGGAACTTGAAAATATTATTGAAATAATTATGAACAAAGGAATAACCAGAGAAGGGGTCAAAGATTGATGTTCAGGATTATTTGTGGTCAGCATTATTTTTAGTAGCCAAAAGAAAATGGAAACAGTTGGAATGTCAACTAGCTAAAATGTGAGCTCTAGGAAGGCAGGGGCTTTGTCTTGGTCACTAAAGTATCCCCAGAACCCAGGACTGTGCCTGGCATAAAGTATACACTCAGAAAACTTTAATGGATAAGTGTGCAGTCCTTAAGAAGATAAATAAATTTGTAATTCTATAATGAAATATTACCAAACTCTTTAACAATGCTTTTAGAAAATACATAATAACACGGGGGAAATGCTCAACTTAAAATAGTGTTCTAAATTCTGTTTAATCCTAAATGTTCAAGATAAATAAATGAATACAAACGAATGGACAGGTAATTAAGAGCAGCTATTCCTTGGTGTAAGGTTATGAGGGGTTTTGGTTTATCACTATACTTCATTGTATTTTCTAAGTTACCTTAAGTTGCTTTATGTTATTATTTTTTAAACCAGAAAGTAAAAATGAGTAAAATGTTTATAAAACCTTGAGATCTAGTGGGTGGGACTTGGATCCTTGATTCTCCTTTGCCATCAAACATGGCCACACTTGTACCTATGTAGCCCTAGATTTGAAACAAATTTCTTTCCTAATACCATGTTGATCTGGATCTAAAAGCTAGGTTTCTACATTAACTCCCTATCCAACACTCCAGTTCTGACATCCCTGTGTCAGAACCTAAACCATAAATAACTGAAAGCCCTGGTTCTCTGCTGGGTTCCTCTTAGCCGTTCTTCCCTTTAAAAAAATGATTCTGCTCTTCATACCTCCTCCCATCTCAACTCCACAGAACGGTGTAAGTGAATGACCTCCTGACACTGATGAAGTTCTGAATCCCTTCCCTAGTAAGCCCTGCCTTACTGGATTATTTCTCTTAGACACAATGGCTATGTCAACCAGCCTGAGCTGTATTCTTTTGACCACGGCAGCTTCCCTTTCGGGGCCACCCTTTGTGGCTAGTTCTCTCATTTCCTCACTAACCCCCCCTGGTAAGGTTCCCAAATGGTTTATGCCATTATCACTCTCCTTACAACACCATTTCAAGAGCAATATGGAAGAGCCATATCAGTAAGAACCAAAATAGTTCATCTGTCTCTTCATCTGAGGTCCTCCATACTATTTGAGTGGTTGTTGTTTTTTTCACCTGGCAACACTAAGATGACCCCGAGAATAGTAGATTGTGATTTTCACTTGTAAGATGCAAGTGAAATAGTCAGGACCTAGGTCTATTGTCAAGTTGACTCTAAAAGACAGGAGGCATTGTCAATTAAGTGGAGAACTCAGATTAT
Organism: Lasiurus cinereus; assembly: GCA_011751065.1. Classification (NCBI taxonomy): domain Eukaryota; kingdom Metazoa; phylum Chordata; class Mammalia; order Chiroptera; family Vespertilionidae; genus Lasiurus; species Lasiurus cinereus. Next base: position 50,443,660 of record JAAGEH010000307.1, on the reverse strand, counting down.
CCTTTATTGCTTGCTGTCTTTGAACAACAATGCATGCCAAGTTTAGGAGATAATTAAACTCATCAGAGCTAAAGAAAGATGATTTACATGTGAAACTAAAAGGTTACTCAGTAATTGCTCAGCATGAAAAGAAATAGAAGTAGAAAGAGTAAAACTTTTCTAAAATGAATATATGGATGGAGAAATACTTGGCACATAGAGGTGATGAGATGCTGTTCTTTAAATGTTTATAAAAATGAGTAAATGTTAGCTTATAGCGAGTTTAAGTGATAAAGTGTTGACTAACGTTATATCTATGGCCTTTCAGACATTATCAGAAGCCTTTCCTCATATTAAGGAGAAATCAAAAGTGACAAGCCATTATCTGTTATATAAAGTTCCAGGGACATTTTGGAAATCAGAAGGAAAGAGTATTAGTAGGACAGATTAAATATAATTAGGTATTAAGTTGCTGCCAATAGTGGGATAAACAAGCTGTAAGTCACAGACCAATGTTATTTCTTGCTAGAACAGCATTTGATATCAGAGGCAGGCAGAGAAATAAACCTTTTATCTTTGCAAACCTATGTCAAGAAACTTAACTATTCACTCACCTGAGAAGTAGTCATTCCTTTTTTTGTTTGCCAGAAACATGGTTTACCTGAGGGCAAGTGTGAGGTTCTAGTCCAAAACCCTCCCAAAAGCTTCTTGTGCCTAGTTCTCCATCCTATATATGTGCACAATCAGTGGAAGACTAAGGAACCACTCTGTAGATACAGTTCTTTATCCTGGTTCCAGAAACACAGTTTTAGAACCACACTTTGCCTATAACCCTAACCAGCATTCCTTATGACAAAATCATAATTGTGCATGATTGTGAACTTGCACAATTCACTTCCAATTAATAGGGGAAGGAAGAGCAATTATTTAAAAAAATAAGTTATTTATTCCAACTGCCAAGATACTGTTTCCAAATGGATGGATGACAAGATAGGAAATGGACTAGTGCTGTAAGTGAACAAGTCTACCTCAGCACATTGTCTGCACTTATGTCAATTTCCTCTATGATGGTATTTCTCAATCAGAGGATTCCATAGAAGCTATGAGGTAGGGCAATTTTTCATTATGTGAAACTGTACATTTCAGGACATTTGGCATCTGCCAACAAAATGCTAGTATTTTTCTAGGCACAGAGACAACCTAACAGCCCCTGGACATTTTTGAGTGCCTGAGAGTTCTGACTCCAGTTGACAAACACTGGTGAATAATTTGGCTACTGGACTATCAAGCCTTATTGTATGAAATAATTTTAAAGAATGTAAATGACAAAATTGGAACTCTCTCCAGATGATAAAAGAATAGGAAAATGAAATAAATACTACATGTACCAGAAATAAAAATAAAATAACCCATTAAAATTAAATTAATATAGTCAAATACAGCTAAAAAGTATTTCATTTACTATAAAATTTTAGTAAATGCATACATGGTTAACAAAGTATGTTTTTAATAACCATAAAAATACACTGCAGTGAGCAATTTTACCTAGGAAAAATGGGTTCAGATATGAAATTTCAGATTTAATATAATAAAATGTATTATTGGAAAAATTCAATATCCATAAACATAAATTAAAAGTAATTTCTCTCTACTTCCTAATACAAATAGAATCAGAAAAAAATTATGTTAATAGTAATAAAATCACCAGAATCATAATAAAACCAATATAGCGAAAATAAATTTTTTGGGCTTCTGAACTTCAGCACCACTAATTAGAGTTATGCAAACAATGGAATAGAGTGTGGTTATTAATTTTTCTAATTTTTTAATAAAACTGATTTACATTTTTCAAAGCACATGTTAAGTAAATGGCTCTGAAATATACATATTAATATTAAGAATTCCTTTGAAACTCTGACCATCCTAAAAAATACTTAAATGCTTAGTTCCATGAGCAGTTACTGGCTGTCTTCTGTGTTCTAGCCCCTAGCAAGACACAAAAGAGAAACCAGAGACAAATGAAGTATGCTGAGATATTTCTGGCAATTGGATTTTGGTAATTTAAGAGGTAAATTAAGTCAAGTTGCCCAAACCATAGGATTCCTCTTGTTTCTGTTAATCAAACTACCTTCCCTCCAGTTTTCCATCCCTAACCCTGACAATCACTAATCTGTCCATCATTTTTGAAATATTATCATTTCAAAAAGTTATATAATGTAATCTTAGAGAATGTTTTAGGATTTCTCCTCCCCTTTCCCCTCATTCAGCATAATTTCCTAGAGATTCATCCAAGTTGTATTTATCAATGATTTGTTCCTTTTTATTGCTGAGTAGTATTCCTTGGTATGTTTCCATGATCTGTTTAACCATTCACCTGCACTGACTATTATAAAGATATTATGAACACTTGTGTGCACATTTTTTCGTGAACACAAGTTTTCATTTATTTGGGGCAAATGCCCAAGAGAGACTTGTTGGGATCTATGATAGACACATACTTGTTTTATCTAGAAATTGCCAATCTCTTTCCAAAGTGTCTGCGTTTCCACCAGCAATGTACGAATAATCCAGTTTCTCTGCATACTTGCCAGCATTCAGTATTGTTACTGTTGTTATTGTAGTCATTGTGATTGATGTCCAGTGACAGCTCCTTGTGGTAACTTCTAGGTAACTACAGGCATTGACACAAAGTGATGGGAACACAGAAGGGGGATATCTGGTGTGTGTGTGTGTGTGTGTGTACATACTGATCTATTCATGTACATGTCAGAAATATTTCTGGAGGAGCTGAGCTTTGTCTATTGAGGTTTTAAGGGTTTTGGGAGTTAGTGTGAAGCAGAGAATCCTGGTTTATTCTTCAGGTCCTCGGGATATATTTTGGAAGTCAGAATCACACTCACAAGACCAGTTATTTCATGTTCCCCCAGGTTTGTATGGAGGTCCTCTTCTGTCTTGAGGTTTTCTTCCTCTGCACCAGGAAACAGGTCCCATTATTTCACTTTTGCATGTGGGCAGTTAAGACAAATACCAGTATCAGTTCTGCAGAGGTCTGCACACTTAGTTGCGACTTCTTAAACAGCACCTGGTGGTGCATCTCTGCCTATAGCCAGGCAACTGACTATAGTGACTCCTGGCTGCTGGGTCCTTGCTTTCCATGGTGGGTGTCCTCCCTTCTTCACAACCTGCTCCATTTCATGTTAACATTCACAGGCTGGTTACAAATTCCGCTGTCATCCAACATCATATCTCCTGGTACATTGGTTACTACTTCAAGCTCTTTAAGGTCATCCATTGCTAAATGTTTTCTCCCTCTTTAATGTGCTCAGGCACTGCATGCCACCTCAGCGACATCTTTTGGGCAATGCTTCCCAGAGGGGCTAGGAGAGGTGCTGAGAGTGTGGAGCATAGAAGTGGACTGCGTGAGATTGATAGCACCATTCTGGCTTCCCCAACCTACCTGCACACATGGTGGGGATTGTGCATTAAATTACCCAACTTCCCACAACTGGACCAAGGTCTTTGTATACAGCTCTTTCTATACCTAAAAACTAAAGTGTTTGTTTCAATTAAAGTTGATAAACATTTCTTGAATTCTTATCATGGAAGGGCACTTTCAATAAGTATGGTTAAGAAGATACAGAGTCTTCCCTAAGGAAATTTCTAATTTAAGAGGGAATATATATATATGATTATACAGCTTGGCAAAGATGTTAATCACTTCAGTTAATTTTGGGGGTGAGGAACTATGTTATTTTAGTCAAGTCTTTAGCACATAGGAGATGTGGCAATAACTATCCGGGAGGGAGAGTGGGATTTCCCATGTGGGTCTGGGGTCTCGGGGGTGATGAATAATAGAGCTTGGATCAGGAAAGACGGGGCTCCTGAGGTCAAAGGGAGCTGGAATGGGGTGCGCAAATGGATCTTATGACACAGAAGACCAAGATTAATGTAAAAAAATGTTCCTTCGAAGGTTGTTAGAAGTCAGTAGTGGCCCAGGAGTCTGAAGAGACTGACAGACCAACCTCCAGGAGAAGCTATATCATGACCAGGGCAAGGAGTTTGGACATAAAGTCAATATTCTGGCACAGCGAGGAGCCTCTGACTTGCTTCAAGTTTCCCACAGTTCTAGGGAATGGACAGTTTAGTGTTACAGGCAAAATAGTGGTGTGAGGACATTTAACCAGCAAGGGTGAATAAGCAGCAAGAGAAGATGGTGGAGTCTAGTGCCTGGCCTGCACTCACTGAATAATACAGACAGCAGGACAATCCACCGATAAGTGCTTAACTCAGTCGTAGCCCAAGAAAAACGGCCTCTTGGCGCCATATTACTCTCTGAGGAGAGGAAACAAATCTACCTGTCATGGCCTGCTGTTATGAATCTGTTTAAAAATCTGAGAGGGGAGACTCAGTGTCATTAAACCTCCATACAATTACTTTAAAGTACTGGCTAGAGTTTTACCACAAATGACATCTTTCTTAGATTTATAGACTTTAAAGAATGAAGGTAACGGATATTGGACATTGAAAATGATTCCTGTCTTGATGAGGATGTGCTGATGCAGGATGTTTTCCCCTAAAGTCTCAAGCTTTTCTTTCCTTCTGAATCATATATGTGTTAATAATTCACCTGCTTTGTCTTTTATGTCCTATTTCTATGAGACATGTATAGTCCTGGTAAGGAAAATGTACGATGGGTAATCACAGCCCTGGCCTCTCTGGCTTGGTGGGGAAGGATTCCAGCATCTGGCAGCGTGAGGGAGGTTACAGATTGACCATGTGAACGGTGAGCTCTTCCTCGCTTCTTCTTCTGAGCCCAGGAAAATGAGAATCTAGGAAGAGGGGAGACACAGGTCTAGCTCAATCTATTGATACATTTTAATGAGAAAATGTTCATGGATAGGTTGCAGATAATTATGGGCATAGCCCTTGAAATCCTTCACACTTAAAGCAGTAAATAGGGTTCTCTCTAAAATGCCTGCATTAAGAGTAAAGTAATTGCTAGGCAGTGGATATAATGATGCCACTCCAATGTGGCCAAATGTTCTAGTCCCCACCCACTGTATTTTATGGTAAACAGTATTTTAAAGAAAGTTTTTAAAAATAGGTTTTAGAGTTTATAGGAGGGCAGTGAGACTGTTATTTATTTACTCCCCCCACCCCGTCCCGCCTTCGTTTGATGGCTTTGCCAGACTTAACTCCACAACCTCAGATCAAACCATTTGAAATGTAGAGTACAACTAATTAAGTGATGTTTTGCTTATACAATGCTCTCCTCCACAATAAATAAATAAGAAAAGAATCCTGATGCCAACCATTTTATTTGTAGAAACAATCATATTTATCCCATTGAATTAACAAAGCTTTATTTTTTTCAGAGCTGCATTCCAACCAAACTGAAGTGTGTGGGCATTGTGGGCAAAGCTACCTACCAGCCAGGCTAGTTCACAGATATTACTATCTGTGAGGGTTGTTTAAAAGTTATGAGGGCATCAGAACCAAACTGGGGGTGAGGGGTGTTACCATATTAGGAGTCCATCAATTGTTAAGAATCAGGACATAACATAGGGAATAAAGTGGATAAGCCATGAATAGTTGGATGGGCTTGCATGCTTCATTGGTATTTCAGAACCTAGCATGATAGAAGAGAGAAATGCCGGAGGATAAAGGGAATGGAGAGCTTTGGACTCTATTCTCATGTAGGTGGTCTGCCAAATGGTAATGAGGCTCTATGAACTATTTCTGATATTTCTAAGAGAAAATTTTGGATTTATTCATAATAATACTGTACAGTCTAATTAAAATGTCAAGTTCTTTGCTTTGGGCTGGGATTATATAAAATTAGTTGCTGTAATATATTTATCTCAATCTATCCATAGTTCTGATTATTGGCAGCTGCATTTCTTAGGTTAATGGAAAGGGAAAATGAATTATTCCTTAATATGTGCCTGTTTGTAGATAAAATATTTCTAACCAGGGGTTCTATGGGAAGAAGTGATAAGAGCCTTAGTGCTGAAATCATCAATAATTGCTGTGCTAGAGAAGAGAGACTATCTTGTGAATCTGATGAGTTTCTGCTCTACCACAGGGGATCTTGGGAATGCTCAGTGATTATGTATATTTAATCTTTATTCTAGTTACAAGACAAATATATCTTAGGCCTTCTGAATAGAGACACATATGAGCTAAACAAATACATGAAAGGTTAGCTTAATAGTGAGCCTAAGGTGAGTGATATTTGCCATCTCTTAGTAAAATTAATTTTACAAGGAAAATTCACTTTAGAAGGGGCTTATTTCTTACAGGTGGGAATACAAGATGAATGAGGCCTTCATCTTAGACAAAATCTCTTTGCCTTTAAGGAATGCTTGGGTTGAAAAAAAGGTCTTTGTTGAGCCCCAGTTGGGCCCTTGATCAGCTTCATCTTTTTAGAGAGCATTCCATTTGGAAGTGTCGCTTCTCTCCACTTATCCAAGACAGAATCCATTATTAGACAATAGAGTTGGATATCAGAGGAAGCATTCGGGCCCATCAAATTAAAAGTTTTCAATCTATATTTATGTGTCAAAGACTTTAAAAATGTAAATGCCTAGAAGAGGTCAGCAGGATATTCATTTTCTTCTAAAGTAAGTTCCTTTTAGTGATTAAAAGTTAAGGATAATTGAAGTCTAGTTCTTTTGTACTTGATCACAGAGAAGATAAGCAGAACATGCATTGGCTATCCAAAAGAGCTTAAGAAGAAGAGAGGGAAGCCATCAGAAAGAGAAACCTGAAATCTGATATCTTCACTACTAGGGGTCACTGGATAAAGACCATTGGAGGCTCTTGAAAAGGTAAGCTCCACTATGGTGTGTGAATGGGCATGCAGCTTAGAAAGAGATGGTCTGGCAAAAACTTCTGCTACAAGGTTTTTTTACTTTCTTAGCAAAAAGGCAAACAACCAATAATTTACTTTTCCCAAAGTTGCATTTCTCCAGTAAGAAATTTGGCTTCCAGTCAGGAGAGCATCTTGGGTGTGTCACTGAAGCATCCATCCCATCTAATAAAAGAATAATATGCAAATTGACTGTACCTCCACTACACCCACCAGCCACACCCACCAGCCACGCCCACCAGCCAATCAGAGCGAATATGCAAATTAACCCAACCAAGATGGCTGTGGCCACAGAGAGAGCGGGAGGGAGGCTTGGGTTGCCCCTGGCAATGGAGGAAGCCAAACTTCCCTGGCTGGCACTTAAGGCAACAAAGTTTCAATGATTGTGTGAGCAGAAGGCTTGGCTCCACTCCAGGCTACAAAGTTTCAATTGTAGAAGATAAATAAATCCCAGATACCAGGGCCTCCACTTGGGTTGCTGGGGGAGCGTGGTTAGCTTGCAAACCACAACAGGCCTCTTGTCCAGGCCACCCCACACCCCAAGGGGACACCCACCCTGATCCAGGACACCCTTCAGGGCAAACCACCTGGCCCCCACCAATGCACCAGGCCTCTGTCCTATCTGATAAAAGAGTAATATGCAGATTGACCATCACTCCAACACAAAAGATGACTGTCCCCATGTGGTCAAAAGATCCTGCCCCCATGTGGACACAAAATGACCACCACAAGAAGGCTAGTAGGGGAGGGCAGTTGGTAGGGACCAGGCCTGCAAGGGAGGGCAATTGGGGGTGATCAAACCTGCAGGGAAGGGCAGTTAGGTGTGACCAGACCTGCAGGGAAGGATAGTTAGGGGTGACAAGGCCAATAGTGGAGGGCAGTTAGGGGTAAACAGGCTGGCAGGGGAGCAGTTAGACATCAATTGGGCTGGCAGGGGAGTGGTTAGGCATCAATAAGGCTAGCAGGAGAGTGGTTAGGGGGTGATCAGGCTGGCAGGCAGAAGTGGTTAGGGGCAATCAGGAAGGCAGGCAGGTGAGCAGTTGAGAGCCAGCAGTCTAGGTAGGATTGGGCCTAAACAGGCAGTCAGACATCGCTCAAGGGGTACCAGATTGGAGAGGGAATAGGCTGGGCAGAAGGACACCCCTACACGCCATGTAAAAATTTCATGCACCAGGCCTCTAGTCTTATATAAAAACTGCTGTTTGAAATTTTAACCTTGCTATTTTGGCTTCTGTAAATCCTTGCTTGCTTAAATAATAAGGGAAATAAGACTACTCCCATTTCAGAGAGGCCATTAAATTTCCCCCAGATGAAGTTATCAGTGCTGGCACCAGGCCAAACCTTTGGTTGAGGTCTCAAAACCCCAGCACATAGGGGCTCTTTAAGAACTTGCAAAGGGGACTGGAAAACCCCATATTTGGGAGACAAAGAGGATAAAAGGGTATAAATACAGGAAACTTCCTGTGTGACTCACCAGAATTTGAGAGACATTTTCCTCTGGGCTCATGCGTAATAAATAATGATAATAATAATAATATTAATAATAATAATAATTGTAATTCCATTTCTCTAAGTGTTGCTTGGTTCTTCTCCGTTTTTTTTGTAACATCACAGTGGGCTCCACAGATTACCTTGCTCCTCAGAAGCTCAGAACTCTGAGAGTTTTGGGCATGACACAGCCACAAAGCACGTGATTACTACATTCTGTAGTGTTAGAGCCAGACTCCACTAATGATTTCTAACTGTTTATTTTCCTGTTTGATTTAGAACTATTTGAATATTGCAGAGGAATCTTTCAAAACAACTATGAGATGTTTTATTCCCTGGAGACGACAGTTCTATCACCCTAAAATAAGCAAAACCTGCCACCTCTGAGATAATTCTGGCATCCCTCAACTGCTTTAAGGAGATTCAGGAAATGGTGATTTACTGTAACAGTAAAGGATATATTAGACACAATGCCATTCAATTACAAGAAAATAAAACATCGATTAAGCACTAAGTAAAAGCCATCAGTCAGAGGAAGAGGTTTTTGGGAACAAAAAAAAGATACAATGAGAATTATGTGTGCTAGAAGCTAAGAGAGGGGAGGATATAAAAACACACACACAACTTTTTTTTTTTTTAAAGTCCCAGGTGAAAGACTGAGAAGAGAAACAGATTTCAGTTTTTATAAAACCACTCTTCTTTTTTCCATTCCCCACCCGCAAAATCAGACCAGCCTTTAAGAAAAACTTTAATTACACTTGTTTTGAGAAATACCTGAGTTTTATTTTTTTACATTCCATTTTTCTTTAGTGGGTCTTGGGGGAGCATAGTTATTGAGCCCTGTATATATTTCTTTTGTTGTCTTACTGTCCCTGAAAGATTTTATTCACTTAACTCAGCACCCCTCTTTAACTGAAGGTTGCTCAATCTTGCCACAGGCTCCTGACCTCTTGTAGATGACAATGAAAAGTACCTCTGCCCACACCCAGGATGACCTTGCAGCCTGTGTCTTATTTTCAAAGGCAGTAATTGCCAGCAAGCAGTTCAATATTTTCAGCTTCAATTCTTTTGTTTTGTATTCAACTCAGTGTTTTCTTCAAAGAAACAGAAAAAAAAAATGCAGGGTTACTGCAAAGTTCCCAGATTTAAAATAAGAATTTTATTTTGGCATTTAATCTTTCAACGCACCTGTAATGTCTTCAGCATCATTTGTGTGTCAAGGTCTTACTCTGATCAGCCTGTGAAACATCTGAAGGAAAAATTTAAAAAGACATTCCCAAATATTCTTTATCTTTCTGCACATAGATAATTTAACAGCTAATTATTCAGAATTCAAGCTTCTCAGGGAGTGAAACCTCAGGACTAAATTATTGCTTTGCTCCATTTGGATAGGGAGGAGTAAGAATTCAACAACTGAATAAGAAAGTTGATTTTTCAAGGTAAAAAATAATTTTCATCATCATTTTTATAAAAAATAGATGTAGCAAAAAGGAAGAATTTTCAGAATAGAATAATAATGATGAATAATGAGCTTAAAAAATGATGCTATAGGAAAAATAGAAATGTGGACAATTGGTTATTTTATTTTATCTTTTAAAGAAAAGGCTTAGGTAACTACCATGTAGGAAGAGTTTTAGCCACAAAAAAATGAATAGTTTTCTGTAAGCAAAGGACAGAGTAAGATGAAAGTGCTTATGCTAAGGCAGGAGAGATTCAATTGGATCTAAGAAGATTTTCAGGATTGTAAAGGGATCAAGCTCTGATATGGAATGCTCCAGAAGGCTATTTATTCTCCCTCCCCCCAGGTGATGTTGAGGAAGAAAAGAGACAACTATTTGTTCTGAATTGTTCACCTACATACAGGAAGAGGCATGGAAGATGGTTTCTGGAAGTCTCTTGAAGCTTAACACTTTCTATTCTCTGATAGTTCATTTACTGTTGTTTTCCTTTGAGATATGCTATTATGCAATGGGAATAAATGTTTCCTATCTTGGTTAGCAGCATTCCCATCCTCACTGACCTCCATCTGACACAGTTCAAGGTCAGTCTTTTACTCCTCCTCTCTGATCACAACTGCATCCATACTGAACTGATTTGCTGCAAATGGCTATGACATTTAAAATGCTGGACATATGTCAGTCCTATACCAGGTGCTGCTTGCACAGCTAAATTCTAATCCTCACAAAAAAACATTCAAGAGAGCCCGTCAGTCTGCCATTGGATAAAATATAAATGAAAAAACAGAACCAAGAGGCTTGCATAAGCTAATTATAGAGAGAAACTTTAAACTCCAATCTTTCTAATCCAAATTTTGCACTTTGAACATGTCATAAAGTGAGAAGCAACCGCGCCATTGCTTAACTCCTAAGATGTGTAACTTTGGGAAAGTAAATGAACCTTTTTAATTGAAATGTCTCTGTTACTTTGGGACTGGTTTTTATTTTTTGATTAGGATATACAGGAGTCCTATGGAAAAGTAGAATGATAGTTTACTTTTATATCTGTGGGTTCTAGCCTGATCTTAACATGACAGTCTTTTTTCTGGAATGTACTTCCTCTTCAAATTTCCCAAGAGAGAAAATCCAACTCCCAAAAAGAGGTTTCACAGGCGGTTGGTTGTCTTTCCTTGTGTTCAGCTTGTGTTGTTACAGAGAACCGGAATAATCAAACACTGCTCGGAGAGTTTGGAGTTACATTTATTAGGAGCAGGTCCAGAGGAAAATATCTATCAAATTCTGAGCCCCAACATGCAGGAATTTCCCCTATTTATATGTTTTTACCTTCTTTGTCTCCCAAATATGGGATGTTTTCCCGCCCCTTTCGCAAGTTCTTAAAGGGCCCCTATGTGCTGAGGCCTTGAGATCTCAACCAAACGCCCGGCCTGGTGCCAGCACTGATAATTTTGTCTAGGGAAGGTTTAATGGCCTCTCTGGAGTGAGAGTAGTCTCATTTTCCTTATTATTTAAGCAAGCAAACATTTACAGAAGCCAAATAGCAAGGTTAAAATTTCAAACAGCAGTTTTTATATAAGATGGATGCTTCAGTACGTAATTACTTTTGTTTTATGCACTCCACTTTGATTATCATTTGTGACTGGGGTGACTGGCTGGCATCCCTCTTTGCCAATGGCTTGAGCAAAGAAAGTCTATACAGAAAATATAGCTTGAAGTGGCTTTTCTTAAAAGGTCTATGCGCTTGTGACTCCTGTCCGAACAACATTTACAAAACTTAGCCTTTGTAGAATACTTGGAGATATTTGTCAAGATGGCAAATATCTTATAATTTATAATCTGTCTCCAATCAATTAGGTTTCTGTGGGAAATAGTGAGGAGAAGGGCTCTGAGACTGTAACTAGGCTCATGTTTGCCATGGTCACCAGGGGAAGAGGAAGCATTTGTATCTCATAATTGTTATCCCTAATGTACCCAAATTTAATTTTACAGATGATCCAACTACAATGTAAGTTGCTTGCTGAATTAGCCAATAAAGGGTCTGAAGAGAATAAACATAGTAAACCCAACCATATTACTATAAAGAAGGTCAAAAATTTTTAATTGCATAACATGAAGAGCTTCTTATTGCAAGAGTAATGAAAAACAATATTTTCAGCCAGCCTTCTGTTGCTCTATATAAAAAAGAAAAAAATCATTTTTTAATCTATTAGCTATTAGAAAAAGATTATTACAAATTAATGTGCAGGAAACATTCATTCCTTTCCTCTCCTCTCCCTACTGTAGCAGGTAAGAACCACAGCCTGCCTTTTTTGAGAATAGGGGTTGGGAACCAGTAGCCAATCACTTTGTACTCTGGTCAGCAATCACCATGGGGCACATTTTAATAGAGCTTTACTATTATTTGGTGCTTCTTATTGAAAAGCATTCCAAATAGTAGTCAAGAGCAACTGTACACTTTTGGGGGCCTGGGAGTATAGACCATATTGGCTCTCAGCAAGTATAAAATTTCCAAGAAGACATGTTTTATCTTAAAACTTACTTGAACTTTAGATTTATTCAATAACATATCCAAATTTATTTTAATATAATTTTAAGTGAGATTGGTGCTCCAGGACTAATAACAACAATAGCAATAATAATACTAATAATGGCTGACATTAATTTATTCTGTGGCTTTAGGCATATACTGGCACATGTCTATATGTGTTCCCTAGATTGAGAGTAATGGAAACAAGGGATTGCCTAATTCAACTAGCAAATTTTTAAAATGTTTAAGCTAACGAAGGTGTGAAAGAGACTGGCTATCCCATCCTTGACCTGATTTCCTCTATTTATTTCTCTTTATATCATTATTTTATATAATTCTCTTCATCTGAAAAATTGTCACCTGGACACCTATGACTTTAATGCCTTCCTTAAAAACTGCCTTGTTCTAAAGTAGAACTTTATTTTCTGGGTAATATGCTAGGTAGGGTCTCAATGCATAAAACAGATAAATGTCGGATGAAATGAAGCAAGAAGGAATCCCTAACCCTCAGTATCTACACTTCCTCACCTGAGATGGGCCCTTCCTTACCTCTTTAGAAAACTGGTACTCTGATAATCACAGTTTGCAAACAGCTTTCTTGAGGAATATACTTAGTTATTTAAAACATATACTTCATCTTATTTACTTATTTATTTTTGTATATTGAGAGAGAAAATTCAATCCTTCCAATCTCTCAGAAATTTGGTAAAACATATTCTTTGGATATTTGAAATTATCTCTGTAATTGTATGTTGTTGCTTAAACAATGAATAAATGTTAATTAATAGCATGTTTATTATTTTTAGGTGTGCTTAATGAGTGGAGAAGTATATTAACATACAGATAACCATGTCAGGTGTAGCAATTTGGAGTTCTCCTGGTAACAGCTTATCCTAATTATGGTGACAATTGCTAAGAAAATATAATGGGCTTCTTGAGAATTGGCCTCAGAACTCAGACCTACCATGCTATTAGAAATACCACAACACAAAATCTGTTTTAGAGTGTTTCTAAGTCATTTGCTTATATTTTTCTTTTTAAAACATCTCTGCTTTTTTTCTTTCTGCTATTTTGCTTCTTTTTCTAAATATATTTTATTGATTTGAGAGAGGAAGAGGAAGAGAGATAAAAAGATCAATGATGAGAATCATTGATCAGCTGCCTCCTGCACACCCTCCACCAGGAATCGAGCCCACAACCTGGGCATGTGCCCTTGACTGGAATTGAGCCTGGAACACTTTAGTCTGCAGGCCGAAGCTCTATCCACTGAACCAGACTGGCCAGGGCTATTTTGCTTCTTGATTATTTTTTAAAAATATCTACTTATTAGGATAAACATTTTATAAGTACCTATAGTAAGAATATATTAACTTATTCAGGGACTTTCTGAAAACACTTTAAAAGTGTCTGTTTATTGTTTGTTTTATTCTTAAAAATTTAGACAATACAACTTCTGAGTTAGGGAAAATGTCCATATGTAATGCATCAATATATTTAGATTGAGTTACTGCCAAAAATATATTAAATGCTTTTTAAAAACACAGGAATTGCCTCAGCTGGTGTTGCCCAGTAGTTGAGCATCAACCCATGAGGAAATCATAGTTTAATTCCGGTCAGGGCACATGCGGGGTTGCAGCTCCATCTCCAGTTGTGGGCATACAGGAGGCAGCCATTTAATGATTCTCTCTCATCATTGATGTTTCTATCTCTCCATCTCCCTTCCTATCTGAAATTAATAAATATATATTTAAAAATATAGGAATTGAGAAATATAGAAATTCTGTTTTTTAATTTCTTTATTGATTCAGGTATTACATATGTGTCCTTATTCCCCTATTACTCCCCACCTTCCATTCATGCTCCCATCCCCCTGTTGTCTGTGTCCATTGATTAGGCTTATATGCATGCATATAAGTCCTTTGGTTGATCTCTTCCCTTTACCCCCATCATTCCCTACCTTCCTTGAGGTTTGACATTCTGATTGATGTTTCTCTGTCTCTGGATCTATTTTTGTTCATCAGTTTATGTTGTTCATTATATTCCACAAATTTATCTTTCTCTGCCTGGCTTATTTCATTTAGCATAATGCTCTCCATCTCCATTCATCTTGTTGCAATGGTAAGAACTCCTTTTTTTACTGCAGCATAGTATTCCATTGTGTAGATATACCATAGTTTTTTTTTTAATTTATTTTTTTATTCATTTTTTATACATATCTCCCCATTGCCCCCCCTCCCTCCCAGGCATACCCCAACCCCCAGTGTCTATGTTCATTGGTTATGCTTATATGCATGCATACAAGTCCTTTGATTGATCTCTTATCTACCTCACCTAACTTTAATCTTCCTGCTGTAATTTCACAGTCTGTTTGATGCTTTACTGCCTCTGTATATATCCTTTTGTTCATCAGTTTATAATGTTGTTTATTATTCACAAGTGAGTGAGATCATGTGATGCTTCTCCTTCATTGACTGGCTTATTTCACTAAGCATAAGGCTCTCCAGTTCCAACCAGGTTGCTGCAAATGGTAAGAATTCCTTCTTTTGAATGGCAGCATAGAATTCCATTGTGTAGATGTACCACAGTTTTCTGATCCACTCATCTGCTGATGGGCACCTAGGCTGTTTCCAAATTGTAGCTATTGTAAATTGTGCTGCTATGAACATATGGGTGCATAAATCCTTTCTGATTGGTGTTTGTGATTTCTTAGGATAAATTCCTAAGAGTGGGATTACAGGGTCAAATGGGAGATCCATTTTTAGTTTTTTGAGGAAACTCCATACTGTTCTCCACAGTGGCTGCACCAGTCTGCATTCCCACCAGCAGTGCACAAGGGTTCCTTTTTCTCCGCATCCTTGCCAACACTTGTCCTTTGTTGATTTGTTGATGATTGCCATTCTGACAGGTGTAAGATGGTATCGCATTGTCGTTTTGATTTGCATCTCTCGGATCATTAGTGACTTTGAACATGTTTTCATGTGTCTCTTGGCCTTCCTTCTGTCGTCTTTCGTAAAGGTTCTATTTAGGTCCGTAGCCCTTTTTTTTATTGGATTGTTTATCTTCCTTTTATTAAGTTGTATAAATTGGTTGTAGATTTTGGAGATTAAACCTTTCTCAGTGATAACGTTTGCAAATATGTTCTCCCATACAGTGATCTTTCTTGTTGTTTTGTTGATGGTTTCTTTTGCTGTGCAAAAGCTTTTTATTTTGATGTAGTCCCATTTGTTTATTTTCTCTTTAGCTTCTATTGAATTTGGAGCAGTATCAGTGAAGAAGTTCTTTCGGCATATATCTGAGATTGTGCTGCCTGTGGATTCCTCTAGTATTTTTATGGTTTCCCTTCTAATGTTTAAGTCCTGTATCCATTTTGAGTTTATTTTTGTATTTGGTGTAAGTTGGTGGTCCAGTTTCATTTTTTTGCATGTATCTGTCCAATTTTCCCAACACCATTTATTGAAGAGGCTATCTTGGCTCCATTGAATGTTCATGCCTCCTTTGTCAAATATTAGTTGAGCATAGTGGTTTGGGTGGATATCTGGGTTCTCTATTCTATTCCATTGGTCTATATGTCTGTTCTTGTGCCAGTACCAGGCTGTTTTGAGAACAGTTGCTTTGTAATATAGCTTGAAATCTGGTATTGAGATCCCACCTATTTTATTCTTCTTTCTCAGAATTGCTGTGGCTATTCGTGGTCTTTTTTTGTTCCAGATGAATCTATAAAGAATTATTTCTAGGTCTGTGAAATATGTCATTGGTATTTTAATGGGTAGTGCATTGAATCTATAGATTGCTTTGGGTAGTATGGACATTTTAATGATGTTGATTCTCCCAATCTATGAGCATGGTATGCTCTTCCATCTCTTAACATCTTCCTCTATCTCTTTTTTCAGTGCCCTGTAGTTTTCTACATATAGGTCTTTTACCTCTTTAGTTAGGTTTATTCCTAGGTATCTTAATGTTTTTGGTGCGATGGTAAATGGGATTGCTTTTTTAGTCTCTCTGTGATTTCACTATTAGTGTATAGAAATGCCACAGACTTCTTAGCATTAATTTTGTATCCTGCTACATTGCCGAATTCATTAATTAAGTCAATTAGTTTTGGAATGGAGTCCTTTGAGTTTTTTATGTACAATATCATGTCATCTGCAAATAAGGACAGCTTTACTTCTTCTTTTCCAATTTGGATGCCTTTCATTTCTTCTTCTTGTCTAATTGCAATGGCTAATACTTCCAGTACTATGTCAAACAGGAGAGGTGAGAGTGGGCATCCCTGTCTTGTTCCTGTTTTTAGCGGAAATGGTTTTAGTTTTTTGCCCATTGAGTATGATGTTAGCTGTGGGTTTATCATATATGGCTTTTATGATGTTGAGGTATGTACCTTCTATTCCCACTTTGCTGAGTGTTTTTATCAAGAAAGGGTGTTGGATTTTGTCAAATGCTTTTTCTGCATCAATTGATATGACTATGTGATTTTTATCTCTCAATTTGTTTATGTGATGTATCATGTTTATTGATTTGTGGATATTGTACCATCCCTGCATTCCTGGGATGAATCCTACTTGGTCATGGTGTATGATCTTTCTAATGTACTGCTGGATCCGATTTGCTAGAATTTTGTTGAGGATTTTGGCATCTATGTTCATGAGAGGTATTGGCCTATAATTCTCTTTCATTGTGTTGTCTTTATCTGGTTTTGGTATTAGGGTGATGCTGGCGTCATAGAAGGTGTTTGGAAGTGTTCCTTCTTCTTTAATGTTTTTGAATAGTCTGAGGAGGAGAGGTTTTAATTCTTCCTTGAATGTTTGGTAAAACTCTCCTGTGTAGCTATCTGGTCCCAGGCTTTTATTTGCTGGAAGCTTTTTGATGACTGCTTCAATTTCTTCCATAGTAATTGGACTATTGAGATGTTTAGATTCCTCCTCGTTGAGTTTTGGAAGGTTATGTTTTTCTAGGAAAATGTCCATTTCTTGCAGGTTGTCCAATTTGTTGAAATACAGTTGTTCATAGTATTTTTTAACAATCCTTTGTATTTCCACAGGGTCTGTTGTTATTTCTCCTCTTTCATTTCTGATTTTGTTTATTTGGGTCTTCTCTCTTTGCTTCTTGGTGAGCCTAGCTAGAGGTCCATCAATCTTTTTTATCCTTTCAAAGAACCAGCTCTTGGTTTTGTTGATCTTTTGAATTGTTTCTTTGGTCTCCAAGTTGTTTATCTCCACTCTGATCTTCACTATTTCCTTCCTTCTGAGTACACTGGGCTTTTCTTGTTGCTCTTGTTCTAGCTCTTTGAGTTGTAGAGTTAGGTAATTTATTACCATTGTTCCTGTTTTTTGCAGTAGGCTTGTAGGGCTATGAACTTCCCTCTCAAGACTGATTTCACTGTGTCCCATAAATTTTGTATTGTTGTGTTGTCATTGTCATTTGTTGCCATGATGTTTTTTATTTCTTCCTTGATCTCTCTGGTTACCCAGTCGTTGTTTAATAGCATGCTGTTTAGTCTCCATGTGTTTGATTTCTTTCTATTGTTTTTATTATAGTTGATTTCCAGTTTTATGCCACTGTGGTCTGAGAAAATGCTTGATATGATTTCTATCTTCTTGAATTTGAAGAGACTTTTGTTATGACCCAACATATGATCTATCTTTGAAAGTGACCCATGTGCACTGGAGAAGAATGCATATTCTGTGGCTTTGGGGTGAAATGTTCTGAAGATGTCAATTAATTCCATCTGGTCTAGTGAGTCATTTAGGATTGATGTTTCTTTGTTGATTTTTTGTTTGGAGGATTTGTCCTGTGGTGACAGTGTGGTATTAAAGTCTCCTACTATGATTGTATTGTTGTCAATCTCTCCCTTAATACCCTCCAGTAGTTTTTTTTATGTATTTAGGTGCTCCTATATTGGGTGCATATATGTTTACCAGAGTTATTTTTTATTGTTGGATTGTTCCCTTTAGTATTATGAAGTGGCCTTCTTTATCTCTTGTTATGTCCTTCACTTTGAGATCTAATTTGTCAGATATAAGTATTGCAAACCCAGCTTTTTTTTCATTTCCATTTGCCTGAAATACCATGTTCCATCCCTTCACCCTCAATCTGTGTGCATCTCTTTTCCTGAGGTGGGTTTCTTGTAGACAGCAGATATGTGGATCATGTTTTCTTATCCAATCAATTACCCTATGTCTCTTGATTGGAGCATTTAATTCATTTACATTTAAAGTTATTATTGATAGGTGTTTATCTGTTGCCATTTTTAGTCTTTAGCCCAGAGTTCCTTCTTCACTTCCTATTTCTTTTTATTACAGCAGACCCTTTAACATTTCTTGCATTGCTGGTTTGATGGTAATATATTCCCTTAGTCCTTTTTTGTCTGTGAAGCTTCTGATTTCACCGTCAATTTTGATTGAAAGCCTTGCAGGGTACAGTATTCTTGGATTCAGACCCTTCCTTTGCATGACTTTGTATATTTCATTCCATTCTCTTCTAGCCTGATGAGTTTCTGTTGAAAAATCAGTAGCTAGTCTTATGGGGGTGCCTTTGTAGGTAACTTTCTGTTTCTCTCTGGCTGTTTTTAAGATTCTTGCTTTGTCGTTGCTGTTTGCCAATTTAATTATAATGTGCCTTGCTGTCGGTTTTGTGGGGTTCATTTTGCTTGGGACTCGTGAGCTTCTTGGATTTGTGTGGGTTTTTTCTTTCCTATATTGGGGAAATTTTCTGTCATTATTTCTTCAAACAGGTTCTCTAATCCTTGTTCAGTTTCCACTCTTTCTGGAACCCCAATTATGCGGATGTTGTTTTTTTTCATGTTATCCCAAAGTTCCCTTAGGCTCTCCTCTTGCTTTTTAATTTTCTTTTTTCTAAAAGCTGCTGTACTTGGGTATTTTTTCCTACCATGTCTTTTAGCTCACTGATGCAGTCCTCTGCTTCTTCTAGTCTACTTTTGATGCTTTCTATTGAGTTCTTTAAAGCAGTGATGTCATTTTTTATTTCTTTTTGCATTTCTTCTTGCTTCTTCTTCATTTCCTCTTGGCTCTTACTCATATTGTCGAATTTGTCTTCCATTCTTTTCATCCACCTTATGATCATTTCTCTGAACTCTTTCTCTGGCAGGCTTATTTCTGCTTCTATTTCGTTTATTTCCTTTTCTGGTGATACCTGCCTATCTGTCATATGCGGGCTGTTTCTTCTTCTTTGCCCATGGTTTTTCTTCTCTGGGTGTCTGGTTATGTAGTTCTCTCTCCTACATTGATTCAAAGGCACAAACTACAACACGTCCTGGTACAGCACACAAGGCACTGAACAGAAATGTATTCACAATGTTAATAATCACCAATAAGGTGACCACCAATGAAAGACAAATTAGGGGTAAGTAGAGAAAGAAGAAGAGGGAAATGAAGGATAAAGAAGGGAAAGAAGTGCCAAAATCTAATTGGGAGAGGGAGAAAAAAAATAAGTAAATAAATGAACAAAAAATAAAATAAAATAAAATAAAATAAAATAAAATAAAATAAAGGAGAAGAAGAAAAGGAAAAGAGAAAGAGAAACAAAGTCAGAGAGAAAAGAAAGCAGATAAGAGAGAAAAGGGGAAAAAATATAGATGTCAGGAGAAAACTCCAATAGAACAGTCACTAATCCCAATAAAGGCCAGCAACTGGTATCTAGAGATTAATACAAACTGCAAATAACAACTGGTATTGAGGGAGGTGAGGCAAAAGAGGTAAAAAACAAAGCAAGCAAAAAGCAAAATAAAACAAGTAGAATAAGCTAAAACAATCTCACAAAAAAGTTCAAAAAATCAATATAATCACTGTTTAGTCAAATAGCAACAAAAGGACATAGAGAAAAAACTACTTTTTGGCTAGTGAAGACAAGAAGAGAGAGGTTTGTATGGACTTGTAGTAGGGGATTTGAAATTTGATATATAAGTGGGGTAAAATTTTAACTAGTAAAGAGAAAGAATAGGGAGAATCTAAAGTTGGAAAAGGGAAAGAGAAACAAGACAGCAAAATGGGGAAAGTTAGGAGGAAAGTGTTGGCATAAAGGTAGAGTTGAGTTGGAGTAAAATTATGCTAAAGGAAAGATGAAAATAGAATGTAGAACTCTAATCCCGAAGTAAAATAAAGAGAAAACAAAATGACACTTATTTTTTCCCAAAAAGGTAAAATACTAGTAGTAATAATACTAGTTGAAAACAAAAATGTAATAATTAAAAAGGTAAAATCAATTGAGGTGGAAAGAAAAAAAATAATCTTTTAATTAAAATAGGTAAAAATGAAAAATAAAAAAAAAATTAAAAAAAGAAAAAAAGAAGAAAAAGAAATAGAATGGTCATTCATTTCCACTATTATTCTGCTTGGCACTCCTGTTTCCCAGTAGAGAAGGTATTACAGTTCCCTGCGTTCCACTGTTGGTGTTTTAATCTCTTTATTCTTTTGTGGTTATGCGAGAGTCAATTTGTGTGTCATCCACTGGGTGGCAGTGTTTCGGAATTGATCTCTGAGACAAAGCACAGGACCTCTCTAGGCTGTGCTCAGATCCTGCTACTCTGTGGTTCTCAAAGCTGGTTTGTGGGGATTTTGCAGCCAGGACACTGTAATAACTCCCAGGTTGTCCCTCTGCCCCAGATAAAAACGAGTCATTTTCCAGAGCTCCCCTCTGTCAACAGCTCAGAGAGTTTGCTTCCACACTTAGGGATCATGCCCGCCCACCTCCACGGACCTCTCTAGAGGCAGCTTTCCTGCAGCTCAGTTCCCACAGTGTACACATCTCTGTTCTGTGGGGCAGGAGACTTCATCTTATCCCAGGCGAAATCTGACCTTTCTCTGTGCCGTGTGGATCTCTGAATCCTCCACCCGCGTGTCTGCGCCGTTTGGAGAGCGGTGCTCTGGGTCCCCAACTGTTTGGTGGGTTCCTCAGCCGCAGCCTTCAGACTGCCGCAGACATCCACCTCCCTCTGGAAGATAGCGCGGTCTCAGCGTTCGCTCTGGTGGCTCCGGCCGACAAAAACCCCGTGGTGGTGGGGCTGCCTGGCCAGGAGAGCCCCGTCCAGCTGTTCCCCACCTTTTCCTGGAGGATAACTGACTCTTAACTTGCCAACAAACACTCCCTGTGCGACTCTCAGCTGCTCTCTCTCCCTCTGCCCAGCGACAAAGCTCCAGACGCGTCCCTCTATTCCACCGCCATTTCGCTGACTCCCACAGTTTTTTTAAAAAAATATATTTTATTGATTTTTTACAGAGAGGAAGGGAGAAGGACAGAGAGTTAGAAACATTGATGAGAGAGAAACATTGATCAGCTGCCTCCTGCATGTCTCCTACTGGGGATGTGCCCACAACCAAAGTACATGCCCTTGACTGGAATCGAACCTGGGACCTTTCAGTCCGCAGGCTGATGCTCTATCTACTGAGCCAAACCGGTTTTAGCTGTACCACAGTTTTTTTTTTTAAATATTTTATTGATTTTTCACAGAGAGGGAGGAAGAGGAATAGAGAGTCAGAAACATCGATGAAAGAGAGATATCAATAAGCTGCCTCCTGCACTCCTGCATGCCCCCTACTGGGGATGTGCTCGCAACTGCAACCACGATACATGCGCTTGACTGGAATCGAACCTGGGAACTTTCAGTCTGCAGGCCGACACTCTATCCACTGAGCCAAACTGGCTTTGGCAGTACCAGAGTTTTTTAATACACTCATCTGCTGATGGGCACTTAGGCTGTTTCCAAATCTTAGCTATGGTGAATTGTGCTGCTATGAACATAGGGGTGCATATATCCTTTCTGATTGGTGTTTTTAGTTTCTTGGGATATATTCCTAGAAGTGGGATCACTTGGTCAAATGGGAGTTTCACTTTTAGTTTTTTGAGGAAACTCCATACTGTTCTCCATAGTGGCTGCACTAGTCTGTGTTTCTACCAGCAGTGCATGAGGGTTCTTTTTCTCCTCATCCTTGCCAGCACTTGTCATTTGTTGATTTGTTGATGATAGCCATTCTGACAGGTTTGAAATGGTACTGCATTGCTGTTTTGATTTGCATCTCTCTGATGCTTAGTGACTTTGAGCAGGTTTTCATATGTCTCTTGGCCTTCCTTCTGTCTTCTTTCAAAAAGTGTTTGTTTAGATCAGTTGCCCATTTTTTGATTAAGTTGTTTATTTTCTTTTTGTTAAGCTGCATGAGTTCCCTGTAAATGTTGGAGATTAAACTCTTATCTTTGATATCATTGGAAAATATGTTCTCCCATGCAGTGGGATTTCTGATTGTTTTATTGATGGTCTCCTTTGCTGTGCAAAAGCTTTTTATTTTGATGTAGTCTTATTTGTTTATTTTCTCTTTAGTTTCCATTGCCCTATGAGGAGCATCAGTGAAGAAATTGCTTTGGCAGAGATTTTTCTGCCTGTGGATTCCTAGAGTAAAGAATGGAGTTCTTTTAGAATAAAGTGTCCTTTATTGGATAGTTCCTTTACTGTCTACATAATAAGATGATTTTAACTGCTTAATTTTAACTTTGAACAAAAATATTTACATTATTATAATAATATTAACTTATTCTGATCACAAATTATGTATTCTTTCCTTGATGGTTTGCTTACCCACTTGATAGCAAGATTAAATATTTCTATTTGTAGATTGTCTTCTACAGATGTAGGGTAGAATTTTAGAATAGTCAGACTAGAAACTGGGCAGACTTCCTTCTCTTTGCCAGAACATAGTTAATTACTTGGTTCTATTTTTTAAGACAATGAGCCTTATCCTATCTACTAAAAGAGTAATATGCAAACTGACTGTACTTCTGCTACACCCACCAGCCATGCCCACCAGCAAACCAGTAGCGAGTATGCAAATTAACCCAAGATGGCTATGGCCACAGAGAGAGCAGGAGGGAGGCTTGGGTTGCCCCAGCTATGGAGGAAGCCAAGCTTTCCACACACCCTGGCAGGCCCAGGCCTCCACTTAAGGCTAAAAAGTTTCAATTATAGAAGATAAATTCCAATAGGAATGGCTGCCACCACGGAGTGAGCAGAAGGCTTAGCTCAACTCCAGACTACAAAGTTTCAATTGTAGAAGATAAATAAATCCCAAATACCAGAGCCTCCACTTGGGTCACTGAGTGGCATTGCTGGCCTGCAAACCACCATAGGCCCCTCACCCAGGCCACCATATGTCCCAAGGGAACCCCCACACTGATCTGGGACACCCTTCAGGGCAAACCAGCTGGCCCTCACCCATGCACCAGCCTCTATCCTATCTAATAAAAGAGTAATATGCAGATTAACCACCACTCCAACATACAAGATGACTGCTCCCATGTGGACACAACATGGCCACCGCAAGATGGCCAGCAGGGGAGGGCAGTTGGGAGGAACCAACCAGACATGCAAGGGAGGGAAGTTGGGAGTGATAAAACCTGCAGGGGAGGGCAGTTAGGGGTGACCAGGTCGGCA
The DNA here is from genome assembly GCA_011751065.1 of Lasiurus cinereus. Taxonomy (NCBI): domain Eukaryota; kingdom Metazoa; phylum Chordata; class Mammalia; order Chiroptera; family Vespertilionidae; genus Lasiurus; species Lasiurus cinereus. The sequence goes on along the minus strand of JAAGEH010000307.1, from coordinate 50,419,907 downwards.
GAGGAGGAAAGTTGGGGGTGACCGGGCCTACAGGGAAGGGCAGTTGGTGGGGACCAGGCCTTCAGGGGAGAGTAGTTGCGGGTGACTAGGCCTGCACAGGAGGGCAGTTAGGGGCTAAAATACTGGCAGGGGAGCAGTTAGGCACTAATCAGGCTGGCAGGAGAGTGGTTAGGGGGTGATCAGGCTGGTAGGCAGAAACGGTTAGGGGCAATCAGGAAGGCAGAAAGGTGAGCAATTGGGAGACAGCAGTCCTGGATTGTGGTGAGATCGGGCCTAAATGGGCAGTTGGACATCCCTCGAGTGGTCCTAGATTGGAAAGGATGCAGGTTGAGCTGAAGGACATCCACCCCCTCCCCATGCATGAATTTTGCGCACCAGGCCTCTAGTTTATACTAATAAAAGGGTAATACGCTAATTAGACTGGGAGACCTTTTGCAAGACCTTCTGGACAAGCCATGGTGGTGAGGCCAAGGCAGAGGTGGTTAGGGGTGATCAGGCCGGCATGGGAGGGCAGTTGGGCATGAGCTGGCTGTTGGGGGGGAGTGGCAGTTGGGGACAAGTAGGCCAGCAGGAGTAGGAAGTTGGGGGTGATCAGGCCAGCAGGGGATGCAGGTGGGGGTAAGCAGGTCACCAGGGAGGCAGTTGTGGGGGAGCAGGCTAGAAGGGGCTGACAGTTGGGGTTGATTAGGCCAGAATGCAGAGTGGTTAGGGGCAATCAGGCAAGCAGGCAGGTGACCAGTTAGGAGCCAGTGGTCCTGGATTGTGAGGGATATCCGACTGCCCCACAGGGATCAGGCCTAAACCAGCAGTGGATATCCTCTGAGGGGTCCCAGATTGGGAGGGTGCAGGCCAGGCTGAGGGACACCCTCCACTCCATGCATGAATTTCATGCACCGGACCACTAGTAATATCTAAAATTCCAGGCAAAAGTCTTTTTCAATGAAGCCCTTTAAATTTTGTACTTACAATTACATACTTAAAGTAACAAACAGATATCTCCTCTCCCCCATCCCCTGAGTCCTTTGCTGGGAAGATTTCTTTTCTTTCTTTTCTTTTCTTTCTTTTTTTTTTAAGTTTGAGCAGTAGTAAATCCTTCTGTCTTAAAGGTCAAAAGAAATTTCTTATGATCTAGATATTTGTTCTTGTCTTGAGCACTGCTTGCCTATGGTCACACTTAGCTTTTTTTTTTTTAAGAAATAGAGCTCATTGTCCATTAGAATGTTTAATTACATTTTTTTTCTCCTGAAAGGCAATATTTATCTTCTAACAGAACATTATGAAGAAGCAAGCATGACTAATCAATCAGGACAAGACCAATACTTAAGAATATTATAGAACTGTCCCATTTCTATTCTCCCATTCTCTGCTGTAATTTGTGGAAGATGGAGATATTTGACATTTATCAATCCCATCTTCTTCCTAGATACAGAGATTTGTCACATAGCCAATGATCAAGCATCTTGGTCTGCAGGACTTTTCAAGGTTCTCTTGGGATAGTTGCTACAGTAGATACTAAATTGTTGAAACTCTCACAAAACAAATCAGAGGATTGGAGAGAATAGATACCAAATGAGGACCTTATGGCATTTTGAACCAGAACAAGGATAAAGAAACCAAGCTCCTTTCTTAAAACCACTTACAAAGAAACAGGAATGAGCTTCAGAATGCTACCCAGGATCCCACAACTGGGTATGTTGCCTTATTTAGGAATAGAAATTACATATAGATACAATTATTATTATTGCTATTTTAAGGAAACTGCTGTTAGAAGGGCAAGAATTTTATTTTTGTGACAACCAAAGTCTGTAAAAATGCAGGATTAAGTATATATATATATAGTTACCACTGTTTAAACACTGGCAACTGATCATCCTCACAGCAGGAAGAAAAAGCATGCTAATTACTGTTTGCTTATAAAGGTGCATCATGTGGATGTTGGAGGAGGTCATGGAGAGGATGTGACTGCAGGTTGACCTGAGAGCTGGATCCCGCCAATGGGAAGCTCTGCACCTTCAGTGCATGGGATGTACCTTCATGCGCACCGACCACACGTGGGCGCCATTTTCAAGGATGCAGCCTTGAGAGAGGAGGGTATTGAGATAGTTTGGAGTCTGGTTGGCGACTGCTGCTCCAAAGGTTTCCTTAAACCAGCGGTCGCCAACCTTTCAGGCTTCATGGACCACCAGTGGTGCACAGACCACCGGTTGGCGACCGCTGGATTGACTGAATTGCGTTAAGACCTCAAGCCTGGTAAGTTCCCTTGCTTATTAGAACTACCATCTCCCAAACTGCTTAGCATCCTGCTGTGGATGGGGCAGGTTTTGAACCAATAGTTATACCAGCTGAGATTGTGTGTTAGATACATAGATTTGATGTTTGTAGTTTTTTTTCTTGTTAGGTTTTGGGGAAGAGAATGGAGACAGCCATCCATACTATTGGTCAGAAACTGAATGTAAATTGTAACAAATAAAAAAAAAGAAAAGAAATTGAGCTTCAAATCTCAATTGTGAAATTGACTCATTGTGTGACCATGGATAAATGGAGTTAAAAAAAAAAATGGCCGAGACCGATTTGGCTCAGTGGATAGAGCGTTGGCCTGCAGACTGAAAGGTCCCAGGTTCGATTTCGGTCGGGGGCATGTACCTTGCTTGCGGGCACAGCTCCAGTCGGGGGTGTGCAGGAGGCGGCTGATTGATGTCTCTCTCTCATCGATGTTTCTGACTTTCTATCCCTCTCCCTTCCTCTCTGTAAAAAATCAATAAAATATATTAAAAAAAAAGAAAAGAAACTGAGCTCAAGATTTTTCCCCCTCATTCTATGTGAAGAAATATTTTGATGCAATATAAGGAAATGTTTCCAAGATTTTGTGTATATATATTATGTGAATTTTTGTGTGAATAAGGCCCATAACTTGCATTAATTTTCACAGAGTGCTGTGGCTCAAAAGTGTTAATTTCCAGGTTTCTTTGGTGTTTGATGAGATTTAAAGGGGAACCATCCTATTTTCTGCACAAGGATCACTTGAAAACTGTGTGGAAAGAGTTGAGTATAATTAGAAACAGACAAAGACATTTTCTATGCATTAGGAAAATCCTGAGGGCAAGTGAAGTGGCTCAGGTTATTATGATAAAATCATACGTTAATCTGCAAAGGACTTCTTTTTAGTATGAAAATAAATCCTCTTATCCAGAAAAGGCAGAATCATTGAAAAAAGTAATTGCTCTTCAAGCCTCTCTGTCCCATGAGTTATCTGGAGGATGAGTCAATAACAGACAATACCTGAGGTCTGATGTAACCAAAGTTTATTTTACTGTCCTCCATAAGTTCAGGGAAGGAAAATCTGATAATATAACTAATAAAACATATTATTAAAAGGGGATTAAGCTTAAGTGTGTAAACACAGGCAAGAGTACTTTCTTAGTCTTTTTTTTTTTCCTGGATAATCTGAAAACCTGATAAATAGATAAAAAAGCTGGACTAATGGGAGTACCTTAACATAAACTCTTTTTGTATCAGATGTACTGGAAACAATTATCTGTTCATCATATTCATTGAATCATAGTAACCTTTATAATTTTAGTTAGAGATTTTTAAGTGTTGTGGGTTTGGGGGTGGGGGGATGGCACAGCTTTTTTCTACTCTTGGAATGAAATGTTATATTTTTATATATTGGAAGAATAATCTCAATCTTGAAGACTCTTAGAGCCAGCAGGAATCCAAGGGATGAGATATCCTTGTAGCCAAGCCATCCAATGTAGTGGGAAGATTTGGAATGTCAGGGATCTAGGTTTGAATGCTGGTTTTGCCACTTATTTTTTCAGTGTTCCTTTGTGGATTAGCTAAGTATTGGTCCAATGCCAATATTTAGCATTAGATGGGATTTATTTTCTGCTTTAGTTTAAACCAAAGTACCCAATCCTGGTGAGACTGATATAGAAGAGCCAGGAGATGTTGGATCCTTACACTTGTCAACTGCTTAATAATCTCTGAAATTTTGCACTTTCTTTATGGTTCTTGTGCTTTATAGGTTGTGTGACCTTGGCTAAGCAACTTAACCTCTGAGTCTGTTTCTTAGCTGTAAAGTGAAGATAATATCTAATATGAGCTGGATATGGTGTATTTAAAGCCACTAGCCCAGAACCTGGCTATGGTTGTTAGCCATTTGGTTCTGACATTTGACATCTAGCTTGTACTTGAAAGTATTTAGGAACACAGAAGTCCCCAATTTGTGAGAACACCTCTTCTATTGTACCTCAATTATTATTGATAGATCAATTATTGGCCCTGTTTGTATTCCTAGCAATAACAAGCTTAATTATTCTTAAATGTGATGTACTTTCAAATGTTTGAGGGCAGACATTGCATCTCCTCTTCCTTAGATTTATAGTCCAGTTCACGAAACTATTATCGCTAGAGATTATTTTAAGACACGTCATCCTTTTGGATACAATGTAGAATATAGATTTCTCTTTCAGTATGGTGTCTAAGGGTGCAATATTACTGTAAGTGATATGAGCAATACAAGCCCCGAATCAATGTTCTATCATTGGCAAATTAAGTCACCTTCAAAAATTTTGAACTTTAATTCTTAGGGCCTCAGTTTTCTCATTTATAAAGTGAATTGTTTGAACTGAACAACACCTAGCATTGCTTCTTGCTCTAGAATTATATAATTTAATATTATCCATATGCATCAATATTATATAATGTAGATACTAGAGTTTTTGATTAATTTCACTAACAACATTTCTTTTTAACTGAGTATTTGTGCTAGACTCAGTGAGTAAAACAAACAAACAAACAAAAACACACAGACAAAAAATACCCCTCCTCAAGGGGTTTATGTTAATTAGTGATAAGCCATGAAACATAAATTTTTAAAAAAAGAATGACAAACTGTTTTGATTTTAATAATTCTGCTTCTATATGGTACATAGTTTATTTCATTAACAAAAATTAAAGTTATTGCTAGCAGCAATACTCTACTCATCCTATCTAATAAAAGAGAAACATGCAAATTGACTGTACCTCTGCTACACCCAGAAGCCATGCCCACAAGCCAATCAGGAGCGAATATGCAAATTTACCCAACAAAGGTGGCCGTGGCTACAGAGTTGAAGCAAACAAGAGGCTTGGGTTGCCCCCGGCGACGGAGGAAGTTAAGCTTCCCACTGCCCTGGCCAGCTTGTGCCTCTTCTCAAGTCTACAAAGTTTCAATTATAGAAGATAAGTAAATCCCAGACACCTGCTTCCAGCCTATGCTTGGGTCACTGGGGGGCATGGTCAGACTGCAAACCACCACAAGCCCCTTTCTCAGGCTGCCCCACATCCCAAGGGAACCCCCACCCTGATTTGGTATACCCTTCAGGGCAAACCAGCCAACACCCACCTGTGTTCCAGGCCACTATCCTATCTAATAAAAGAATAATATGTAAATTGACTAACTCCAACACAAGATGGTTGCCTCCATGTGATCAAAGATGAATGCCCCCATGTGAACACAAGATGGCTGCCACAAGATGGCCAGTAGTGGAGGGCAATTAGGAGGAACAACCAGGCTTGCAAGGGAGGGCAGTTGGGGGCGACCAAGCTATAGGGAAGGGCAGTTAGGGGTGACCCAGGTTTGCAGGGGTGAACAGTTTGGGGGGACCAGGCCTGCAGGGGAGGGCAGTTAGAGGTGACCAGGCCTGCAGAGGAGGGCAATTTGGGGGCACCCAGGCTTGCAGGGGGGGACCCTTTGGGGGGGGGGGGCAGACCATCAGAGAAAAACAGTTAGAGGCAATGAGGGTGGAAGGGGAGGGCAGTTAGGGGTGACTGGGTCAGCAGGGAAGGGCAGTTGGGGGGGACCAGGCCTGCAGGGGAGGGCAGTTGGGGGCAGCCAGCCCAGCAGGGGAGGGCAGTTAGGGTTGGCCAGGCTGGCAAGGGAGGGCAGTTAGGGGGGACCAGGCTGGCAGGGGAGGGTAGTTGGGGGTGACCCAGGCCTGCAAGGACGAACAGTTGGGCGGGACCAGGCCTGTGGGGGAGGGCAGTTGGGGGCAGCCAGCCCAGCAGGGAAGGGCAGTTAGGGGTGGCCAGGCTGGAAGGGGAGGGCAATTAGGGGCAATCGGGCTGGCAGGGAGCAGTTAGGTATCAATCAGGGGAATGGTTAAGGAGTGAACAGGCTGGCAGGCAGAAGCGGTTAAGGCAGTGGTCAGCAAACTCATTAATAAACAGAGCAGCAAACCGTGGCTCACGAGCCACATGTGGTTTGCAAGACGCAGTTTTCCAACTACTGGGTTAGGAGCAATTAGGAAGGCAGGCAGGTGAGCAGTTGGGAGCCAGCAGTCCTGGACTGGAGAGGGTGCAGGCTGGGTTGAGGGACACCAACCCCCCCACCCCGCCATGCACAAATTTTGTGCACCATGCCTCTAGTTCACTGATAATAAAATTGACATTGGAAAATGAAACATCTTGTGAACATATATTTGAAACTCTTATCTGTAGAGATGGTGGAAGAAGCTGGCCAATGTCCTGTCACTGGCATTATAAATCAGAGGATCCCCTGGCAGAAAGAATCCCCATCATGGAACTCAGTCTATGTATATTATGTACTTGAGTCTGAGAACTATTCCTCCTTTCTGAGAGAGTATCAACAATAGATCAAAGACATTGGTTCTCTGCCACCAGGGTGGTTTAACATACAAGTGTTATCTGATGAACTTCTCTCTATCTGAGGAGCCTGAAAAAATTTTAGACAAGTTCTTACCTTATAAACCTGAGGCCCTGCATTGCGGTGCTTGCTGCTTCTTTCTCCCACCTGTGATGTTTGCCTGATATTGTTATGGATATTAACAGGCAGATGGTTGATGGGAAACCACGTTTCAACACCAAATGAAGCTAATAAAAAGTATTTTAGAACAACCATGGAAGAAAATCAATTGCTTTTAGGTTTTCTTTAAAGAAAAAAAAATGAAAGCCATGTTTTCTTTGAAATGAAATATTCCAGAGGTTTCTCTTCTTTAAGCTGCTTCTTCCTCCTTCCTTTTATGGTCACAGGCAAAAGAGAATGCAAGGTGAGCAGAGCTGCCTTTTCTAGGGGCCTCAGCAGCTCACATGCTTTGGAAACTCAGACACACCCTGCCCCAGACCTTGTTTGAACTGAGGAGCCATAAATGTCTTTCTCCCTCCAAAGGAGATTAGGGCAGAGTGCTGGCATTTTTAATGACATACATTCTGAAGTGTGTCTGGAATTTTTCTCCCTAAGTTTCTATCATTTTGAGCTCATTTTGCTCTACGCTATTCTGGGCTAAAGGTTTCTGCATCTGTCCACTTGTACGCACCCGTGTGTGTTTTGTGTTCATCTTTTTGTCACTTGTATAGCTGATTACAAACAACAGATAAATAGGCTATTTAGCACCAAGTGAGACCAACCATAGCTAACATGTGATGACTTCAAAAGCTTTAATTCTGTCTTTTGAGCAAACTTGAAAGAGTAAATGTATCTCAGCATGATATGAGAGGATCACAGTTCACACACTGGGAGCAGCTCTTTCTTAGCAGGTTGATTTGTGAGCCTTCCAGTGTTTGCTGTTTATTGGTACAAATTCTTTCAAGTCTCTCCTCTCTCTTTTATCATGGTCTATTTGAGGCTGTTGTCCTCCAAATGGTATCCTCTCATGAGCAGTTAAACTTGCCCTACCGTGCCAGCAGACTTTTTACTAGTCTGTAATTAAGAAACTCAGTTTTATATGGGTCCTATAAGATCGGTTTGTCAACTGTGCAGATAAACACTTCTCTCCTGAGGATATCCCTCTGACAAGAACCATATGTCATCACCTTCAGATAAATGTCTAAAGCCACTTGGTTATTAGTTTTCTGCCAACTTGAATACCCAGCTTTACCCTTGTTATCACTTATGGCTCATGGTGTGCCAATTATATGTGAGGCTTGAACAAATGGAAATTGGCTTGATTCCCATCTGGGTTTAAATGATGAATTCTTATAATCTATTATGAAGCTGAATAATGAGTTGAAGTAAATGCTCACATAATTCAACTGAGAAAGTTTTATTTAAGAAAAGTAGTTTCACTTTTGTAATGATTGATCTAATTGATACAGATTAGCCTCTGGAATAAATTCCCTAGGTCATTAATCAGTGCTTCAAATCACCTAGCACAGATGGTTAGACCAAATATTGTCAAAGGGCTTATGATGTTACACTGAGATAGGGGAGTCATGTGACAGACAAACCTAGCTATGAAAAACAGGACTAGAAGTCTAGCTAGCTGGGAAGCATTTGGCAGATGTCATGTAGTAACCTCCTAACTGATCTATTGCCCTTCTACTCACTTGTGGTAGGCCAATTGCCTCCAATATATCCAGGTCATAATCCCTGGAACCTATATATATGTGACCTTATATAGGAATATGGACTTGGGAGCTATAAATAGTTAAGCATCTTGAAAGGGGGAGATTGTCCTGGATTATAAAGGTGGGCCCAATGTAATCGAAGAGTCTTTACAAGAGGGAGGCAGAAGAAGATTTACTGCAAACAGAAGAGAGAAGGCAATGTGCCTCTCACAGCAGAAGGAGAGATATTTTAAGATGCTACCCTGCAGGTTGTAACGGTGGAAGAAGGGGCCCAAAACCAAGAAAACTAGGAATGCAGCTCTAGAAGCTGGAAAAGGGAAGGAAACAGTTCTCTTCAAGAGCCTGTGGTGGGAGTGAGTATGACCTAACTGATTCAGCCCAGCACAAATGATTTTATATTTCTGATCTCTAGGACTATAAGAGGATAAACATATTGTTTAAAGCCAGCTGGTTTGTGGCAATTTGTTATAGCAGCAATAGGGAATGAATACAAACACTTATGAGCCATCCTAGATTAATACCCATGCGTTGCTAAATGTATAAGCGATACAGACATAAATGTATAAGGGATACAGACAGCAAGAGGCGATAGTTCATGAAGCAAAATAGAGTCAGACTCATAGATAGAGAGTAGGTAGTCAGATTGAGTGGGGTAGGGGGGAGTTAGGAGGGATGAAGAGATTGAGCCACAAAGAAAAAAAAAAGAGAGAGAGAAAACTCATGGACATGGAAAAACAGTATGGTGATGGCAGTGGGGGGTTTGTTTGGAACAGGGCATAGAGGGGATAAATGGTGTAGTGGGGAAAAAGAAGCAATAGTTCTTCCCTTCTGAATTAGAGGTCAGCCATGGAGATCTTTGTATGGCTCTACTAGTATCACCAGTGGCTTATATTATGTATTATAATATGTATAATATACACAAACTAGCAAAAAATTTAAGTAAAAATCAATCAAGGATATTTTATGAGCATGCACAGGATGCTTTGGGTACATAGAAGAATGGCAACTCATATCGTATTCTGGAATACTAAGTCTAGGTATTGGACTGTATCACCAGTGATGAGAGATTATGCTGGAGAGAAATTGGAGGGAAAGCACCTGCAACAGATTGCATTGTGTTGCCCAACATTTGTAGGTTGAAACTCTGACTCCTCTGCCAGTGTGACTGTAGACTATGAAATTAAACCAGGTCACATTAAGTCATAGGGATGTGTATATAATCTGATAGGATTAGAGTTCTTATAAGAGGCGACACTAGATTGCTGTGCTCCACCATGTGAAGACACAGGGGGAAGGTGGCTGAGTGAAAGCCTGGAAGAAGATTCTCACTGGAAACTGAATTGGCTGGTGTCTTGACCTTGGAGTTTTCAACCTCCAAAACTCTGAGAAAATAAATTTCTGTTTTTTTTTAAGCCACCCAGTTAGTGATACTGTGTTATGGCAGACCAAGCTAACTAATCTGGTATTTCTTGACTTCACTCTTTAAAAATGGAAATTAACTTTTAATCAGTTAAGTGCTTACTAGCTTAATTGAATACTTCTGTCAAGTTTCTCACATACAGAGATGAAATAAGAATCTCATGGAAATAAACTTTTTAATTGACTTTCCTGTTACACACATTAAGGTATTTTAAGACTAGTAGCCCTGAATCCATGTGCCAGTAGCTCTCTGTGGGGCCTGGCCACTCTGTGCCCATTACCCAGAGGCTCTCTGCAGCCCAGAGGCCCATTCACAGCCAGGCATGGAAAACTTGCATCATCACCGTGGCAATGAAGCAAGCATTCTGCCAGGCTGCTCACACTGTCTGCTCTCAGCGGTTGCCTTTCCCCACACCCCTCCGGGACTGGGGCACTATGGCAGTGCTGAGAGGACTGGGTGCCACCATCTTGTAGCTATGGGCACTGCCATCTTTGTGATAGAGTGATGGTTAATTTGCATATTACCCTTTTATCAGATAGGATTCCCTCTCCCAAACACTTGTAAAACATTGTTTGAATAAATTGTACAACCCATAAAACAATGGTTGTTGTAAATATTAATGATGGCTCAAAAATTGCATCAGTTGATATAAACAGTAATTTTACTAAGTATTTTTTAAAGGAGCATTTATTCAAAGATTATAAATACCTCAGTTTGTGATTTTCTTATTATAAATCATTCTACTCTTATTTTTTTTGCTGTAGGATATATTTGAAAATAAAATGGTACTTGACTTTTTTCTCCTGAAACTTAAATATAACCTCATGCTTTTGGTTATGCTTACTTCTTCTTCCACAAAGGGAAGAGGTCAGCCATGGAGATATTTGTATGTGGCTCTACTAGTATATAATTTCAAATTTATCCTGCTGGTGGTGAAAGAGATTTTATAAAAAGTTTTATTTTTATTTGTGATAAAAATTTGTCATCTTAATTATTTTGTAAGTGTATAATTCAGTAGTGTTAGATACATTCACATCAGTATGCAATCAATTCCCAGAATTCTTTCCATCTTGCAAATCTGAAACTCAGCATCCATTCAATATCAACACCCTATTCTCTGATCTTCCCAGACCCTCCCAAACACCATTCTACTTTCTGTCTCTATAAAATCGACTACTCTAGGTATCTCATAATAACTGAACTCATACAATATTTGTCTTTTTGTGACTGGGTATTTCACTTGTCCTCAAACTTTATCCATGTTCTGGCATGTGTCAGAATTTCCTTTCTTTTTCAGGCTGAATAATATTTCATTGTATCTATCTACCACATTTTATTTATCCATTCAGCTGTTGATAGACACTTGGGTTGCTTCTACCTTTTAGTTGTTGTGAATATTGCTGCTATCAAATATACTAATTTCTCATTGAGACCCTAATTTCAACTTATTTTGATTGTACACCCAGAAGTGGAATTTCTAGATCATATAGTAATTCTACTCTTAATATTTTGAGGAACTGTTGCTATACTGTTTTCCACAGTGGCTGTACAATTTTAATTTTCCACTAATAGTGGGCAATTTTCTCCACCTCCTCCACAATACTTGTTGTTTTCTGTGTTTTATTTTTATTTGTAGTAGCTATCCTAATAGGTGTGAGGTGGTAAATAATTATATTTTTGATGAGCATTTTCCTAATGATTAGTGATGTTGATTGAACATCTTTCCATGTGCTTATTAGGCAATTTGTACATCCTCTTTGGAGAACATGGAAGGGATTTTAAACAATGACATGACATAGTCAGATTTGAATTTTGGAAAGATCACAATGACAGATTAAGTGAAAGATGAATTATACAGAAAAACAAGCAAATGTAGGGCAACCAGATAGGAGACTCTCAAGGTTTCTATTTGTTTTTGGTGGGGCAGGGTGTGAGCCCCTTACAGTTTTTATACTGATGCTTCTTCATTTTCGAAGGAAACCTCTTACTTTGGTATTTAATTGCATCCACTCACTGGTCTCAGTCTTCTTTCCAAATTTCACTCTTATTATGTCTTTTTTTGAATTCTGTGTCCTCTCCAACTGGATAATATGTCCTATTAGATTCCTATCTATCAGAAATTTACTTATCAGTCCTTTTCTACATAAAACAGTATAGCTGTGTAGCTTTCTTCTGTGCTACATCTTGGTTTCTCTCCTCCTCAAATATTATTCTGATTGACACATTTGGTTGGGTTGTCTTCTTTCTATCTTTCTCATGGATGGCTGTGATATTTATGTAGCACTTGTCATATGTTATCCTGCATCACTATGAGTTTTATGTGTGTATAGAATTATGAAGTCCTTGAAAGCATAGATGGTTTTTTTTGTACCTATCTTATATATGTCTATATCAATATATTCAAACTTTACTTTGTTTGGAATCTTTGTAATGATCAATAAGTATTTGTTGCTATAATAAAAATGAGTTTGGGAGTACTATGAATTAGGTCATATTTATACAATTGAAATTATCTGCATAATTTTTTATGCATATAAAATGATGTTTCATTAATTCAGTCTCAACTTATAATTGATTTCTCTCAAAATATTCAGATTTGGGAGGCAGTAGAGTGTCAAGCAATATTTTAGGAAGGAAAACTAACATTACCTTTGAACATCTTCTAAGGGCCAGACACTATATTAGACACTCCATACATGTTATTCAAACCTCATAGTAATGTTTTTGCAGTGGGGATTAATATTCCCTTTTAAAGATGAGGCATTTAAGGACATTTAGGGAGATTAGAAACTGAATAGGTTAGTGTCCTAATGGTCTTGGGAAGAATTATTAAGTGTTGAATTAGCCCAGTTTAGTGAGAGTGGAGAGATTGAGAATGGATTTTAGAAATGTTTAGGAGGTTAGAACAAAGATTTTTGTGTCTGCTTGGGAGGAATAGGGAGATAGAATCTGAAGTTCTGGCTTGAGCTACTTGGTGGAATTTGGTGCTATTCTCCAATGTAGGATAGAAAAATGAGCACATTTTGAGCCATAGATCCTATGGGACAGTCATGCGGGCTTAGAATTTAGGAGAGAAGTACAGTTGAAGAAGCAGCCTTAGCATCATGTGACAAATGTATTCATTCATTCAACAAATATGTATTGTCAATGCCATACTAACACTGGGGTGGTAGGAGCAGTCAGCACAGGCAGTAAGATGGTGCATTATCTGTGTAGAATAAAACTAATAAGAATTGGTCTTTTTATTCTCTTCATGTATCACACTGCCAGTAATAAAACATTTCCTGAAAAGGTCTTTTGTTAGTAAAAATTCTAAACAATTTCTGTGGTTACTGTTGTATTTTAACAATATTATCTGCATGCTTCAAAGTAGCACATTTTCATTCTTATCTTTTCACAAACATTGTTTCTACATGGGGAGGGTAATTCAGAGACCTCCCTGAACTATGGGAACTCAACTACATGCTTTTGTTTCAAGAGTAAGTGTATAATTGTTTGGGATCATTTAAGTTCACTTTAAAAGCAGTTCTTGTCTCCATACTCTGTGATAATACATACTTTTGCATTTAAACAATAGCTTAGAAATAAGCAGTGCCAGCAAAGTGAAGTGTGAGCACAAAGAAGCAGAACTTGGGTTATGGCAATTCTGTCATACCATTTGACACGTGGAGTTTTTTATTTGTGTGTGTAAAGCAGTGTAAAATTGTTAAGTATAAATTTTCATTCATACAGAAAATATGTTACTAAATTTGAATAATGTTTTAAAGTTGAAATTTAAGTATAAATTTGCTTTGCTTTGAAATTAGACAGCCAACCAAAAAATGATTACTACTTATTTTGTGATGATTACTGAAAGCAATTTTGTTGCATAGAAGAGGAAGTGTTAAAAAATGGTCTACTCTCAATGTCAAAGTGCTAGATGAAACACTATGTATTACACACCTCTGGTGTCTGAGGGACTGTTCTAGGCTCTGTAGACATAGCAGTAAATAAAGTATGTAAAGGTTAGTGTGGATGAAATGGCTCAGAGAGAACGTGTAAGAGAAGGTTACTCTGTGAAAAGTCTGGAAAATACTAGCATCTAAGAGACAGACTTTAGAAAAAGATGGACAAGGGATGGATAGAGTGGCAGGGGGGAAGGTAAGAGAATGGAGTCAGGGACATCAGAGGAGAAGTTTCAGGAAGAATATGTCATAGCATCCACTATGACTAAGAAGATCAAAATATGACTGGAAAGTGCCCACTGAATTTGAGCATCAGAAAATGATTGGTGACCTTCCTTCTTAAGAACATTTCTGTGGTGAGGGGCATCTGAGGAGATAATGAGGGTGAGTTTTATTGAATAGTCTTTGATCTCAATGGGGAAAATAAGACAGAGTAGAGGGAGTATTAATTTATTTTTCCTTATTCTAAAATAAGTACATGTTTGTAGTGGGAAAATGTGGATAAAATTGAAAATTAAGGGAATTGTAGACTCACATTCCTTGACTTTATTGGCCTTTGATTATAAAGTATTTGTCTTAATCACAAAGCCTTAAGTCTCTCCTCATGAGATAACAGTCTCAGACCCACCTCAAAGTGTCCTCATCTGTTATTTTGATATAGTTTCCAGATACTGTCATCTCTGTTTTTACTTTCCTGCTTCAGGACCCAAGTGCCTATGTCTGTTTGGCATAAGGTACTTGGAAAATATTCAGTGCCACCACATATAAGAACATTGATATCTCTTTTGAGGGCATGGTCTAGAAATTGCCAGGCTCTCTCCAGAGAAAGGCTTGCTCCAGCTCTGGGCTATATACAGTATATGTGGCCACCTGAGCCTCCAGGAATTTCCTCCTGGGCCAGTAATTTCTAGTCCTAGTGAAGTCTATCACACTGTCCCTACCCCTGCTCACCATCCCCTTAACCAAGGGTGAATCACAATCCAAGGAACTAATAAATATCCCCTTCATCGTTCTTCTTTCCTCACGTTTAAACCCATTCCTCTCAAAAACAATCTCTTCCTCCCAAAATGCTTCCCTTTCCTCTCTTTTCCACTTTTCAGCCTCAGATTTTCCAAACTTCGCCACTTGCGTAGTTCTCTCTTTACCTATGCATAATTTAAAAGACTCACAATAGCTTTTTCCCCCCACTTCCTCTAAAGGACCTGTCTGTCCTCACAGGTGAATTCAAATCCCAATTTTCACCTTTTGTTAAACAAAAAGTACTTAAAACTGAAATTACACTTTCTTTCTCACTTTTATTATTCCATTATATATTAGGGCACATTTTCATTCATGACTAAAGCACAAAGTACTTTACTATAAGCTAGCCTGTTCTTCAGCAATTTCTATGAAGTAGAGAAACAATAATGGGGGAAAAATACAAGTTGGCCTTTAGTCTTTTATTCATTCAGAGACCTTACAAACTCTCTTTATATGTCCTAACACATATTTGATAGTAAATAAATATGTTGGCTGAATATAAATATCTATGTGCAGAAATCAGAATCATACTATAACTGCATATTTTTATTACACTTTTCTATAAAATTATACTAATAGAATTTCCTAGACTTCACTGATCTTCATTTTTTCTTCTATCATTCCATATCTTTTAAAATATAGATGTAGCATAAATGATTTATTCACTCCCCACTGTTAGCCATTTATGCTGTTTTCACATTGCAATAGATTGCCTGAACATAAATATGGCTGCATTTCCACTAATTTTCTTTAGATAGATTTTCAAAAGTGGAATTACTAGTTTAGAGGACTTAAAACAGTGCCCAGTGCTTAGCTAATAATATTCAACAAATATTTCTTGAATGATTAAATAAATATTTTTGATATTTACTTCTGAATTTTCCTTCAGGATAATTGTACATCTGGGCATTTGCCTCCAACATTGCCACTAATTCCCTTGGCTGAATTTAACTGCATTCCCTTTCTTATTTAGTATTATATTTTAGTCTTGTTTTTAAAATTTGTATTTCTTTGAATACTAGTGAGGCCACCTATATTTCCATCTGCCTATTTAACCCAATTTCCTTGTGAGTTGTCTACGCATCTGTATTGTTTTCAAGTCTGTTTACAGATTAATGAGAAGAAACTATGACATCCCCTTACTCTAAGATCCTGGTTTCCTGGTATTGTGGGATGAATCATGTTCTCCCAAAATATATGTCCTGAATAACTAGTTGTAAGATAATAACAAGTGGCAAGAGAATTAACTATATTGAAAGTTAAAATTATATAATGACAAAGACTTGGCCACATGCTCACCAATATAATTTCCTCTTCCAGGAAGCACAAGGAAACATACGTTTCCCACCTTACTTGAAATTAGGTAAGGGTCATATAACTCAGGGAAGACCAATGAAGCATGGGTGCAAGTGATGTAATCTACTTTTGGCCTGGCCCTAAAAAGTATCTCTACCCTGCTACATCAAGAAACTATGACATTTTTTCAACTCAACATCAAAACATAAAAGAATTCAATTAAAATATGGACAAAGGGCCCGAATAGACACTTCTCCAAAGAGGACATACAGATGGCCAATATTCATATGAAAAGATGCTCAACATCACTAATCATCAGAAAAATACAAATTAAAACCACAATGATATATCACCTCAGACCTGTCAGAATGGCCACTATCAATAAATCAACAAACAGCACATGTTGGTGATGATGTGGAGAAAAGGGAACCCTTGTGCACTGTTGGTGGGAATGCAGATTGGTACAGCCACTGTGGAAAGCAATATGGGGTTACCTCAAAAAATTAAAAATGGAACTGCCTTATGATCCAACAATTCTACTTCTGGAAATATATTAAAAACAAAGAAACAAACCCAAAACACGTGAAAGAAGATATGTATTCCTCTGTTCATTGTAGCATTATTTACAACTAGAGGCCCAGTGAATGAAATCTGTGCATGGGTAGGGTTCCTAGTGGCTGCCAGCTGCTGGCCGGGGTCCTCCCTTCCCTGGGCCACCAGCCACTGCTGCTGCTCCTTTCCCCCACTGCCATCACTGCTGGCCGGTGGGGCCTCCCTTTCCCTGGCCTTCTGCTGCCACTGCCACTGTAACCAGCCAGGGAGGCATCCCTTCTGCAATCCCCACCCCTGGTTGAACTCCCAGTCGATGGGACAATTTGCATATTAGGCTTTTATTATATGGGATAGCCAAGATTTGGAAGCAGCCCAAGAACCCACCAGTAGATGAGTGGATAACAAAGCCATGGTACATTTACACAATGGAATACTACTCAATGGAATACTAAAAAAGAAGGGTCTTTTACCCTTTGAAATAGCATGGATGGACCTGGAGAACACTAGGCTAAGTGAGATAATCCAGTCAGACAAAGACAAGTACCATGTAATTTCACTTATATGTGGAATCTAATGAACAAAATAAAGTAACAAAGTGGAGACAGACTCATAGATTCAGAAAACAGACTGAGAACTGTCAGAGGGACAGTTACTTGAAATTAGGTAAGGGTCATATAACTCAGGGAAGACCAATGAAGCATGGGTGCAAGTGATGTAATAGTGGGGACTGAGTGAGATGAGTGAAGGGATTAACATAGAGAAAAAGAAAGACTTATGGACACAAACATCAGTATGGTGATTGCAGGGTAAAGGGGGAGTGGAAAGTGGCTGAAGAGAGGTTGTAACTGGTGATGGTAGGAGTGGTAAACACAGTACATTATACACTGTATTATGATGATGTATTATAGAATTGTATACCTGAAACCTATATAATTTTATTAGCTAATGCCACTCCAGTAAATTTAATTAAAAAAGAATAACAAGATAGATATGTTTTCTGTTCCCAAAAAGCTTACATTCTAGTGGGTTGAGGGAGAAGATTAAAAAGTAAGATGTCAGATGGAGGACTATGCAGAGTTTTAAAATATACAATGAGAATGACTTGTGGTCTGTTTTAGATTGGATGTCAGGGATAAACTGCCTGGAGAAGTGACAATTAAATTGAAATCTGAATGGTAAGAGGTAGCCAACCATGAGAAGATAGAGCAATGTTAATTACTAATACCAAAGCTCTTAAGTGTGGAGTTGAAACACACTGGATCCATCAGAGCTGTTGCAAATGAAGAAGGAGAGATGGGCAAGAATGAGAATATGAAGAGTTCTATGTGTTAGGAAAAAAAAGTTTTTTAAAAAAATACATTTTCATTGGTTTCAGAGAAAAAGAAAGAGGGAGATAGAAACATCAATGATGAGAGAGAATCATTGATTGGCTGCCTCCTGCATGTCCCCCCACTAGGGATCCAACCTGCAACCTGGGCATATGCCCTGTCCGAGAATTGAACTGGGACTTCTTGGTTCGTGGGTCAACACTCAACTGCTGAACTATACTCAGCTGGGCAGAAAAAAAAAAAAGTTTTGATTTTATTCTTAGGTAAGGGAAAGTGTATGAAGGTTTTAAATTGCAGAATGATAGGATCTAACTCACATTTTTATAAAAGATCAGGCTACTTATGTGACAAATGGATTAGAGAGGGAACAAAAGTGAAAGCAAGAAAATTAGTTTGAAGGTCAAGTGATGGTGATAAGCAAGCAGTTCACTATAGTGGTAGCAGTAATGGAGAGAAGTCAATGGACTGAGAATATATTTAGACAAGGTTGTTGGGTTTTGAGTGTGTGTGTGTTTGTGTGTGTGTGTGTGTGTATTTTTTGTATGCATTGAATCTTACATTTAGTGGTTGGGTTTATAACTCAAAGTTTAACTTTCCCATCCCCAACTGTCACCATTTACATACAAAGGAAAACAAGATACCATTAAATGGTGAAAGATTAGGGAAGACCTAGGAAATAGAATTGTATTTTAAAAAGAAATACATAAAGTTCTTACACGGGGCAGAGTGCTGTGCTGTCATAGCTCTACTTCTAAAATAGACTACAACTCTAAGTATCAAGAAGGGATGAAAAAACTTAATTCCCCCAAAAAAGACTATTTATAGAGAGAAAATCAAAATAATTTCACCCCTTTCTACCCTACACATTACCAGACACAGTTTGTCATTTTTGAAGCCCTTGGTAAAATGGCCATTTTAATTTCCCCTTAGAAATTCTACAAATACACGATTTAACTAAAATGGTATTAGCTTAAAAGACAGCAACCAAGAAGTGAGTCCTCTCTACTAATCCTGATAACAATATATCCGTAAAGGGACAGAATAGTTATATTTTTGTTATAGAACTTCACAGACTTACCTATAACTGTACTGGTACTCCACTGCCTAATCCCCATTCTGATTCTCAGTATCAGATGCCATAAACAAGTACTGTTCTGCTTTTATTTACTTATTTTTTTTACTTGCTTGCTTTTTTGTGTTATCTTTGTGCTGCAGACAGATATCTAAAAATCTGTCCTTCTGTTAAGTTTTGTCCTTTCACAAATTGCTTCCTCTTCAAAATATGACAATTGCAACAGAAAATGTCTTTTGTTCTCCTTTCTTTTTCCAGCTTAAGAGCAGAGGCCTCAAACTAGAGAGAATATTAACTGCCTTGGAAATGCTCAACTCCCCCTCCATACTTCAGCCCACTAACTCCAATCCTTTTTGAAAAAGCATTAGCTACCAAATGAAGACCTATTTGAGTGCAAGTGTACCGTTCACCCCGCTGGGTCTTGTCCCTTTGCAACGTCCCCTTCTCCTAGGTGTCTTCCTCTCCTGCCTCCTGTGGGCCTCAGCGGGGCCTGCTCTGTTTCCGTTCATCACGTCGTCATCAGTGTCGATGGGTTGAGCCACTTTCATCCCGCCCTGGATATCAGGTGGCATCTCAACACAGCCAGGACCTAACACACAGGGAAAGACTTGCTGTCCAGATGGATAACGTGGGTTGGCATTCTTGCTAAATGTTTACAATCTTGAGATCACTTAATTTTTCCTATCATCCCTGAAAACAGCTGTTTCCGGTCAGGAAGTGCGCTAAACAAACCATCTCTGTTAGGAACCGAGGCCTCTCCAGACAGGCAGCTCTGCCTCCCCTCGAATCACCACGTCGCCAGGACTTGGGGCTGGAGGGGAACCCGGGAAAAATTAGAATTCGGAACCTAGCCCAGTGACCTTGTCCTAGAACAGCCCTGGCTGTAGGAGGTATCTAGAGAGACTGGGGGGCAAGGTACGAGGAGAGCCATCTTCGTCCTCCATTAAACCTAGAGCCGGGCTGCGGCCCTTTGCAGCCTCTTCAGATAGATTCCCGCGGTGAAGCCTACCCAATCGGAGAGGCTGGCTGAGAAGCCGGCTGCTCTCAGGCTTCCTACCCCATCTCTCCCGCCAACCTTCTTTCCCCAGCTCTCAAGACGCCCGGAGACAGCCTCCTGCCCAAACTGCTCCTCCTCCTGTGATTGGCTGTCCCGGGAGCCTTCGGCCAATGGGGATGAGGGATCCCTGATGACTAAGCCGGAGAGCTGGCGAGGAGGAAGGACGTGGGTGGGCAAAGGAGCGCGGGCGCAAGCAGCCCAGGTGTGGGGCGCAGCAGGCTCTCCTCAGGTCCTTGCGGTCACCACCTCCCACCAGTGCGTGAAGGTGTGGGACCGCAGTGGGGAAGTGGGCGCCGGAGAGAGTGGGGCTGCGGGAGCTGGCTGAGAGGGTGAACCCTGCATTCCAGCTTCTGAACCTTTTCCCAGCGGAGGAGCACCTCCTCAAAGGAGTTGGGCCAGGGCGCCCAGCTGTGTGGACCTTCCCTGAAGGCCTGCTTTCTCCGCACCTACTCCGATTCCCTTAGTTCTGGATGGGGAGAGGAACCTCAGGCGTCTCACCTACCTGTGCTATTTTTATTTTTAATGATCTTCCTGTTGCCACGCTGGACATTGGGAGGAAACAAGATAGGCTGGACAGAGGACCCAAGCACAGAGAGGACGGCAGGGTCCACTGCTAATGCAGAGCTCGTCCAGTTTGACGTTGAGTCTCCAGATCCTCAGTGCCCCCTGACAGAAAACTGCAACCTGGAAAGGAACACCAGCTGTGCTTATACTGATCTGTGAAAACCTTGGCTTGTTAATAGACCAATATGTGTTCTTCTGCCAGCCACCAACATATACAGGAATCTCTAGTTCCTCCAGTTGGCTTTTATGCAGCTTTATCACCAGTAACAGAGTGAGGTGTTCTATGATGTCCTTCTGCAGGCAGAAGGTGAGGTGGTCCCAGCCCATGGCTGCATCTTGTCTGCCTGCAGCCCCTTCTTCACAGAGCTCCTGGAGTGGCAGAGGTCAGCTCAGGATTGGTGGTATTGGAGCTGGGAGGCCTGAAGATCAGGACACTTAGGAAGCTGGTGGACTTCCTGTATACCTCAGAGATAGAAGTATATCAAGAAGAAGTCCAGGATGTGCTTTTTGCTGCCTGTCAGCTCCGTATATGTGAGCTAGAATCCCTTCAGCGAGAGGGTGGAAAGTTGGTAAAGGCCCCTCAGGGCCAAAGACTGAACTAGGAGTGCTTACAACCTCCAAGTGCTGCACCGATCTCTGCCAGGGTGGTACCATCCAGCCACTACCCTTGAACTTTACTATCTTTTACCCAGCCTCGGGGCTCTTGAGGCAGTGAGATTGAAGTTGTTGGGGAAGGATGAGGGACCCGAGGACAATGGCAGGGGACACAAAGCAGAGAACTTGTCAGGAACTCTTCTGCTCAAAAGGAAGGTGAAAAGAAGAAAACTCTTCTGCTCAAGAGGAAGGCCACAAAAAGAAAACTCTTCACCATCAAGCCACAGTCAAGAATCTAAAGAGAAAAAGAGTGACCCTGCCCTTGGTCCTACAGAGCTTTCCTCACCCAGCTTGTACCCCTCGGTGAGTAAGAGACTATTGCCCATAAAGATCAGGCTGGGTCGTTCAAAGCCATACCCTGATGTCTGTACATCCAAGCATTTTAAGTAGACACAGCTCAGTGCCTGCAGATCATGGCCAACGTCTTTGGTGACAGAAGAACATAAATAAAGTGCCGGAGGACAAACATAAACCAAGGAGAGCTTATCCTCTACAGAGCACCCCAAGCCCATCTTGTCTGAGAAAGACAGGTGGAAGTAAGAAGTGGAGTCCTAAAGTCAGGGCAGCTAACTCAGACTCTGCGCACAAGGGGCAGATTGGGAGAGTGAAACTAAGAAGACTGTCAATGGGACCCACTGGGAAGTAGTGCAAGAACCTCCTTTCAAAACCTCTCAAGATAGCCTTCATTTCCCAGAACCTAGGGACTTAAAAGAGCCTCCAGGGATTCAGCCATCCTCAGTTAACCAGCAGGAAATGCTATCTTCTAGAATAGACCAGTGCCAGAACTCCCCAGTGTGCTCTGGGCTACAAGACATTCTACTCTCTGGTAGCCTCTCAGCAGACCACCCAGTGGTGAAGTCCAAGTTTGGGTCCAGTCCAGAGGTGGTAGGGAAGGAACCTGGGTTTGATATCGACTGCAGAGAGCCATATGCATTTGACACAGCCCTGTTGAGGCAGACCTGTGAAACTGAGGAGTGCCAAATCACAAGTGTTGCTGCCACCAGTGAGCTGGAGAAGATTCTGGAGTTCATGCCATGTGGCTCAGAAATTGAGCCACCAATAGGATCTTTGGAGAGTCCAAAGGCAAAAGACTATAGGACCCCTAGTTATCACCTGACAGAAACAGGGAAGAACTGGATCAAAGAAGAAGAAGAATGGTATTTACCAGACATGTAATTCTGGTCCAGGGAGTTCATCAGATTGGAAAAGGAACCTGTTGGTGAGAACAAAGAGTCAGTTGAAACTTTAATCCCCCTTAAGATTAATGAAGAACAGGTGCTTTCAGTAGAATGCTCTTTGACACAAGACCAAGATATTACCATCTCCCAGCCAGTGAATGGTCAAAGAGACAAACTTCTCCACAATGACTTCTATGACCCCTCCTAAATGTCCTATGGGGATCTCTCACCTCCCTGTTCTAACTGGATGGAGACTAGGTTGGAAGTGTCCCTGAGTACAGAAGAGGTGCTGTATCCTGATCCAGAACCAGGCAAGTAGGTATTTAACAACTCTGAGCTATTGGACCCACTCCCTGCCAGGCCTTGAAGAGGAAGAGATTGATGTTGTAGACTGGACATTGGAGGGGATGCTGGTATCCACCTGTATTCCCTCCATATGGTCTGACCCTTCTTCAGAGTCAGAAACAGAGGTAGACATACTAACCTAGTAGAGTGGGGAAGGAGGAATAGGGGCACTGGAAGGATGGGAAATGTTGGCTAGTGTTATGCCCTGAGTTCGAGATCCCCAATAATCAACCACCAGGGAGCCTTTTTCCAATGCAAAAGCGAAGAGTCTTTATTCAAACCTGGGTTTGGCTCCCAGCCTCTTTCTGGTGCAGCAGCAAGATGAGAGAGTGAGCCCTGGAAGAACAATGGGTTATATGGGGTTGGTCATTTGGGTGGGCTTAGGGAATTGACGTGGGTTACAGAGATTGGTCACTCGGGTCAGGGTTTTTCTGTGGTTTAGCCTTATTAGGACCCTTGCTGTGTTCCTGGAGTTTCATTGGTCCATTCGGGAGGTGGTTGGGGAAGTTAGGACACTGCTGGCATACCTGTGGTCACTCCCAGAAAAAGGAGAGGATTTAGGTAGGGGGCCCAGTCCTATAGGACAAGATGGAGGAGAGTTTGTTTCTGCTTTGTCCTTTCATTCCCCCTTTGTCTTGGGACACACAGCTCAATCATGAGACGGGCTGCATTTCTCAGGTCAAGTGCGCTGGAGCTTGAGCTTGAGCGGATTGCGCTGGTTCTGGTCGATGTTCCATTGCATGATGAAGTCCTCCTGGATTACAGAGGGGTCGGCTGGGTGAGCATGAGTGTGATGGACCCAGGTCACGATGCCATCAACCTTGAGAGTGGTGGGTGTAGTCAGCACGATGACATAGGGGACTTTCCAATATGGCTCAAGGGTCTCCTGGTGGTGCCTCTGGATGAATACCTAGTTGCCTGGCCTGTACTGGTGAAGCATTGGGGTTGGGCCAGCCTCGTAGACAGTGCGGAGGCATGGCCAAATGTTTTCATATGCCCTCTGCAATCCTCTTAAGAGAAGATATCTTCTGATTTTCAAACTCAGTAAGAAGCTCAGCTTTGAGGTTAGGAATTAAGGGGGGGGGACTGCCAAACATGATCTCGTAAGGGGTAAGACCCAGGGTGTAAGGGGAGTTCCTTACCCCATAAAGGGCATACGGAAGGAGAGCCACCCAATCCCCATCAGTCTCCATGGTTAATTTGGTAAGGGTCTCTTTTAGAATTCTATTCATTCTCTCCACCTGCCCTGAGCTCTGGGGCCTATAGCACAATGTAATTTCCAATTTGCCCCTATGACCTTGGCTACCACCTGTGTTACCTGTGAAATAAAAGCTGGTCCATTGTCGAATTGTATCATAGCTGGAAAACCATACCTGGGTAAAATGTCTTCCAGTAGCTTCTTGGCGCCATCCGGGCTGTTTCATGTTTGGTTGGGTACACCTCTATCCAGCTGGAGAAGGAGTCTATGAACACTAAAAGATATTTATAACTATACTTCCCTGGTTTGATTTCAGTGAAATCAACCTCCCATTGTGCCCCTGGTTTGGTGCTTCTGAGCCTGGTTCCTTGTTCACCTGACCCGGCTCTTGTGTTCGTGAGTTGGCAGGTCTTGCAGGGGGCTACAATTTGGTTTAGAGTCTTGTTGGTGAATCTTGATTCTAGCGTGCTGAATTAAGTCCTTTAATTTCCAGGTCCCCAAGTGGGTGGACAGGTGCATGCATTCTAACACTGTAACCACAAGCCAGTACGGTAGTATGAGTTTCTTGTTTGGTATGTACCACCATCCTTGTATTTCCTGGATGCGGGGAACCTCCTTATCCATTGCAGCTCTTCCTTGCCAGGCTGATCTGGCAAGACGGGGTCCCTGGGGTCTGGTAGTTGTAAGGCCATGGTAGGGAACAAAGTGACGGCTGCTGCTTTGGCTGCCTGATCAGCCTTTTGGTTATCTCTTGCCACTGGGTCATCTGCCTTCTGGTGCCCTTGGCAGTGGATAATGGCTAGTTTAGCAAGGAGCCACAAGACTGGAAGCAGGTCAAGAATTTCCTGTTTATTCTTTATTGTCCGTCCCTTTGCTATCAATAGCCTTCCTGATAGATCGCCCTGTGAACATGAGCTGTAGCAAATGCATAACGGCTATCTGTGTAGATGTTAAGCTGTTCCCCAGCCCCCAGTGTCAATGCCTTGGTGAGTGCAATGAGTTCTGCTCGCTGAGCTGACGTCCCAGGGGGCAGAGCCTCCGCCCATACAGTGTCTGTGTCAGTGACCACTGCTGCACCCGCATACCTGCACCCGTCTTGCACGAAGCTGCTTCCATCGTGAACCAGGTGACCTCTGCATCAGGGAGGGGCTGATCGGTCAAGTCCTTCCGAAGTCCATGTACCTGCTCTAGGATTCCCGCACAGTCATGTAGTGGGGCATCTAGGTTGGGGTTAGGCAGCAGGGTAGCGGGGTTGAGGGCCGCACTTGGATGGAACCGTACTCTAGGGGAGTTGAGCGGCAAGCTTTGATAGTGGGTCATACATGCATTGCTCATTCATCCATTAGGAGGCTGTTTTAGAACCCTCTCAATGGCATGTGGTTGTAATCCAGATCTGTCCTAGGGTCAGTTTGTCGGCATCCTTGACTAAGAGTGTGGTTGCCGCAATGATTCTCAGGCATGGCGGCCAGCTGGCAGCTACTGGATCTAACTTCTTGGACAGGTAAGCTACTGGGCGGCTCCAGGAGCCTAAAGCCTGAGTTAGAACCCCTTTTACTATTCCTTTGTGTTCATCTACAAAGAGGCAAAAGGGCTTTGTAATGTCTGGCAGCCCCAGGGTTGGAGCAGCCAAGAGGGCTGTCTTTATCTGATTAAAGGCAGTTTATTCCTTTTCAGGCCATTCAAACATCTTCCCCTCCTTGGTAGCTTCATATAAGGGCCTGGCGATCTCAGTAAAACTTGGTATCCAGAGGCAGCAATAGCCAGCCGACCCTAGGAATTCCCTCACTTCCCTAGGAATTCCCTCACTTCCCTATGGGAGGTGGGAGTAGGGATTTTCAGGACTGTCTTTTCTAGCATCAGACAACCGCCACTGTCTGCCCTCCAGGCTGTATCCCAGGTAACTCACCCTCTCTGCATATTTGAGCTTTCTTTGCAGAAGCCAGATACCCTAAGGTCCCCAGTGTGGCCAACGGGTCCCTGGTCCCCTGCTCTCAGTCTTCGGCGGTATCAGCAGCAATCAGAATGTGATCTACATACTGAAGGAGGGTAAGACTGGGGTGTTCTCTCCTATACTCACCATGGTCCTCATGCAGTGCCTCCTTGAAGATGGTAGGCGAATTCTTTTTTTTAAAAAATATATTTTATTGATTTTTTACAGAGAGGAAGTGGGGGGGATAGAAAGTCAGAAACATCGATGAGAGAGAGACGTCAATCTGCTGCCTTCTGCATGCCCCACACTAGAGATGTGCCCGCAAGCAAGGTACATGCTCCCAACCGGAATCGAACCTGGGACCTTTCAGTCCGCAGGCCAACGCTCTATCCACTGAGCCAAACCCGGTCAGCGGTAGGCAAATTCTTGAACCTTGGGGCAGTCGTGTCCAGGTTAATTGTCCACGGTAGCCCTCCTCCGGGTTGTGCCATTCAAATGCAAACAAGGGTTGGCTTTGAGGCACTAGCGGCAGGCTGAAAAAGGCATCCTTCAAGTCTAATACAGTATACCAGACTCTAGAGGGTGTCAAGGAACTTAGGAGAGTGTATGGGTTAGGAACATTTGGGTATATATCCATGACTCTTTTATTTACTTCCCAGAGGTCCTGTACTGGCCAGTAGTCATTTGTGTGTGGCTTCCTGACCAGCAAGAGGGGGATGTTCCAGGCAGATTGGCATGGGACCAGCATCCCCAGGTTTCGCAGTCTCTGGATGTGAGGCTGGATTCCCTTCCGGGCCTCCTGGGACATAGAATACTGCTTGACTTTTATTGGGCCTTCTCCAGGCTTTAGCTCCATCATGGTTGGGGCCCTGTGAGCAGCCAGTTCAACTACCCCCGTCTCTGCCCAAGCTGTGGGGAATTCTTGTAGCCATCTGTCCACAGTGCTTTCTACTGGGGGCACCCCCTGATGGAGACTATACTCATCCTCAAAACTCAGAGTCAGAACCTGAATGGGGTGGCCTTTGCCATCGGTGATCTGGGGCCTCCCTTGTCTGAAAGTTATTTGGGCTCCAATCTTGGTTAGCAAGTCCTGTCCCAGCAAGGGGTAGGGACATTCTGGTATTACCATAAATGAACGAGATACCCAGCCTGTTTCTAGATCTACTGTTCTTCGGGTAGTCCATGAACACTGGCTCATGCCAGTCACCCCTTGTACCCAGGATTTCTTGTTGGCTAGCTTCCTCTGAGGTATACAGGGGACCAAATGTTGGGCCCTGGTATCCACAAGGAAGTCAACAGGGGTCCCCTCCACTCTAAGAGTTACCCTGGGCTCGGGGAGGGTGTCCGAGCCCCAACTCCCCTAGTCACTTAATCCTTCCAGCTCTAAGACTTCCACCCAGTCCATCTTGTTGCTCTTCTTACCTGCTTTCTTTGGGCATTCCCGGACCCAGTGTCCTATCTCTTTGGAGTAAGCACACTGGTTTCGCTGCAGCTTCTTTTTCCCCGCTCCTGAGAACACCCTTACCTTCTTCTTGGTCATCTGCAAGCTGGCGAAGGCAGTGTGTTCGCTCCTCAGGGGATTCTGTGGTAGTGGCTAGCAGAATCTTGGCCAGGTTTCGGGTCTGCTTGTCACTGGCAGCCACCATGGCGTAGGCTTGCCTATCTTCAGAGGACTCCCGCTTATTGTACACTTTCTCGGCCACTTCCAGCAGTCCTGAAGACTCTTTTCTCCTAATCTATTTTATGCAGTTTCTTTCTGATGGCTGTAGCTGACTGGTTTATAAAACTCATGACTACAGCTGCCTTTTTCTCAGGGGCTTCTGGGTCCACGGGGGTATAAGTGTGGTATGCCTCCATGATCCATTCTAAGAAAGCACCTGGAGACTCATCCTTTTCCTGCTGTACGTTCCCTACCTTGGTCAGATTGGTAGGCTTTCTAGCAGCCATGTGGAGACCTCCCTCCCCCCCGCCCCCAATTAGAGTCTGGTGGTAAATTCAGAGCCTTTCCTTACCTTCTGCTGTGTTGAAGTCCCAGTCAGGTCTAGTTAAGGGAAAAGAGACATCTATCTGGGCCTGGTTAGTGGTTGGGTTCCCGTCTATGCCAGGAATCACTCTTCGAGCCTCATTGAGGATTCTTTCCCTCTCTTCCATTATGAACAGGAACTGCTGGCAGTCATCCCATGTGGGCTGGTGGGTGAAAAGAACAGAATCCAACAAGTCGATAAGCCCCACCGGCTTCTCGAAGAACTTAGGGTTCTGTGCCTTCCAGTTATAAAGGTCACTAGTGGCAAAAGGCCAGTAGTGGTGGGGTTGATTGTCATCCACATCCGGGATGCAAGGGCAGAATCTTAATAGTGGAGTCAGGGGCTGCAACATGCAGTTCCCTCTGAGCCCTTTGCCTGGTAAGAGGTGGGCTTCCCACTCGAACCGGGGCAGTTCCCGGAACTATGTTCACAGCCACTCCTGGAACGCTGCTCACAGTTGCTCCCAGAAGACTGCCCGTGGCTGCTCCTGGAATCCCACCCACAGCTGCTCCCAGAAGACTGCCCGTGGCTGCTCCCGGAAGAATGAATCTCTCCGGCAACCTAGGGAGCTGGTATGGGGGAGGGAAAATTAACTCTTCTCCAGTTCCCCCCTGTAAAACCAGGTAGAGGGGAGATGGAGCTGATGGCAGGGTGGCTTCCTTCTCCTTCTTCTTTTTCGCTTCCTGCAAGGCAAGAAGGGGTTCTGGGTCCAGAGGGCGAGGAGCCAGGAAGGGATTAAGTCAGAAGGGAGGATCCTCCATGAGGTTCTGCCAAGTAATAATGTAAGGGAGTTGATCGGGATGGCCTCCCTTTGGCCGAGAAATGATTTCTCTGACTCGGCAAATGGTGGGGATGTTGAAAGTCCCCTCCAGGGGCCACCCAGCATTAAGAGCCGGCCACTCGCTGGAATAGAAAGTTTGCCATCGGCCCTTCCTCACTTCTACACTAAAGTTGTTAGCCCTTCTTTTAACCTCTTTAAAATGATCAACCATAATGCTTAAAGGAGTAGTCTGGGTCTGTCCCATAATGTCCATCCAGTGAGTCCACAAAAGTACACAGAAAGACACAGAAATCAGACAAAGATACCCAGGAACAGCCTTCTGATCCCCGACGATGGCTGTGCGCCAACCAGTGAGAGCGACCTGCTTCATCCCAGAGGTTTGAGGGCAAGCCACTCCCCTCGTGAGGGGTTTTTATGCCCCTCCAGATGGAGGATCAGAGTGTCCTCTGACTCCTCCCGCCCGAGGTCCGCCAGTGTGTCCACTTAGACTGTTTCGGGTACTACAGACTTCAGAAGCGAGCTTGCACAGAACAGAACAGACTAGAAAAGACAATGTACAGACTCCCCAGATCGGGGTCCCACATGGGTATTGGGGATCCAGGCGAGCCCCCAAATGTTATGCCCAGAGTTTGGGGTCCCCAATAATCAACCACCAGGGAGCCTTTTTCTAACGCCAAAACAGAGTCTTTATTCAAACCCAGGTTTGGTTACCAGCCCCTTTCTGGAACAGCAGCGAGACGGGAGAGCGAGCCCCAGAAGAACAATGAGTTATATGGGGTTGGTTATTTGGGTGGGCTTAGGGAAGTGACGTGGGTTACAGAGATTGGTCACTTGGGTCAAGGTTTTTCTGTGGTTTAGCCTTATTAGGACCCTCGCTGTGTTCCTGGAGCTTTATTGGTCCATTCGGGCAGTGGTTGGGGAAGTTAGGACATTGCTGGCATACCTGTGGTCACTCCCAGAAAAGGGAAGGGGTTTAGGCAGGGGGCCCAGTCCTATAGGACAAGATGGAGGAGAGTTCATTTCTGCTTTGTCTTTTCACTAGCAAAAGTGGTATTGGCAGAGAGGCTAGCACATGTCCTGTTCTCTAGCACAAGAGGCAGGCATACACCTTGCTCCTTATTGGTCCCACTCTCCCCTCCCCAGGTTTTAGGAATCAGGCAGAAGTCAAGTAGTGCTGTGGACAGAAAATTATGAACTTGAACCACATTAGTTCCTTATATCAAGTGGAACAATAAAATTCATGGTCTCTAACTCTAGTGGGTCATAGGTAACAGCCAAGACCAGGTCTCCCAGGTTATGAGGTCCTGTTAATTCAGGGAAAATTAAGTACACCCTCTGCAGTTGTTCCATCTCAGGGAAAATGTTCCAAAAGGTGCGAAGTGGATGTGTGTGACAGGACATTGTCTAGCAGCTTATTTGAGAGTCTATTTACTCACAGTAAGAGAAATCTAGCCAAAACCTTAGAAGGACCAGGAAGAAGTACTTCATCATCACTCCAAGAAGTGAGTTGAAAAAGATACAGTTGCTTAATAAAGTTACTTATTCCCATTCCACCCCACCCCCCAAAAAACAACAACCCTCAATATCAAAGAAACAAACATTCCAATTAAAAAAATGGGCAGAGGACCTGAATAAATGTTTCTCTAAAGAGGACATACAAATGGCTAATAGATATATGGAAAGATGCTCAACGTCACTAATCACAGAGAAATGCAAATTAAAACCACAATGAAATATCATCTCATACCTGTCAAAATAAATCAACAAACAAAAAGTATTGGTGAGGATGTGGAGAAAAGGGAAACCTTGTTCACTGTTGGGAATGCAGATTGGTGTAGCCACTGTGGAAAGCAGTATGGAGCTACCTCAAAAAATTAAAAATGGAAGTTGCTGGAAGCCAATTTTAGAATGTCAGCAGCCTGAATCATCTGGGCTGGCTGAAGGGCATTTCCCCAAACCTAAATAGGATTGTCTGCTGCCAGACAGCTCAGGGCATCTTAAATCTGCATGTTATTGCCTCCTGTTGGCCAAACACCTGAACAGCTGTAGACTATTTCCCCAATCTGACAATGCTTCTGTAAACCCTACTTTTTGAAGTGTATTATCTCCACCTTGCCTTAGGACAAATTGTGTTAATAAAAGAAGGGGTCCTGAGTCAAGGAGAGTAGTCTTTTAGTTCCTTTAGCTGAAGCTCCTGTGACCCCCAATGCCTTTCAAAATTATCTTTCGTTTAGACTCCTTTATTGAATCTACGCGCAACTCCTTTCTCCAAATTGCTGAACCCTTTGTAATGCTGGGACAAGAACCCCAGCAGGAAGTGCCTTATGATCCAGAAATTCCACATCTGGGAATATATCCAAATAAATTGGAAACACTAATTTGAAAGAAGATATGTACCCCTCTATTCATTGCAGCATTATTTATAATTGCCAAGATCTGGAAGCAGCTTAAGTGCTCATTAGTAGATGAGTGGGTAAAAAAGCTGTGGTTCATTTACTCAGCTGTAAAAAAATAAAGAAATCTCACCCTTTTTGACAGCATGGATAGACCTGAGGAGCATTAGGCTAAGTGAAGTAAGCCAGTCAGAGAAAGACAAGTACCATATTTCACTTCTATGTGGAATATAATGAACAAAAATGAATTATTAAGCAAAATAGAGATAGTCTCATAGAGAGCAGGCTAACAGCTGTTGGGGGAGTTAGGGAAACTTGCTGGTGGAGATTTAGAAATTGAGAAAAAAAAAGAAAAGAGAGAGAAAATTCATGGACAGGGACAATACTGTGGGGCTTGCCAGGGGAAACAGTGTGTGTGGGGAAGTAGAAGAAAGTATAGGAGGCATACTTAATGATGGAAGGAGACTTGACTTGAGGTGTATAAATGATATGTTGTAGAATTATTTGCCTGAACCCTGTATATTTTTGTTTACTTATAAAACGAGGGAGAGAACATGCTCAAAGAATTGACAGTTTCAATGAGGCAGAAGGATAGATTTTGAAGGAATTATAGGCCTGAAATATGGGTGTTTATTATGAGAAAGCATTAAAATGCAATATTTTGGAGTTTGAAGGATTTCAAGGTCTGGCCATAGAATTGAATTTTTGGGAACAATGTGGTAAAGGTCATGTGAATTGAGAAGGCCTATAAAAGCTAAACCGTGCTATTTCTAAACACTATAGATTTTTATTTTATTTTTATATTACCTTAAACTTAATGTGGATGTGCTTGCTCATCCACATGTGTGTGTCTTAGACCCAAAGTTTTACCAGTTTAGCATTTATTTCTAACATACTTAATTAGAACAAAACATATTTAAGTAGTAATGTTTATATGGTAATTGAATACTCTATTATTAAGAATTTCTGTCAATTTTATATATTGTACTGATAGATAATTATTTATTTGTTAATTTAATAAAGAACCAACTTCTATATGGTGTTGAACTGTGTGTGCAATGTGTTAGATGACAGTTTTGTCATCATTCATATACTGATTTGCCCAGTCTGTTGTAGTTTACATTTATTGTCCCAGTGGCTGGGACCCAACCTAACTATTAATGATACCTATTTCACACTCTTAAAAAGATATCCCAGTGTTTTCATTTTCATTTACTATGTTAATGTACAGCACAACATTAATTGTAATAGTAAACAAATTTTAGACAATAACTTATAGGTTAATCTGATAATAAGTATCTTCAGAGTCAACAATTCAAGATGGCTTGAATTTTATTTTAAATTGCTAAGCTAAATTGTTGAATGAGGTTAGGACTTGTTTGGTAAACTCATTAGTCAACAGAGTGGCAAACTGCAGATAGGATGTGAATGAGACCTGAGCTTTTCATGTTTTCAATTGTGCTTTAACTTTTCTTTATGGTATAATTTACTATCAATGATTTTTATTTTTAAACTATGTGAATCCATTCTGACAGAGTTATATAAAACATTTATGGAACAAGCCACCAAGATTTGCATGACTCAATTTCCAGTTAAGAGTGTGGGGGTGGCTGATGTATGCCTTACCTTACTTCCAGTTCTCTCCGGTTGTGGGACATATGTAGACCTAAAAAAGGGCATTATTTTCTACTGGGGAAAACTTTACATTAGTGCTATTTTTATTATTCATTTCAGTCTTTCCAATTTTTAGTAGGGCAATTCATTCCTGAAACAGTCCTTGAGGAAAAAATATTTCTACTTATTTATTGAGGGACTTAGATTTTCCTCCTTCCACACAATGAACCTTCAGAAAGACTTCATAAGTAGGCCACTGCTGTAGCAGCTTGTAATCTGAATGAGGAAAATTAGGCCTGTGATTAAAATTGGTTGTTCCTTTATTAATGAATATTTTTCTGATTATGAAATTGAGACATGTTTATTGTAGAAAAGGCAGACAATACAGAGAAGTATAAAACAGGAAAAATTATTCAAATTTGACAAATGTTATTATTTCTATAATTTCCTAACAGTTTTTTTTCCATACAAAAATATACTTTAAAAATACTTTTTGGCTCTAACCAGTTTGGCTCAGTGGATAGAGCATTGGCCTGCAGACTGAAGGGTCCCAGGTTCGATTATGGTCAAGGGTATGTACCTTGGTTGTGGGCACATCCCCAGTAGGGGGGTGTGCAGGAGGCAGTGATTTTTCTTTCACATTGATGTTTCTAACTCTCTATCCCTCTCCCTTCCTCTCTGCAAAAAATCAATAAAATATATTTAAAAATATTTTTTGAATTGTAATCATTAACAGATTTGTATTATCTTTTTTATGGTTTAGTACCATGTGGTGAACAATTATGCCACAAAATTCATCAAATTTATTAACAGCTGCGTAATACTGTATCATATAGCTATGTATTAGTTTATTTAACAATTTAGTTTTTTTGACATTTAGTTTTTTTCTCTCCTTTTGATTGTTACAATTAATGTTGTAATGTACATTTTTGTATATAAAATTTCAATTGCATTTATGATAATTCTTATTAACGTAGTATACTATAAATGAAAACACTGGGATAAAGGGAATGCCTTTTTAAAATTCTTGATTTTCTCAAATGGCTTTGCTGAGTATTTATACTGAGTAGTATCTATACTAATAAAAGCCTAGATGACCTTGCACCCTCACATCATCACAAGATGGCTACCTCATGTCATCACAAGATGGCTGCCACAAGATGGCTACCCCCACATCATCACAAGATGGCCACCACAAGCTGGCCGGCAGGGGAGGGCAGTTGTGAGCAATCAGGTTGGCAGGGCAGAGCAGTTGGTGGTGAACAGGCCATAAGGGAGGGCCATAAGGGAGGGCAAGAGCAGGCTGGCAGGCAGAAGGGGTTAGAAGCTAGCAGTCCTGGAATCCCCTGATGGGTCCCAGATTGGAGAGGGTAAAGGCTGGGCTGAGGGACACCCCTTCAGTGCATAAATTTCATGCACCAGGCTACTAGTAATGGGTGTAAATTCGAAAGCTTGCTTCACGGTCATATATTAATCACTCAGCCCTTTGCATTTTTCTTTAAAATATCTGTCAGTTTTTAAGGCATAAATATTGTTTTATTTTAGTTTAATTTGTATTCCTTTGATTAATAGTGTGGTTGGACCTTTAAAATTTATTCTGTGACTTGTCCTATTCAGGTTTTTTTTTTCTTCTTTCTATATTGGAATGATAGTGTTGATTTACATGAATATTTTATCTGTTTAGAATATTAATTTTATTCTTTCATTTTGCTAATTATATTATGTATCTTTAATTTTATAAATGAATTCCCAAGTTGATCCTTTAAAAGTGCACATATTCAGGTGTAATATAGTAAAGATGTCAAATTCTTCCTAGATTGTTACATGTTTAACATAATTTATACCACTATCTTAGCAAGGTTTCTTGTTGAGATAGACAAGTTTATTCTAAATTTATACTGTAAAGAAAGTAGCCAAGATAAATTTGAAAAAGAGGGAGAACTTACTCTTTCCATTGTTATGGCCTACTATTCAGCTATGGTTATCAAGACAGTATGATACTGCTGGAGGGGCAGAAGATAGATCAATGGAACAAAATACAGAAACAAAAACAGTCCCACAATTATGACCAATTGGTTTGGACAGAGAAACAAAAACAAGGAAATGAGAGAGACACCAGAAGAGAAAAAGCCTTTCAACAATTGGTGCTGGAGCCTGGCTGGCATGGCTCCATGGTTGAGCACCAACCTATGAATCAGGAGGTCAGGGATAGATTCCCAGTCAGAGCATGAGCCCAGGTTTCGCCTTGATCTGGACAAGGGCACATATCTGTGTTGCGGGCTCGATTCCCCAGCAAGGGTCATGCAGGAGGCAGCCAATCAATGATCCTCTCTCATCATTGTAAAAGTCAAGTGAGCCAGAATGTAAGAATAAACTACACAGTGGGAGAAAATATTTGCAAACTACACATTAAAAAAAAGGCTAGTATCTAGAATATATGTATATGGAATATATATGGAATTTTCAAAATGTCAATAATAAAAACAATGCAATTTGAAGATGAGCATGAGACATGAATAGACCTATCACCTAAGAGGAGATACAGATGGCATATAGGTATAAGAAAAGATGTTCAACATTAAGAGTCATCAGGAAAATATAAATTCAACCACCATGAACTATCACTACACACCAATCAGAATGGTTAAAACAAACAAACAAAACATCAAATGCTGGCAAAGATGCAGAGAAATTGAATCACTCACACATTTCTGGTAGAAATGTAAAATGGTATACCTTTCTGGAAAAAACTAGTGATTTCTTTAAAAACTTGAAATGCATATATCTATCCTACCAATTGCACTCTTGGAAATTTATCCCAGAGAAATAAAAACTTATTTTTACAAGGAGCTTACATATGGATATTTACAGAAGCTATGTTCTTAATACCTGAAAACTGGAAACTACCCAAATTTCTTTTAATGAATGGATGGTGAAATGAGCTTTGGTTCATCCATATCATAAAGTAGTTCTCAAAAATTTAAAAGGTATAACTACTGATACATAAAATAACTTGGATGAACCTCAGGGAAGTTATGCTTAATGAAAAAAAAAGCCAATCTCAAAAGATATATAGTATATGGTCCTATGTATAAAATATTCATGAATTGTCATAATCATAACATAGAGAACAGATTTGTGGTTACTAAGGGTTAGGGATGAGGTTGTGGATGTGGATGTGACTATAACAGTGTTAACAAAATAGATCCAGAGATATTAGAAGCATGGAACAGACTCTGGAATCTCAGAGGGAAGGTGGGGTGAGTGAATGGTTGGGAAGAGATAAACCAAAGAATTTATATGCATATATGCATAACCCATGGATATAGACAATAGGGTGGTGAAAGCTGGGGTAGGGGGCAGAGGGGAGCCAGAAGGGATCAAGGGGGGAGTAAAGGGGACATATTTAATACTTTCAACAATAAAGATTTGAGAAAAAAAAAGAAATGATAACAAGGTTAAATTGTTTCATTTTGATGGTGGTAAGCAAATCCGCATGTGATAAAAATGTATAGATTAACACACACACACACACACACACACACACACACACAAGCACATACACAAGCACATATAAGGTGAAATCTGTAAAGCTCTGTGCTTTATACCAATGTCAAATTTCTTAGTTTTTATAGTATACTATAGTTATGCAAGATGATACCTGTGTTGGAGAGGCTGTATTATAAAGCTACACAGTACTGCCCTGTACATTTATTTATAGCTTCCTATGAATGTATAATTATTTTAGAGTAAAATTATTTTAAATTACTGCTTACCCACTAAATATACTTGTGTAATAATGAAAAAATTCTGGTGAGTTACACAGCTAATAAACAATAGTTTTTTTATTCTGGGAGGTGTGCTAGAGTGGCGTTGGTAGTGGGGGGTGGGACGAGGGAGGGGAAGGATGCTTTCCATCTCACACAGTTTTACTTTTAAAAAAGCATTATGAGGCTGGCTGTTGTTGCTCAGTGGTTGAGCATCAACCCATGAACCAGGAGGTCATCATTCAATTCCCAGTCAGGGCACATGCCCAGGTTGCAGGCTCGATCCCCCGTGTGAGGCGTGCAAGAGGCAGCTGATCAATGATTCTGTCTCATTACTGATGTTTCACTCTCTTTCTTTTCCTTCCTCTCTGAAATAAATAAAAACATATTTAAAAAATAAAATATGTCTATGTCTATATTAAGTACCTTTACAAATTTAACACCCCTTTTAATTTATTAATTTAGAAGAGACATCAACTCAAGCTTGACGATACTCTTTTCTGAATACCTTAGCCCCTCTTATTGTCCATATTTGTTTTTGAATTTATTTTTTCTCAAATATTTGTTGAAATGTATTCCAGTTTTTAGGGCCTAGAAAGCATTTATTGATACAAGATACTGCAAAGACCTTAGGTCAGTGGTTGGCAAACTTATTAGTCAACAGAGCCTATTATCAACAGTACAACAATTGAAATTTCTTTTGAGAGCCAAATTTTTAAAACAAACTATATAGGTAGGTACATTGTTATTAACTTAATTAGGGTGCTCCTTCAATCGCACTGTACGTGTGCGCCCACACATGGTATTTTATGGAAGAGCCACAGTCAAGGGGCCAAAGAGCCGCATGTGGCTCGTAAGCCGCGGTTTGCCGACCACTGACCTAGGGTCTTTGCAGTATCTGTCAAGTTCTCTGATTGTCAGATGGAGCACATCACTTTTCTTCATGCATTCTGTAACAACCCTCTGACTTCTTCCAACAGTTGCTCCTCAAAGGGCTCTTCATTTTCTCTTTTATTTATTCTAGTCTTACCTTGTTTCATTAGACTCAAGGGCACAGTGGATCAACACTCATCTTCTATGCTGGAATTTTATATACTGCATTACTTCATCCAAGGATCTGAAGAGAGAAAGTTAGTATGACTCTTCCAGGCTGAGAACATAGATCCCAGGAAGTTGGACAGTGACTGCTTAGTGTGCTATTAAGGCAATCTTTGAGTCCTAAACATCTAGAAGTTTTTTTTTTCAAATTAAATATAAAAATTGTAATTAGTAGACATTACTCTGATATTTCAGATATTACCGTTAGTACTCATGTGAGATTTTGTTTCTTTCTTTGTCTTCAAACATTTTAGTACATTTGGATTGGTGTAACAAAAATACCAAAGACTGGGTGCCTTATAAACAAAAGGCAATTGATTTTTAACAGTTCTAGCATCTATGAAGTGTAAGATCAAGTTACTAGCAATTTCCATTTCTGGTAAGAATTTCCTTCCTGCTTACAGATTGCTGTTTTCCCTCTGTCCTCACATGGTGGAAGGGGGGGCAGGCTTTCTGGGGCCTCTTTTTTAGATCAGGGCATTCATCTTATTCACGAGGCCTCTATCTTTATGATATAGTCACCTCTCAAATGCTCTCCCTCTATAAATACCATCACATTGGGGGAATAGGTTTCATACAATAATCTTGGGGTGACTCAAACATTCAGTCTTCATCATTAGGGGTACATAAATTAGAAGTTAGATGAGAATGAATCAGAGTCCACTATTTTGTTTCCATGATAAAAATTAGTGTTTGGGGTTGGTAGAAGTATATAATGGTATGGATAAGCAAGTCAGCATCATGCAGCATGGTTTTTAAATTAAAATGTGTGAGAAAGAAAGCAGAAGAGTTCAAAATCACAAAGCAAATAATTTTCAAGGTTAGAATTCAAGATCACTGTTAGAATTACAATTTATAGTTGTAATATGAATTTACAGCACTTTGTCAGAAAGACATAAACCTCACTGCTCCTGTTATTTTGATCTTGATAATTGTTCTCATCTGTTTCTTCCTGTATCCCCAGTGTCTTACATGATGCTCATACTAGTTGATGCTTCAGAAAAACTAACTTGATTGGTGATAGACAGGAAGTAGGAAGATGTTCTCTAATGTGATTACAGGGAAACTTTACTTATGTCCTGGCTAGCCAATGGCTTTCCAGGTCATTAAAATGATTTTTGATCATGAGAAGTAGTAAAAAAAAAATACTTAAATTTGGGGTGAGAATAAGTCTGAGAAAGGATATAAGTAAAGTCAAGATGTAAAGAGAAAACAAAGTGAGGAACAGCAGTCATGGAGATTTGGGAAGTAGAGGTTGAATGATACCATTGCTTTAAGTGTCTGGGATATCTAAGAATGTTTTTACTGTCCTATGGACTGTGCCTACTAGTCTATTTATTCAACTAATATTCATTGTATACCTTTTACATGCAAGCAATGTCTTAGGTCAGGGCATATTTTCAAGAAATAAACATTTGGGGACAAGGTAAAATAAGGACAAAAATATGTAATAAGTCATATCATATGCTGGAAAGTAATATGGACAAGAAGGTACATAGGAAAGTGGATGCAGCTGCAGCTCAGATGCCACATCACTGCAAAGTTCATTGCCTCTGTTATTTCAGTGGTAAGTTGAACAGTTGGGCTTCTCAGAAGCATGGATAGGTGACTGGATTTGTATCCATAATCTCATTCAATATTAAAATACTAATTTGTTTACATGAATGTGATAGGACTTAAAACAGTTATTAAAGAAACATACATCCAGTGCAAGTTGGTACTTATATATATATATTACTAATCTCTTACTGTTTCCAAAATTTACCTAATCCAACCCTAGTTCTGTACCTGTATTTGAGTTTAACAATGTACCCTCAATATTTCCTTGCATGTTTGAAGTTTATTCATGGTAGTTTAGACTACCCTAGCAACTCCATTTAGTTCTTAAAGTTCCTACAATTTCCCTTTAATTGAAAGTCTCTACAGCATGCTTACTCCATATGTACTGAATCATGGAAAGATTGCTTTATGCTCCATTTAGCTCCTCAAAAGCCAGAGAGCAGAGATTACCTGCACAGTATGCACGCTGGTCACTAGCCTGAATCCCTCTTTAATTGTTCTTTTCTAATCGCCAGCAAAAACTCTCTTCAGCCATTAGGTATTTTCTTTTTACTGATTACTTCCACCATTAAAAATTAATGTCCTTAAAAACTCCTCAAGCTGAATTTTTAATTATGGCCACTGTTACAGAACTTACTTGGTATTAAAAAGATTATACTTCTATTCCCATGAGTATTTTAATACTTAAAAACTGATCATAAATACTTTAAATTTCTGTTTAAAGCAGAGATAATAGTTTGGGGCACAGAAAGTGAATTACAAGGTGATGGAGGTGTGGCAGGAAAGAAGATTTGGAGGGAAGTGGGGGAAATGAGCAATAGTGAAGCATTTGGGAACAAGTGAAGGTGAATTAAAAAAAATTCTCAATGTTAAATAATATATTTGAGGTAATTCCAGCAAGTTTTACATGTTAGTCTTACAACTTTTCCTGAGCACTCTGCATCTGAGATGCTACTGAATTTTTGGATGGCATTGGTGATTAAATATCTACCTATTTATCTATTTACCATTATCTATCTATCTATCATCATCATCTACGCTATTTCTTCATATACACTGCCTTGTGAATAAAGGAATTCTCTCTCACAATTATAGAGTGTGTAGGATTAAATAACAAAAGGCCTGAATTCCCCAGTGAAGTGGTCCTATGACATATTTACACTAATAAAAGAGAAATATATAAATTGGCCATCATTTTGTGATGCCCACCAGCCAATCAGGAGTAAGCATGCAAATTAACCTGACAAAGATGGTGGTAGCCCTGCCCCCCAGCCACTCTGGGCCTCTGCAGATGCAGAGAGGCCAGGCAGGGCAGGACACCTGCTATGAGGAGGAGGGCAGAGGATGGAAGGAGCTATAGGAGCAGTACTCCAGCCAGAACAAAGACTGAAGGCTTTAGCTGGAGCAAAGACCTGGGTCCCAGTTTCCAGAGGAAAACCAGTGCCAGCTGCCAGGGGAAAGAAGGCCTATTGCACAAATTTTCGTGCAACGGGTCTCTAGTATTTTCATAATAACATAATAAAATTTCCTGTAAAATTCTTACAGGGAGAGTAAATAAATTGGAAGAAATTTTAGATGAGTGTTCATTTAGACTACAGGGTTAGGGTAGGATGGTTAAATGGGAACATGGAAGGATGAAACAAAAAGTGAGAAGAAGGGTGTCTAACCTCTCCTTGGACTTCCTTGAATCCTGCGAAAGGTTAGCAGTGGGTCTCCTTCCTTTAGGACACCGAAGGCAGTTTGTGAGCATTGTCTGGTAAAATTTATAACTTTGAAGATAAAAATGAGTCTTGTAGGAGTTTTAATTAATTGATTAGTAAGTGAAGGAATATTTTGGGAGGCATTAAGGTTGTTTTTTGTAAGCAAACCTGCACTTTGTGGATTAATGGGATGCAGCCAGAACTAAAGGTGGAAATAGTGACAAGATTAATGAGACTTCAAAACACAGTTAAACTTACATCCCATGCTAGTCCATCACACCCCAGTGTGTAAATGGGGACTTAGAGTTTCTTAAATATCTATGTGTATGCTCAGTAGGTGCTTTTTTTATCATTCTTTGCTTATCATTAGTGAAGCTCAGTGTTGGGTCACTTATTTTTTTTTGTATATGGTTGGCCTTTTGTGCTCATGGACCTGTTCATCTCAGCACTCATCCTTCATGAGTTTTCTTTTTCTCTCCATGAGAAAATGGATATAGAGACTCTCAGCAAATTCAGGTGTGGAAATTCAACCTAATTCTTCTTACCCCTTAATCTAACTGTCTTCTAGATTCTTTTTTTAAAAAATATATTTTATTGATTTTTCACAGAGAGGAAGGAAGAGGGATAGAAAGTCAGAAACATCGATGAGAGAAAGACATCGATCAGCCTCCTCCTGCACGCCCCACACTGGAGATGTGCCCGCAAGCAAGGTACATGCCCCTGACCGGAATCGAACCCGGGACCTTTCAGTCCGCAGGCCGACGCTCTATCCACTGAGCCAAACCGGTCTTGGCTGTCTTCTAGATTCTTGAAGGAGTATAGAATTTTCTTCAAATAAAATTGTGTAAGAAGTGCAATGTGATTAGCCCAAGAGTATCATAGAGTAGTAGTTTAAAAATATGTTTACAAATTAAATTCTTTGAAACTTCTTTCTCCAAAAGGTGGAGTTTAACATGGGCCAGACTGAGGGACTCACTTTCAACCAATTGAGTGTAGCAAAAATGATGTAAGTGACTTCCAAACTAAGTCACCAAAAAGACTCAGCCTTTTGCCCAATTCCTCTGGTTCTTGATTGGTCATTCAAGGGTAAGTCAGTTACCGTATATGAAAAAACTCAAGTAGCCCTATGAAGGGACCCACATGGAGAAAACCTGAGGCCTCCTGCCAAAGGTCTGCACCAACATGCCATGACAGTGGACTAGGTTAGAATCAGGTCCTCAAAACCTCAGTCAAAACTTCAGATGATGCAGACGCTCTGACTGCAACTAGTGATATAACTTTTGAGACTCTTTCCTTATATGGACATTAGAATAGTAATATCTACTTAATGATGTATTGAATATAAAATGCTTTACAAATAGTGATTAATTGCTCGTACACATTATTCTCTTTTTCCTTTGGCACAATACTTCTAATTCATAGCTTAGATCTTCAAACTTAGTGAAAGTCATGTTCTGAGTTAAATTACATTTAATGAGATTTACCTGATGAAATCAATTCACTTTGATTAGCAGCTAAAACCCTATGTCTAGCTTGAAAAATGTCAGGATTGCTGTCAGTTAGCCATGAGTTAACCTTTAGCTCTGTGGTTGAATGCTTTAGTTACTTTTCTTTCCAAACCAATGGAGCCAGTTGGTCCATTGACCTTTATGAAAATAACCCAGCAACAATGAGAGCTGTATTTTTATTTCATATTCTTACCTATTTGAACATGTATCAAAACTGACTCCAATTCATTTTTAGTAGGGTATCAAAAGGAGTGTGTGTGTGTGTGTGTGTGTGTGTGTGTGTGTTTGAATTTATGTTTGGAGTAAGTATGGAGTATTAAAGAGAGCTTAATGCTAAAAAATAAATTTTATGAAATAAAATTCCAATATTTCTAGAAACTAATTCATTCTTTTATGCTATGTACAATGTAAATATTTTGGTCTATTTCACATACCTTATTTACTTTACATTTTTATATTTTGCAGTATTTGGTGCTATTGTTGACTGGCTGCTTCAACCATTTTTCTCTATGATTCCCCAGACATCATCCTCATAGTTCTCCTCCCACTTCTTCAGTTTATCCGTATAAGTACTTACTTTTCCTGCCCTGAAGATACTGGAATTTCTTGGAAACTATTCTTGATCTCCCCCTTTCCCTCCCTGTTTTGTATGCTATTTTCTTCCACACATGTTTTTACCATCTGTATTCTCATGAAACCCAATCTGTTTTTTCTGGTCCCCCTATTCACTTACTCTTTCTAATTGGCTGTTGCTCATTTGATATTAGGAGAAAAATGGAGATTTACTGATTCTCTATTGTAACTTCCTTGGTTCATAATTGAAATCAGAAATATTACCAGAACAAATTTTACTGAGAAAGAATGATATTGCCAAATTATTATTTCAGTCTTTATCATGGTTGAGCATTAGGTTCTTTAACTGTTACCTAAGTTGTCTTCCTTCCTTCCTTCCTTCCTTCCTTCCTTCCTTCCTTCCTTCCTTC
>JAAGEH010000307.1:50279245-50376562 GCA_011751065.1 Lasiurus cinereus | reverse complement strand
TTCCTTCCTTCCTTCCTTCCTTCCTTCCTTCCTTCCTTCCTTCCTTCTTTTCTTTCTTTCTTTCTTTCTTTCTTTCTTTCTTTCTTTCTTTCTTTCTTTCTTTCTTTCTTTCTTTTTCTTTCAATGATAAGGTCATATAGAATAAAATAATTATGTACAGGGAGAAGAAGGATTTTGGTGAATGGTAGTCTGAGGACAAGCAACTTTGAAAATTCATGCTGTTGTAACCCATACTCTTTTTTCACTTATACTTGACCCTTCTCTTGCCCTTTCTTCTTCTTTTAGAGAGATGGTCAGAGATTTAGTTTCTATATTCTCCCAAATTTAACTTAGAATTTATGAAACTTCAAACTTAATCTTATATTTCCAAGGAGAATGGAAACAGTTCAGAAATGTGATCTTCTTCCTAGGCAGCTACTAATAACATTTTTCATAAAGTGTTATGGAAAAAAATTGTGTATGAACATCTTTCTAGCAAATATAGTCAGTTGCCTAAAAAAAATAACTGCTTAAAAATATATCTCATCCTACTCCTCTTCCTGGAACTATAGCTATAGTGTTTTGGGTTTTATCTGCACTTTTCACCCATCTTCATCCCCTGCCCCAATATTCATTAATATCCTAAGTGTGGATCCATCAGAAGAAGTGCAGTCCATCAGAAGAAAATTTCTTTATTTTATATATATTTTATTGATTCGAGACAGAAGAAAGGAGAGAGAGAGGCATTAATTTGTTGTTCCACTTATTTATGCATTCATTGCTTGACTCTTACATGTACCTTGACCAGGAATCAAACTCACACCCTTGGTATATCAGGACCATGCTTCAACCAATGGAGCTACCTGGCCAGGCCTTGATTTCTTAATTCCCATTAGTTCTTGTTTTCCTCTCAGGACTTAGATATTTAGTGTGCATTATTTTCATTTTTAAAGCTGTTATCATATAGTTTCTAATC
The DNA here is from genome assembly GCA_011751065.1 of Lasiurus cinereus. Classification (NCBI taxonomy): domain Eukaryota; kingdom Metazoa; phylum Chordata; class Mammalia; order Chiroptera; family Vespertilionidae; genus Lasiurus; species Lasiurus cinereus. The sequence goes on along the minus strand of JAAGEH010000307.1, from coordinate 50,375,607 downwards.
CCCAGATATACCCTCTCTCCTTCCACCGAGACTGGAAATAGTTCAGAATCCTCTTAGTTCACTCCACAGGTTTTCATCCACTAAACATGCCGAATGCCTTCCTTATGCTAGCCACCTTGCTAGGTACTTAGAATACAAAGATGTATAAAGTCATGGTCCCTGTCCTCAAAAGGACCTCATCACCCACTAGGGAGATAAGAAATTACATTACAGAATGATAAATACTGTTGGAAAGGAAGGCACAAGGCACAGTGATCCAAGGAAGAGAAATTTATTCTGCCTGTAGAGAAGGGAGCGCTTCACAGGAAGGGTGTGCTCAAATTATCCCTTGAGTGATTAGTAATCTCTGTTCAAGAATTTTGTTCCAATTAATAGGGATACACAGAAAAGGGCAACAAAACTAACCTCCTTCCTTCAATGGGGAACATTGAAAATTATCCTGAGTTAGAACGTAATTTGTGGTCTGATGCTGTTCCTCTGAGAGCTAGTCCCCAAAGTCATTTCAATTTTTAATTCTTAATTTAAACTAACTCTTGAGCTTCACTTGTGGGTTCCGATTTCCTCACTCTTCACATTCAGCTTTTCTTCTGTTTTTTAATGGTCACTCTCTTAATGCTTTTTTAACAGAATAGTTGTGGTAGGCAGAATAATGTCATTCCCACTTCCAAAGATGTCCATCCTAATTCTCAGGTCCTATGACTATGTTAGCTGGCATGGCAAGGGAGAATTATAGTAGCAGATGGAATTAAATTGCTAATATCTGACCTTAAAGATGAAATGAATGTCCTAAATTATCTGAGTGGGCCCAATGTAATTACAAGGTTTTTTGTTTGTTTGTTTTTTGTTTTTGTTTTTAATGTGAAAGAGAGAGGCAGAAGACTCAGAGTGATAATCCTGGCTGTAGCAGGAGTTGACAACCCATGGCTGGGGTAGATGAGGGCAGGTCAACTAAAAATGAAGCCAATGAAGAAACAGTAGAAGGCAAGGTGGTAAAGTAGAAATCTTATGGTAGATTCACAGAGGGATACTATGGACATTTTTTTTTAAAACAGAAAGGTAATATTGAATAATAATCTCAACTTTAAGTAAATTTACTCAGGAAGAGGGTGACAACAAAGGCATCTCTAGAATGTAAGATATAGGCTAGGAAAAGAAGGGAGATGAAAGATTTTGCTCATCTTGTGAATTAAAGAAGGGTAACAAGATGCTCACTTTCCCAATGAGTGTAATTTTGGCTAAATCAATCTCATACCAATACTGAGAATAATATTGATATGTACTTTTTAGGTACTGGTCTACAAGATAAATATTTAATATTGTTATTTAATAACAATCATATGAGGTAGATACTATTACTATCAATCCTATATTTTAAACAAGAATATTGAAGCATGTCTCTTTGTTAATGCTTATAAGTAATACATGTAAAATTTGAACTCAGATTATTCTGTGCCAAGGTCAGTAACCCTCATCACTACACCATACTGCCTTGGGAGGGGCCACCTTTGGACTATGTGGAGTGTCGATGGTTCGTTTCAAGAATGGACTGATACATTAAAGACTGAGCCATCTTCTGTCATGGCAGCAACGGGATAAGAGTTTAGATTCAAGACAAGGTAACAACAACAAAAAATAATAAAGGCAGCAATTAAGTTTCACAAAGTAGAACTGCACTAAATTTTTTTAATGGTTTTAACAATATATGTGATGCTAAATTAGTAGGTAGAGCTTAGTGATGAGAGGATAGGGGTGTTTTGAGCAGGACTTCAAGCCAGGCATTCTCAGCAATTGACAATATACTCTGAATGGAGAGGTGAGGTCTGGTTGTGAGAGTCAGGATTATGTTATAAAAAGTAGTAGTCATTATTATAGTGGTAGAGTTGTTTTGAAGCTTATTAAGTGAAAGCAACCTTGTATTACAGGTGTGAAAATCTTCCCACCACAGGCAATTTGGAGCTGCTGAGTTGAACAGCTCCTGAGGGCACCAGTCCCATGGAAGATTATTGCCCCTGGAGTTGGGCATGAGTGGAGCTGCTGACTTGTTTGTTTCGGTAGAGAGAAACCTGAGTTTGCAGCCACTGCAGCTCTACTTCTTGACTGTGCAGTCCCCATGGTCTGCATATCTCAGAACACTCCTTAGTTGATAAGCACTTTCCAATCAGCCTTTTCCATTATCTCTTGCCTGCTTTACCTTCAGACACATTCACATTCATCAGTCTTGTCTTATCTGAACTACAGTGCAGACCAGCACCAGACACAATGAAGAGGTAATATGCAGAGGCTTTAATTATATTTACACTTGAGAAGCCTCTAGAAAGAACACTCTGCAAGTTACAAACTTTGTCAGTGCCAAAGCTGCCACATACCTGTCTCTGATTTTTTAATGACCGTCAGGTTCAATCAGGGATGCCATTTGGGGTGTCCTTCAAGTGAACTCTTTGCAGCATCGTAGTCCTGGCCTTCTGGAAAGAGTTGCTCTAGCCTGGTTACCTTGGTTAGGGAGTTAGAAGGGATGAGCACTTTCAGTTTGATGCAATAAGTATCCATGGAACAACTGTATTCTAGCTTCTGCTTGAGATGTTGGGGATGAGAGAAAAATGGGTCTTGATTTTAAGAGCTCACAGTGAAGAAAATTGAGGAAGATCATGGAAGCAAATGGGTATGAGAGGAAGTACTTTTAGGAACAGGGAAATGTGATCAACATGACCTTGGGGAGTTCTGGGAGGCCTCCCAGAGGAGTGATACTTACACTGAGGTCCTCCAATCCTTACCTTCTAAGGCTCTGCAGCCACATGGGCTCTTTCCATCAGAGGTTGTCTGCCTTGGTTGTTCTTTAGAATCACCTGGGAAGCTTTGAAAATTCCCAATGCCCAGGCTATAACCCAGACTAACTAGTGCTCTCTGGGGATGGGACCCAGGCATAGGTACTTTCTACAGTTCTTCATGTGACTCCAATATGCAGCCAAGTTTGAAAGCCACGGACCTAAAATAAGAATTTGGTGATTTACAAATAAGTCAAAGGACCATATTATGATTTGAAGACTCTGTTACTATATTCTGGGAGGGTTGGTGGGAAAGGGAAAAAAGAAATTTGCTGTATAGTGACTATCAGTGGTTATATCTGGCTAAGTTCAAGTACAGGAGTGTCATAGCATCTAATATAGTAAAATGCAGGAAAATATCGTAAGTGCAAGGCATGGAGTATTTGTTGAAGCAACTTTAATGTGAACATTATACATTTTGTACCTGTTTGTTCTGGAAACATCTTAGAGAAGCTTGCATCTTAAAGTTTATTTAAGGAGAAACCAGAAAAGTTTTCTGTCTTTCTAAGGAGTCAGGAAATATATATTCATTCAAGCATCAACCTTAAAATTATGGAAATTGTTTGCATGTTGTACTATCCTGCAAAGTGATTTAGGATTTTTAAATTGTTTTATGTTTTTAAACTACAAATTTAGTGGAAATAGGCCAGCCAAGGCTCACGTATGCATTAATGGTTCAATTAAATATAAATAATGTTAATATTAGTTATATTTATAGCATGCCATTACTTAACATATGTTATTCTACTTAATTTTCTATGATTATCCTATTAGCCAGATGAGACATGTAATTCAGAGAAGATAAATAAGTTGTCTAGGGTCCCATATAGCTTCAAATTGGGATATAAACCCTGAGAGAAGCTTGGTGTAGCTGGAAGGAAACTGGTTTGAGAATATGAAGATAAGCATTCTATGCCAAATGAACTTCTGTGTGATCTTGAGCTAGTTACTCAGTCTCTCAAAATCTTGTTATTATCTTTAAAGTGACTAGACATGATTAGTCATAATTTTTTTTCTAGTAATGAGTTATAGTGAGAATGCAGGTTTAAAATAACTTTAGTATCACATATACGTATATAATTTTCCCAGAATAAAGAATATAAGTATTTCCTTTACCTTTTTGTGAAATGTTATGGGAAAAATAACTTCTTTCTTTTATCAGAAAAATACCATTCTTCTTCTCCTTCGTCCTAGTATTTGTGGAAAACTTGTATGAAGGACAGGTACAGCCAGTATTGCTTTTTTTTTTTTTTTAACAGGAACCTGTTTCCTACAGAGAATATCCCAGTTGGCTCCTTGATCCTTTGCAATCTAGGTGGGTCTTCTTTAGTTCTTCATCTAGAATGGGATAGCTCTAAGCAAACTGGTTAGTGTTCTTGGGAAATTAAACAGGCAGAGGAATTGCTCTAAGGTGTAGGTACATTAAGGGGTAATCTGAAGCTCTCTAGCTTGACAGGAAATTGCCTGAGGGAGTCTGAGATGAAGAAAAAAATCCAAACAAGCTGGGGTGAGGCAGACATTGAAGTTGGAGTTGCTTTGATTTATGTTGTGAACACAGAAAAAAATTCAGTCCCAGAAGATGTACTCCATTTGGCACATGACATTTATCATATTGCAGATTACAAAGTAGCTGGGCCCTGGAGGATCCCCTATCTTGTGGCCCTGCCTGTGGAGTCCTTGAAGTTGTTTGATCCCAACTTCTCTCTAAGCTTAATAAGATTTATTAGGCAGATATGGGTGCAAAGACTTCTGACATGTGATTACTTGCAAGATAGTAGGGGAATAGAAAAGGGTCGCCTTCCTGAGGGTATAGAGCTGAGTCTAGAGGGGAATGGTGCTGCTATTCCCTCCCTCCTTGCAACTCCAGGCCTGTGGTCTTCAAGTCATTGTCACTGCTCTTGGTTATGCTTCACTGTCTCTTACCTGAACCAGTGCCACAGACTCTCGCTTGTTCCATAGGCTCTCCTTGAGCCTTCCTTGTGCCAGTTCAACCTCCCCATTATGACCAGAGCTCTCTTGCCACACTCAAAGTTGATCACCAGCAGCCTGAAATAAAGTTTAAACTCCTCAGCATAGCATCAAAATCTCTGAGGATCTGACTTCCATTTTTCCTACCCCCAGATAGGACTGGGTTAAGGATTGTTTTATATTGTCCTTTGGAAATGGGAAGTATATGTTGTAGCTAAAAGCTCATATTCAACATTTCTAGTGTGTGTGTTTGTTTTTTAAAAAAATATAAACTACAAAAGTTCACAGTTGGCAGAATCTTTTTGATTTGTGGAGATATACAGACTATAGAGTGACAAAGCATTATAGGAGTTGTAAAGAACTCCTTTCAGATTCAAAGAAGGTCAGAGTCACCATAAACATTTGGTTGTCTCAATGGAGAAGGGATAGTAGAATGGAGAGAGAAGAGCATAATTGGTCTTCATCTGGTTGGGGTTCCCAACTTTTATCTTTCCCAGATCCCTACAGGCAGATCAGTACCCAATCAAGACAGGAAACTGGACTATTACAAGACACATATTCTGCTATTTTCATGTGAAGGTATGAGGGTAGGTGATGAGATGGATGGTGTGAGATGGATGGTGTGAACTTGGAAATTCTCATGGTGGTTCTAATCCCTCCTTCCCCTGTTAAGAACATTGATTTAATTCAATCTCTCTTTTAACAAATGGTGTCTCTGAGACATAGAGCAATTAAGGTAAAGGATCCCATTTAGTTGGGGAACAGAGTCAGGACTAGAACTCAATTCTTAAAAATTTCTATTAGTTTATACTTAGGAAGCTTATAGGTAGCTTCCTTTTTCTAAAAGTTTTCCAATATTTGGAGGGCTGGAGAGCACATACAACTTTACACTGATTCTCCACTGTTTTACATTGCTTCTCATGGTTTCTTATGCATAGTCCTAGTATTTCTTATATTGTAAATTTAAACTTACTTTGTATTTCTGAAGGTAACTAGCTCAACGATGAGGGACAAAAATAGCTAATGATGAGTTTATTAATATCTCAAAATAATATACTTGAATGATAAGATAATATTAGGTACAGCATTTCAAATGAAGTTCTTGTTGGAAATATTGTCCACATCAGGAAATTCATGTTAAAGATGAACATGGGCTGTGGGGTATAAAAAGTAGACCAAATTAACACATCCTAGACCAGGGAGATTTACCTTTGGGGGTCCAAGATAAAGAGGCAAAGTATTCTAACAGGAATCCTAAAAATTCTTGGGAGAGTAGGTCAAATGTCAAAACTTATTGACAGATGACTTTAGGGAATTCTGCTGATTAATAGCAGGGCCTGTCCCACTCTTGGAGATAACATGGAGGCCACCTGAGCAGCTTCAGGACAAAGAGAAAAGACCAATGATCAGAACTAGGGTTTTGAAAGTAAAATCTAAATAATTTATGAAGAACTTGGCTAATTTGCTGTAATTTTATGCTCTTACTAGAGGCCCAGTGCATGAAAATTGTGCACTCCAGTGGGATGTTCCTCAGCCTGGCCTGCACCCTCTCACAGTCCAAGACCCCTTGGGGGATCTCTGACTGAGGGCTTAGGCCCACTTCCCATGGACATCTTTAGCACTGCTGTGGAGGCAGGAGCAGCTCCCACCCCCACCACTGCATTTGCCAGCCATGAGCCATCCTTCTGGCTGTGGGTGCACACTGATCACCAGGGAGAGGCTCCTGTGTCGAGTATCTGCCACCTGGCGGTCAGTGCATGTCATAGTGACTAGTTGTTCCACTGTTTGGTAGATTTGCATATTAGCCTTTTATTTATTATTTTTTTAAATTGAGTTTTTATTTTTTATTAATGTGTTACATGTGTAAATATCTTCCCATTGCCCCCCCTCTCTTATTCCCATGCATGCCCTAACCCCCCAATGTCTTGTGTCCATTGGTTGTGCTTATATGCATGCATACAAGTCCTTCAGTTGATTCTTATCCCACCTCTCCCTAACCTTCCCATTGTAGTTTGACAGTCTGATGCTTTACTGCCTCTGTATCTATCTTTTTGTTCATCAGTTTATAATGTTCTTTATTATCCATAAATGAGTGAGATCATGTGGTATTTTTCTTTCATTGACTGGCTTATTTCACTTAGCATAATGCTCTCCATTTCCATTCAGGTTGCTGCAAATGGTAATAATTCCTTCTTTTTTTATGGCAGCATAGTGTTCCATTGCATAGATGTACCATAGTTTTCTGATCCAATCACCTGCTGATAGGCACCTAGGCTGTTTCCAAATTGTAGCTATTGTAAATTGTGCTGCTATGAACACAGGGGTGCAAATATCCTATCTGATTGGTGTTTCTAGTTTCTTAGGATATATTCCTAGGAGTGGGATTACTGGGTCAAATGAGAGTTCCATTTTTAATATTTTTGAGGAAACTCCATATTGTTCTCCACAGTGGTTACACCAGTCTGCATTCCCATCAGCAGTGCAAGAGAGTTCTTTTTTCTCCGCATCCTCACCAACACTTGTCCTTTGTTGATTTGTTGATGATTGCCATTCTGACAAGTGTGAAATGGTATCGCATTGTCGTTTTGATTTGCATCTCTCAGATAACTAATGACTTTGTGCACGTTTTCATGTGTCTCTTGGCCTTTCTTCTGTCTCCTTTTGAAAAGATTCTATTTAGGTTCATTGCCCATTTTTTTTATTGGATCATTTATCTTCCTATTATTCAGTTATGTAAGTTGCCTGTAGATATTGAAGATTAAACTTTTATCAGTGATAAGATTTGCAAATATGTTCTCTCATGCAGTGGGCTTTCTTGTTGTTTTATTGATGGTTTCTTTTGCTGAGAAAAAGCTTTTTATTTTGATGTAGTCCCATTTGTTTATTTTCTCTTTAGCTTCTATTGCCCTTGGAGCAGTATCAGTGAAGAAGTTCCTTTGGCATATGTCTGAGATTTTGCTGCCTGTGGATTCCTCTAGTATTTTTATGGTTCCCCGTCTTATATTTAAGTCTTGTATCCTTTTTGAGTTTATTTTTGTGTATGGTGTAAGTTGGTGGTTTAGTTTCATTTTTTTTTCATGTATCTGTCTAATTCTCCCAACCCCATTTATTGAAGAGACTGTCTTGACTCCATTGTATATTTATGCTTCTTTTGTCAAATATTAATTGAGCATAGTGGTTTGGGTGAATATCTGGATTCTCTATTCTATTTCATTGGTCTATATGTCTGTTTTTGTGCCAGTACCAGGCTGTTTTGAGAACAGTGGCTTTGAAATCTGGTATTGAGATCCCACCTACTTTATTCTTCTTTCTCAGAATTGCTGTGGCTATTCGGGGTCTTTTTTTGTTCCAGATGAATCTTTGAAGAGTTCTTTTTAGGTCTATGAAATATGCCATTGGTATTTTAATGGGGATTGCATTGAATCTGTAGATTACTTTGGGTAGTATGGACATTTTAATGATGTTGATCCTCCCAATTCATGAGCATGGTATGCTCTTTCATCTGTTTACTTCTTCCTCTATCTCTTTTTTCAGTGTCCTGTAGTTTTCTGTGTATAGGTCTTTTACCTCCTTAGTTAAGTTTATTCCTAGGTATTTTAATTTTTTTGGTGCGATGGTAAATGGGATTACTTTTTTGGTCTCTCTTTCTGTAAGTTCACTATTAGTGTATAGAAATGCCATAGATTTCTGGGCATTAATTTTGTATCCTGCTATATTGCCGAATTCATTTATTAAGTCTATTATTTTTTTTATAGAGTCTTTCGTTTTTTTTTATGTACAGTATCATGTCATCTGCAAATAAGAACAGCTTTACTTCTACTTTTCCAATTTGGATGCCTTTTTAGCCTTTTATTATATAGGATATTTCTTTATTGCATTTGATTCTCATATAATGATGTGTTTATAATTTATAGTCAGATTTTTAGATAACTGCCAGACAAATGTAGTCAACTTAATTAGATAAAATAAAAATTATTTTTAAGGGCTGTTAAAATTTGAAAGATGTGAATGTGTTTCTTTGATGCACTTTTATTTTTATTGTAAATGCCATTTCATCATTAGCTCTGTGCTAATTGTTCATTTGGGAAATGATTTACATATTTAAAACTATGGGAGAAGTCATTTTGGCTACAGCTAAATATTTTTATTTACTTGCATTTTTTTCCTCACACAGCTTTTGCTTTTAACAAACACATACTTTTTTTTTTTTTGAACCTGAAATAATTTATAAAACAAAGAGACTTTATTTTTGTCCTGCTCAATCTTTTTGTCATAACCATCACTTCTCATTGCTTGGCCAAAAGACAGAGGAAAGGACATTATTACCATTGCATCATGATATCCCTTTCATCACTGTAATGTTACTTAACACTCGATAAGTTCACTTTTTAAAAAAATTTATTTCAGAGAGTGGATGGGAGAAGGGGTTGTGGGAGGGCGGGTAAGAAATATCAATGATAAGAATCACTGATGGGCCGAAACTGGTTTGGCTAAGTGGATAGGGTGTTGGCCTTCGGACTAAAAGGTTGCAGGTTCAATTCTGGTCAAAGGCATGTATCTTGGTTGCGGGAACATCCTCAGTCGGGGGCGTGTAGGAGACAGCTGATTGATGTTTCTCTGTCATCGATGTTTCTAGCTCTCTATCCTTCTCCTTTCCTCTCTGTGGAAAATAAATAAAATATGTTAAAAAAAAAGAATCATTTATGGGCTGCCTCTTGCATGGCCTCTACTGGGGTCAAACCCCCAATTTGGGCATGTGACCTGAATTGGAATCAAACCAGGACCTCCTAGTTCATGGGTAGAAGCTTGATTACTGAGTCACACTGGCTGGATGTGACAGGTTCACATTTTATTTACACTTAATGAATTTTCTCAAAAATTGTACTGCCAAGTACATGAGGGAAGCAATTTCCAAAGTAGCTGTATCAGAATCACCTGAGGTGCCCTTTAAAAATTTAGAGTCTAGGACCCCAGCTGAGAAATTTTGATTTAGGAGTTTTAAGAAGAGTCCCAAGAATCTGATTTTTAAAAAGCTCATGACTTTTTATGGACTGTTGGAATTGAAAATCACTGGCCTACAGCATGAAACACTGCCTTCCACTTAGTAAGTGCTCAAAATGTTTCTTTATTTTGAAGCCCAAATAACTCAGGAAAGTGACTTAAACTGGGCCCAAATTGCTCACTTCAGTTTTTTTCTCTTCTCTGTGCTTTACCATGCTTCATCAACTACCTGACAAAACCCAATTCAGATGCATTCTTTATGTTTTTATGCATAATCATAACAAATAGTCAAGACTTTTCATTGCCCCTTTAAAAAAACTATACTTGAAAATTCTGATAGTGCTTTTTACATTTTGCATTAGTCCTTAGAGGTAGAAATGACCCTGTTGACTATGGTCACCATCTGGGAGGGTGGGATATGGCTGGGAAGACTGATATGCAAATGTCTATTCACATTGTGCATATCAAAGCACTGTCCTTCAGATCCTGGCTGCCACTGCTATTTTCTGTCTTCTGCTGTTTTAAACATAATCTAAGTGATGTATTTGTTCCAGAAAGCCATCTTACCTCTGATTACTCTCCCTGCTGTCTGGCCTGATCACATCTTGTTACCATTGCAGATTATCATATAGCAGTCATCCATTCTCAGTAGTTGGCTGATCCAGTGAAACTGACAGAAAGCTGCAATTGTCAGCTGAATGAATCATTTGTTTCAGTATGGAGTAGTTCAGTCTCATTCCCATATTTTTTATGAGTGACACTATTTTGCAATTCAAAGCTTAATAAGCATCGTTTATGACATTGAAGAAACATTTCAAGGAGCCTAACTTGTCTGTTGTGTATTTAGGTTCCTATAGCTGTATAGAAATGTGTCTTTGGATTATACTTCACTAGAGGCCTACTGCACTGAAATTCATGCAAGAGTAGGCCTTCCTTCCCCCGGCTGCTGGCACCCGCTTCCCTCTGGCACCCCAGACTCTGGTTGGTTTCCTCTCACCCTGGCTTCGTCGAGAATGATGTCCGGTAAACATTCAGTCTAATTAGCATATTACCCTTTTATTATTATAGATAGGTTAGGAGTGGATTCACTGATGTTCAGGAAAAATAGTCAAGGAATGAGACAAATTGGCTGATGGAGGATCAGGGAGAGAAATAAAAGAAGAGAGGAATACATAAGAGAGTAAGAAGAGACAGAAAGGGGAAAAGTGGTAACACATAGTAACCTAGAGAGATTCTCTTAGCACATTTTGCTTTAATGGGATGATTCACCAAGAACATTTCTGACACATTGTAGCACTTGGGCCCACTAGTCTTTTTACATCTGCACTGTGGCTCTCAGTACATAGTACCTATTCTTATAATCTGCTAGTGAACATTCCTTTGAAATATTCACAAGCAGATTATGTCCTTTACATCTATCTTTTAATAAAATGTAGTCTAATGAAGGTGTTTTTAATATATGATGTGTGGATTTATGAGTTGGGCATTGGCCCACAAATCTCCTAGAATTTATTTTTAAAATTTGTACTTCACCTACTTTTAAAAAAATTATTGAATTTATTGGGGGTGATGTTGGTTAATAAAATTATATAGGTTTCCAGTGTATAATTCTATTATACATGATCTGTATATTGTATTGTGTGTTCATCTCCCCAAGTCAAGTCATTTATCCTAACACCTTTACCTTCTTCTACATCCTCTCACTTCCCTTCCCATTTTGTAAGCACCATACTGTTGCCTATGTCTATGAGTTTTGTGGGGTTTCTTTGCTTAATCTAGCCATCTTTTTCACCCAGTTCCCACTCTCCCTCCACTCCAACAGCTGTCAGTGTGTTCTCTGAATCTATTTCTATGTTTTTTGTTAGTTTAATTAATTACTTTTAAAATGTTTTGATTGCTTTTAGAGAGAAAGGAAAGGAGAGGGAGAGAGAGAGAAAGATCAATGAGAGATAAACATGGATGGGCTGCCTCTTTCATGCCCCCTACTTGGGACCGAGCTCACAACCTAGGCATATACTCTGACTGGGACTCAAACCAGGTACCTTTTGGTGCATGAGATGATGCTCAACTAACGGAGCCACACCAGCCAGGGCTGTTAGTTTATTTTATTAAATTCCACACATAAGTGTAATCATGGTATTTATCTTTTTTTGACTGGCTTATTTCACTTAATGTAATACTCTCTAGGTCCATCTATGCTGTCATAGTATTCCATTGTGTAAATGTACCATAGCTTTTGTATCCATGCATCTACTCATGAGCATTTGGGCTGCTTCTAGATTTTGGCTATTGTAAATTATGTTGCTATGAACACAGGGGTGCATATACTATTTTGAATCAGTGTTTAAGATTTTTTCTGATATATTCCCAGAAGTGGAATCACTGGGTTATAAATCAGTTCCATTTTTAATTTTTTGAGGAAACTTCATACTGTTTGCCACAGTGGCTGCATCAATCTGTAGTCTACCAACAGTGCTCAAGGATTCTGGTTTCTTCACATCCTTACCAACACTTGTTTGTTGATTTATTGACAGATTAGAACTAATTAAAGTAAAACACTAATCAGAAAATTTCCAATAAACAGAAGTCTTGGGCTGGATGGCTTCACTGGTAAATTTTAAATTTTACCAAACATGTAAAGAACTTCACCTATCCTTCTCAAACTACTAAAGAAAAAAAAAATCAAAAAAAATCAAGAGGATAGAAGACTCCCAAACTCATTTTATGAGGCCAGCATTATTCTAATTTCAAAACCAGATAAAACCAGGCCAGTATTGTTCAGTGGTTGAGCATCAACCTATGAGGTCATGGTTTGATTCCAAGTCAGGGCAATCAGGGTTTTGGGCTTGATCCCAACAGAGGATGTACAGGAGGCAGCCAGTCAGTGATTCTCTCTCATCACTGATGTTTCTATCTCTCTCTCTACATCTCTCTTCCTCTCTGAAATCAATAAAAATATATCAAAAAACAGATAAAGACACTACAAAGAAATAAATAATTTAAAAGATCATACAACAAGATCAAGTGGGACTTATTCTAGGCATGCCAGGTTGTTATAATATCCACAAATCAATTAATGTGATACATGACATAAACAAAATGAAGGATTAAAATCACATGATCATATCAATACATGCAGAAAAAGCATTTGATAAAATCCAGCACCCATTTATGATCAAAGCTCTCAGCAAAGTGGGAACAGAGGGAACTTACCTTAACATAATACACTCCAGTTATGACAAACCCATAGCCAACTTCATACTCAACTGGGCAAAAATGAAAAATGTTTCTCTTAAGGTCAGGAACAAGACAGATGTCTGTTTTCACCACTCTTCTTCAACATAGTACTGAAAGTCTTAGCCACAGCATTCAGACAAGAAGAAGAAATAAAAGGCAGCCGAATTGTCATATTACTTGCCTTTTTTTCCCCCTCCAGAAAGTGAAGAATTCATCAGATTTTCAAAGGGATCACTGATCAAAACATATACTTTTTAAAATTACAATTTTAGAAGGTCAGCTAGTAGAGGACCCCAACTATCAATCCATCATTATGTAAAATATACTCTTGGCTAACAGTGAGCAGAGCTCTGAAGTAGCCTGTTGCTGGTCCCAGGCTGATGCTTCTCCCCTCTTACCATTAATAGTTGGTTTGGTGCATGATCAACCCTCTTCTTCCCAAAGGAGTCTTGAAGCCTCAGATGTGATTTTTCATATTGTTTGGGATTTTTCTTCTACAACCCGGCAAATACGTTTTCATTTTCATTATTAACCTTTTTTAAAAACAGTCTCTTGCATTCATTGATTTGCAAAATATTTTATAACCACTTGAATGTTAATGCTTTTCTGGGGTCAGGTTAAAGAACACAACTTCCATTTCATACCCACCTCCAGATGATCATGGTTTTCAATAGTTTCCTGCCTGGAGGAGCCTTACTGATCACAGGAAGCTCACTCTGATACAGCTTTCAAGTCCCCTGAGAGCTTGTTAAGCCACATAATCTTTCTTTTATGCTAATTTGCCAGCCAGTGAGAGAAACAGGATTTCTATCAGTCTGGGGAAAGCTTCTAAGCTGAGCACTAGCCAGGTGGCTCAATTGATTGGTGCATTGTTCTATACACCAAAAGGTTGCGGTTTTATTCCTGGTCAGGGCACATACCTCTCTCTCTCTCTCTTCCTCTCTCTCCCTTTTCCTCTCCTTCCCTCCCTCCCTTCCTCCCTCTTTCTCTCCCTTTCTCCCATTCCTTGCCTCCCATCTCTTTCATCTTCTCTCTCTAAAAATTAATAAAAATATAACCTCAGATAATGTTTTAAAAAAAATTCCCAAAACTAAAATTTTCCAAGCTGATGAATCATTGCTTCTGAGTTTATTCTCCAATAAGATAGCTGCCCATTCATAAGGTCTGAGTTCCTGGGGAGAACCCAGCAGAGACTAAAAATAGGATGAGAAAGAAGATGAGGTCAGAGACCAGAGTTCACTCCAATTGAAAGTCTTAACCATCCCTCTCCTTTGACAGTGGTATTGGGTTATGGGTTAGAGAAGGAACACCCCAGTTTACAGTGATCCCAACTATTACTGGCCATACTGCTCTAGGGAATATTTTGTGTATTTTAAATGGATTTTATTCTAGTCACTGCCCCAAAGATTTATATCTTGCATTTATTTACTTGCTATATTGTTTTTTTTTTTTTTTGCAAAGCAATATTAAAACTCCTGTTTATATGACAGAATATTTTATTGTTTGGAGTAAATTTGACCTCTAAGTCCTTTTCCTTTTGCTTATCAGTGCAGAAGTGAAAACCATGGTCATCTAGAGGTGGGTATGAATTGGAAGTTGTGTTCTTTAACCTGACCCCAGAAAAAAACATTAACATTCAAAAGCATTAGAGTAGAGCCTGGAAACCGTCTAGGAGGGAAGCTCTTGAGTCTGAGTTCCAGAGAAGTCATGAAGTCATATACCAGGGATCTTTACAAGGACACAGAGGAGGACAGAAGAAATAAAGACAAAGGAGTTCAGTCACTTCAGAGTATGGAAGGATAGTCACAGATTGCTGGAGCCTGGGAAATACATATAGTTGCATGACAAAGATTAGAAAACTGGTTCAGAGAAAAATCAGTGCCCAGACTCAGTGTCCAGACAGCAGATTCAATTAGAAAATATGTAGCCAAAAAAAAAAAAAAGACTTTGCTCACACGTATTGTGAGCTTTCTGAGGACCCTTGTTATATGAATCTTCTCAGGACCAGGAAGAGGCCAGCAAGTGAGTAGTACTGAGCCCACAGACAGAGAACGTAGGAGAACAAGCAGACCTAGCAGAGAGCCAGGCAGTTCCTGACAGCACCCTGGGCAGCATTTCATCTGGACCTGGTCAAATTGCTTATGTTTGCATTTTCTAGACATCCTTCACCTTTTTGATTTATTGGTCCATAGCATCTCTATTGTATCACATAGCTCTAGTTTCCAACCTTAATGCACATTTTTATTCAGAAAAAAGGAAAACTCTATTGGGATATTTTTACTATTTGCTATTTTCTGACTTATGACAACTTTATTTAATCTACCCAAACCAAGTAAAATACAACACTTTTGTTCCATTTCCAGTAGATCTTGGATTGATGTTTTATGTCCATTATCCCAAAAATAAAACTGAATAAAAAGAGTAGCTGTGACAGGGACTTTAACAATTTTACCTCTGGGTTCTGATTATTTTGAAAGAGCCCCACCTAACCCCCTCCTCTATAGACAAATCCATTTAAATGAGCCAAGTGCAAATCTAGGCATTTCTTTAGAGTCTAAAGTGTAGACTCTCATTTTGGATTGAGGATATATACTGTAGAGAGTGGGTGAGAACAGATGTTCACATTACTAAGTTCTCTTCCTCATTTTCTGGATCTATTCATCTTCTGAGAAGGTTCAAGCAAGGAACACCTAACACTACCGATTCCTCCCCCCACAGTGGTTGAAAAGGGATTTCAGATGGTTCCAGCTAGAGTGAAGGGATGAAACAGCATCAGGAGTGGGAATAGAGCTGGTAAATAGCCTATTGCAAGCGTCTTGAGGAATGAAAGTCATTGGCCTCATCCATAGAACAATCTAATTTTCTGTTAAGATTATACAACAACTGGCTATATACCCTGATAGAAAGATGATTTATCACATGAGTGACCCTGGATGTCACTCCAGGTGTGAGAAGCTGAGGAGAAGCAGCCATGACAGCAGGGGCAGGTAAAAGCAGGGTGAGTGAGGTGCCTCCCATGTGAGAGAGCAAGTTCTCCTAATTCTTCAAATCGTAGCTGGTTTTAAAACACTACATAGTCCTGTTCAGCATTTCCCCGTCCTCATTGCTCTGTCTTTACCCATGCTCTTCTTTTGTGGTGTTGACCTTGTCTCCAGGAAGCCTTTGGAACTTGGTAATTTCTGTTGGCTTTTGGTCAGAGGACATAATGATCTTTCAGATGGTCCTTACCAGTCGGCCACTGTTCTCCTGGGAACCTTTTTATTCTACTCCCTAGTTAATCTCTTCTACTATGCCCAAGACCCAGGTCACTCCACTAGGTCATCTTGGACATTGTGGTGGTGGCCTACCAACCATCCATTATGTCTTGACCAACTAGTTTTTATAAAAGTAGATTTTCATTTTTTTCAATCACTTCACTTCCCTGCTTTTCTCCCCTTGCCCTGTAGCTATCAACCCAGCTAAATGCAACCAACCCAAACCCTTTCTAATTTTTCTCTCCAGTGATTCACAATATATGACCTCTCTGATTTGGCAGCAACTTAATTTCAAGAATCCTGTACTTATGTGGCATCACTGGCTCTGAGTCAGGGCATGGGCATTATGCCAAAATACTTATTGTTCCTATTTTGTGACTAGCAAGGTGGGAATTCTGATACAGGGCTATTTTATACAGTCTGTTGGGACAGTCTAAAAATGAACGTTAGAATTATCTTGAGAAGGCAGAGAGGGAAGGAATTTAAAATTAGAGTTAGAGAACCTTCTGTTTCCTACCACAGTTACAGCGGGGCTAATGAGTTAACTGATTTGTGGCTCTCCAAACATAGTAAACAATTCATAAAAAACATCCCAGTGTTAGAGGCCATCTTTGTGGCCCTCCAGGCAGTTGGATGGAAGCTCAAAGGGGCTGTAATTGCCTGGTGGGATAAGGAGGTTATAATTCCTCATAGGATTATGTAACACTATGGAGATATTTATAATTACATTGTGAGAGAGAAATTAGATGTGTGGGTATCAGTTTTGGAGCAGGAGGAAGTGCAAAGTCACAGTAAGAGTAAAAGGTTTGCTGTGATTCTGTTTGATAAAAGCTCTTCTGAATGAAAATACCTTCAAAGAAACTAGCAAAATATCAACAGCTTGAGGTTTCTGTGCATAGCGTTGTGTTACATGGATCAAAAGAAAGTATTATAGGATTGTACACCTGAAATCTATACAATTTTATTAACCAATGTCACCCCAATAAATTGAATAACATTAAAAAAAAGTCTAAGCTTTTGATCCCTTTTATCAGGTGGGGAATGGGATTTAGAGGTATGTCAGTATGTAGGAATTCAGTTCTAAGATGCTGGAAGTAATTTTGAAGCTAATAAAAGACATAAGGCTAGATTTCATTAAAAACAGTTCTTTAGACCATAGGACCCCTGGATTGTGCATGCACCCTGAGGTTCTCCTGACCCAGCCTTGCCACAGACTCTGAAATGACTTCTAGTGAAATCAGTTGCTGGGGGATATCAAGCAACAAATTTATTATTTTGGGAACACTGGCCCAATGTGATGTCTCAGGGACTAGTCAGGGACTGATGGCCACAATCCTAATAGTTTAATCTAAATCATCAAAGATGAATGAGCTCATTTCACCCAAAGCCACTAAAAATCCATGGGGGTAACCGTATAGTCATAAAGTTTAAAAAGTAGTTAAAGGAACATCAACGAAAGTTGGGTCCTATGTTTTTGTTGTGCAGAAAGGACTTCGGCATGGTGTTCATAATGCATTATGGTGTCCATGCCATCAGCACTTGGATTACTAATCATCCTTAGTAATTTGAAATAGTATCTATAATAATAAAATATAATATGCTAATTAGACCAGACAGCCTTCCGGATGACCTTCCAGATGCAGCTGGGGCTGTGAGGGAACCCCAGGTCCTGGGTGCCAGAGGGAAGCTGGTACCAGTAGCCAAGGAAAGAAAGGCCTACCCTGGCATCAATTTTGTGCATCAAGCCTCTAGTCTATATATATAAATCCCTAATATGCAAATAGACTGAATGGTGGAACAACTGGTCACTATGGCGTGCGCTGACCACCAGAAGTCATGCCCAGAACATGATGAGCATTGGGAGCAGGTGGCAGAACATGGAACATGGGGGGCATCGGCTATGGCTAGATACTAGAGCAGGTGAGCAGGGGCAACAGACCAAGGTGGGGCTCTGGTCGCTGTCATCAGGGTGAGCCTCTGGTGGTTACTGAAAATTCTTTGCTCCCATGCACTGTGGTCCCACCAGGCACTTGCACCTGCTGCTGGTGCTGGCCCTACTCACATCCACTGCTGTTGGCACTCAGTGCCTGTCTTGATCACTCAGTGCCATCAGCAGCTGCCAGCTCCAATTGCCTCTCAGGACTTCTCCACCTCTCCCTGCTCCTGAGGGGCATTCAGGGCAGCAGCCACCATTTGCACCTGCTGCTGGCGCTGATCCCAATTGCTCTGTGCTGTCAGCCTGTGGGAGCAGGGCTGCAGGCAGACAGGAGGCCAGGAGTTGCAGTGGGAGGGGCCAGGCAGGAGTGCAGAGGATGGGTTGAGACCCGTCCCTGTGCCCACTGCAACCTCGAGGCTCACAGTTCCTTTCAAGGTGCACAAATTCATGCACTGGGACCCTAGCATTTATATAATTTATTAATGTTTTGTTAAAAGTAATAACTATAGTACCTTTAACAATTTTCAGTTCATAGAGCCCTTTCCATATATTACTTTATGAAAGAAATAGCTTCTATGTAAACAAAAAACAAAACAAATGGATGATGTTCAATAGTTTTTATGGGTTAAATTGCATGCCCCCCCAAATTCTCCCAGTACCTCTGAATGTGACCTTATTTGGAAATAGGGTTGTTACAGATGTAATTAGTTAATTTAAGATGATGCTACTAGGGTGGAGCCTAATTTAGTATGACTGGTATCCATATAAAAAAGGGAGATTTGGCCACAAGCACTCACACACAAAGAGACTGGCATATGAACATGAAAGCAGAGATCAGGGTGATATGTCCACAAGCCAAAGTGGCCACTGATCACCAGAAGCTCAGGGAGAGGCATAGAGCAGATTCTCCCACCCAGCCCTCAGGAAAAAACCAACCCTGCCAACACCCTAATCTTGGATGTCCAGCTCCCAGAACTGTGATATAATAAAAGTCTGTTGTTTAGTCTACTCTGTCTGTAGTTCTTTATTATGGCAGCCCTAGCAGACTAATACAACACTGATCACAACATCTATGTTAGATTGTGCCACAGTCTTGAGAGTTATAACTTTTCTCTTACCCATTTTCCTCTGGAGGCATTTGAAATTGAAGCTATGAGTGCTGGATTGTTGATAGGGATAGTGAAGATTTTGGTCAGGTTGAATGAGGAAGGAAGGAAGGAGGGTCCCTTTTCTTTGCTAGGCATATAACAGTGAGGCAGACAGTCAGTGAGGCAGACAGTCAGTCTAGAGCAGTGGTTCTCAACCTTCCTAATGCCACAACCCTTTAATACAAGTTCTTTATGTTGTGGTGATCCCCAACCATAAAATTATTTTTGTCGCTACTTCATAACTGTAATTTGCTACTGTTATGAATCTTAATGTAAATATCTGTGTTTTCTGATGGTCTTAGGAGACCCTGCTAGCTGTTCGCCACCCATAGGTTCAGAAACGCTGGTCTAGAGGATACATACATCAAACAGATAATCACAAATTACTTTTATTATTTTTCATACTGTGAAAGAGAATGGCCAACAGGTGGACCATACCTGAAATGATGGCAGCTCCAGAGGAGATGTTGGCTCTTGGGCTCAAAGTCCAGTGGTACCATTTAAGCCAAGATGTAAGGGATGTACAAGGGTTCTCCAACCAGAGAGTGGGCTAATTGCCCTCGTGGGAAAGACCCTGATGAAGGATGAAACTCCCCTTTCTCACCTCACATGGCATCTGGAACATATGTTGTAGGTAAAATCATGATAATGCTGTTATAATTGACTGCGTTGTGAGTCCTTTAAAGGAGGGATTTATGAAAGTTAGGTTGGTGTATTAGGTTTCCATCCAAATGAATATATGTTAAAGGAGTAGAAAATGAGATTTCCTAAGATTATGTCAATGGAAATAGCTTAGGTTGTTAAGCATCAAAAATTTTATCAAGTTTTCTCTTAGGATAATATGAACCTATATAAAGGAAATTTAAGGATTGAGACTTATAGTTAATATTAATAATTATGTTTATAATAATATCATACATTTATATAGATTTTTGAACTTGACAAAATAGATTTAAAAAGTGATAAATAATGTGGAGTATCTCTTCTTTGGAGGAAAGTAAAGGAGAGCCAGATTATACTTCACAAAGGCTCTAAGGTCATTATTTTTCCCCATCTTGCTAGAGCAGGAAAGAAAAACACATGATAGATAGCTGTTAGACCTGTGATTGTCTCTGCACAATTAGAAACAAAGTAAGAAGGCCAAGCTGACATTGATAGATCTGTGTTGTGGCATGAGTTGACACAAGTATAATAGTGATCATTGCTGTGATAGGAACATGTTGTTGTATAGTTTTTTGTGTAACTGGGATATTATCATCGACTGGGGAACCTTTGCTTCCTCTTGATGCCAGTCTTATTATGTGATTCTTAGCTATCTCAAGTGGCTCTCCTGTAGATAGAGGTTCGAAGGAGAGAGCCATGTGTGTTGAATGGCTTAGAGGTTCTCCAGCTTGGAGGAAGGGAGTCTGGAATAGATGTTGGCTCTTGGGCTCAAAGTCCAGAATCCCTGCCTGGACTGAGTGATAAGCTTAGTGATGCAATGCATATTTTGGACAGCAGTTGTTGTCCTGCTGGGCTCTCAGTTACTCCTATTCTATGGGGATGGGGTTTACCTGCTCAGTCTCCTCAAAATGGTACCAGTCGCCATCTTTTCCATCACTGTCTCTCTGAATTGTAATTCAGAGATTCATGTCTGCCTGCAAGCACATGGCTAACCTGATGTTACTGCCAAGTCAATGCGGAGTACTTACAGAGCTAATGATTTATTTACTTATCATCTGAGGAATACAGAGCAACTAAAAATAATTTATGTTATATGGAGTAGGAAATATAAACCACTTTGTTGGGAAATAGACCTTATTATATACTTTTGAGTGATTCTTCTGCATGTGTGTGGAATACCATGAGAGCATCCTTTGTTTCTTTTTGTGCTATTTGGCATGCTAGGTTACTTTTCTTGTTGTATATATTTAATTTTGACAGTGAACAGATAACTAAAAATAGAATTATAGCATCATTTTAATTACAGCCATTTCAATTGCTCATCAACATAACAATGAAAAATGGAAGAGTAACCACAACATTGCTGAATTATCATCTCTTTTAATAGCTTTCTGTGAGTGTGGCATGTACTGCTGATTAGGGAGACTGAACTCTTATAGATGGGATACGTGTATCTATTTTTTTTTGTGTGTGTGTGTACCTAATTTTAATGATCTATAAACATTGATGAAGGATGCCAGTTGAAAACATAAGAATCTTAATCTTAGTTAAATATTTTTCAGACTATTTATTTTTATCCCAGTTGAGCTGTTGGGTATTTCATTTGTTTACTTTTCCTTATTCTTAATTTTCTTTGGTCTTTCTGTTATGTTAAAGGAGAGATTGAGGATAGCAAAAGAAGCAAACAATTACGTTTTTTTGAGTCATAGCCAAGACTATTTAGAATTTAGTACAGTTACTAGGAAAGATTTTCCATATCCCTAAAACCTCACATGCTATTTAATGCTACACAGAGAGTGGGTGTTTGATCTATGTGTGTGGTGGTTGGGAGGGAGGGAGGGTAATATTCTAGGGGCTTCCCTCAGTCTGCAGAATTGCTCAAAGCATGGAAAGGCCTATGATCATTTGCATTCTCCTCTGTTTTTCCATTGGTGGTATAGCAACAGACCACAAGGCAAATACTAGTTTTATATCACGTTGCTTATGAACATCATCACGAGCAAGTGCTAGAAGTATTTCTTCATGAAACTGGCTTCTATAACCAATAAATCATTTTTAGATACACTTAGCTTTTAAAATATATCTTTAAAAATCTGATGTCTTTATCATGCTATGGAATTGTTCCTAAGGGACATAACTAGAAACTTCCAGAATAGAGAACAATACTTATTCCAACTTTTCTGAGCTTTCTTCACACTAGGAAATTATTTCACTATTAGGTTACATTTCAGGTTCAGATAAGCTTATTTTAGGAGATTGAGGAGTGAGATGCATTTTTATGTAATTCATTGGTAGTTGAGTCAATATATAAATATTATCAAAGAGGCCAGTGATTGATCTCTTTGAATGAATCAACTCACTAAAGTATAATAAAGGATGGATTAGGAATGGGTCCAGGTTGGGTGGGTTTTGAGGTTTTTACCACTTTTGGAGCTTTCTTTAAGAAAAAGAATACAAAGTCACAGATGCACCTTAACAGTAGGCATGAAAATAAAAATTTGTTTAGAGTGAGAAATCACAAGTTGTACATTTTAGAAAGTATACTGATACTCAAATCATCACAAAATTCCCCAAACACAATAATTTTATTCACTTCCTGATGCACTTTTGTCGTTGCCATATTTTTTTGTTGCATTCTCTTTGCCTCTTTAAGTATCATTTGCTATAGAATAGAAAGATAATAGCTTTTCCCTTAGCATGGATGATTCAGAATTGATTTGTATTACTGATAGTTGAGAAACATTTATTTCAGCTTAGCAATCTCTATCAATAATGTCATGTAAATGTTTAGAATTTTTGTAGAACTAGAAAAAATCTCTTTAAACTTCGCTTTGTATATAAACTTTACAATATTAGATATTTGAAGTTTTTTTTTTAGGCAGGGTTTAATCTGAATATCATTGGTCTAACAACATTCATTAAACCATGCAATTTGTGGTTTTCTTTCTACAACATTCATTTATTTGCCCTTTGCTTTCCCATTTCTGGTTTGAGACCATCCTGGAATAAATGTTTTCCTCATGTTCATGATACTGATCTCTAAGTTTTAGTTTCTATTATGATACAATAAGAATTTTGGTGATACTGAAACTTCTGCCAGTATTCCCTTTCAGTTTACATTTTGGCTTCTTTTTATCATATTTGAATTTTGGTATTGTCCACAATTCAGAAAAAATATAAAGTGAATCTGAAATTAAAGCATAAAGAATAGTTAAATACATTTTAAATTGCTGGTATATTATGTTGAACTAAAGTGTTATAATAAAGTGACTTATTAGTGATATTTGCTCTTGTTTCTTTATTTTATTTCACTGTATTAGTGCCAATATTTGTACTATTTCATCTAGAAACACTAGACTTTATGTGAGAGATAGTCTCAGACACAATTGATATCTTGGGTATTTAAAACATGTAACAGCTAGAGATTTGTACCTTATACACACAGAAATTCTAGTAAATTTCAAAAAAAAGATTCTCATTGAGAAAGGGAAAAATACATGGTGCATTTATATTTGTGTATGCTGCATAATTAAGTACATTCTTGATAGGAGAAAACTTTAATTTTGATCAGACACTCATGAGAATAGAATCTTCTGTGTAAAGTATCACACAAATTAGCTTTTGACTTTCTACATTTCAAAGCTTATTTCTCTCTCACAATCCACATAGTGATTGATCCTGGTGCTGGATCAACCATAGGACATGCTGACATCATGGTCTAGTCATGTATTTCCAATCATGATGCTGGGTAGGTTGGCACAGTGGGCTGTAGGAGCATTTTTAGAAGCCACTCCTACACTGAGATGGCTGATCATACTTAACTTAAATGGCAGGAAGCTACATAAACATGTCCTATTTCACCCAAACTCAACGTGTCCCTATAACTCAAGTTCTTCTTAGCCAAAACCTGAAATGAGTCATGATTACACACCATCATCACCCAACACAGGGGAAAATGTAACAGATGGAAATCAGAATGCAAAGAAATGGAAATATAAACAATTATAGTTTAAATATTTCACATTTGAAAATTGTATGAAAAACTATGATAATATCATATGTGGCTAGATCTTCTCTGCAGGGCCTATAAGGTGCAAACCCCATGAGCGTCACAGTAAACCTCATTCTGGGAGAAGTCTTTCTGTCTCTCTCTTTCCTTTTTTCCTCTGAAGTTCACTCTGCAATGGCCAGAGCATGATTTCATCCTTTCAGTGTGAGAGAACATTGGCTTGTTTTGGTAAAGGAAAGCCTTGGAACGATGGAACAATGATCTCTATATGGCACAAACCCGACACTTCCCATGTTTTTAAGGGGCAACTTCCCATTTGCTAAATGACTTTTAATTGTGCTCATTAGCTCTTTCTAGCATTTTCTCTAGGAAGTAAGACTCAATACTTCCACTGTAGAGGAGCAGTGAAGCAGTCAGGCTAAATAAACTTTCCAAGTTTATATGGTATTTTAATAGCTGCAACTTCTGGGAAATTTCCTGTTAAATAGTTTTATTTAATATAGGACTTCTCAGAGCCTTTGTGATGTTAATGTGAACATCCAAGGTGCTTCAAGAAGGGATTAGGTTATGCAACATTTCCTAAATGTATTTGATCATGGGTCATTTTTTTAACTCCTTAAAAATTATCTTTATTATTGAAAGCATTATAGATGTTCCCTTCCACCCCCAACCCTCTTTTGACCCTTTCCACCCTATTTCCATCCCCTCCCCAGGTATTCCCTACACTACTGTATGTCCTTGGACTATGCATATATTCATATAAGTTCTAAAAAGCCAGAAACACCAATCAGAAAGAATATATGCACCCCAATGTTCATAGCAGTATTATTTACAATAACTAAGATTTGGAAACAACCCAAGTACCCATCAGATAATGAATGGTTAAAAAACGGTGGTATATTTACACAATGGAATACTACAAATGTGTAAAAAAGGATCATGGATGGACCTGAAGAGTATTATGCTAAGTGAAATAAGCCAGTCAGAGAAAGACAAATATCACATGATCTCACTTATATGTGGAATCTAAGAACACTAACTGACAAACTATTCAGAGACCTTGAAGCATGCAACAGATGTATTTCAGAGGAAGGGGGTGGGGAGAGATTAAGAATTTTTTTTTTTTAATCCACAGGGTCTTCTATAGAAATGATCTTGTGGAAGAATGCAATGGCCACTTCCAGGTGAGGAGCTGAACTGGTATTCCTGCTTGAACCAGATTGAGAGGGTATATTGTTCAAAGACAGAACCTATTTATAATAAAACCATAATTATTCTTGAGTCTGAGATTGCTAACATGTACATAGATTTAAAAATTTTTTAAAACATATTTATATATATATATATTAAGTCTTTATTGTTGAAAATATTACATAGGTCCTTCTTTTCCCCCCATTAACCTCTTCCAGCACACTCCTATTCACCCCTCTCTCCATCCTCGCCCCAGGCCTTCACTGCCCCATAGTCTGTGTCCACCAGTTCATACAAATTTGTTGCATACAAGTTCATTGGTTGATCTCTTCCTATCCACTGTTGCCTGCCATGCACATAGATTTTTTAAAGTAGATATGATTCAAAGCAAGGTTTAGATAAATTTAAGCAACTCAGTATGCAAAATGATCATCTTTTTTATTCATCTCAGTTGTGCATTAGAAATCTTTGTAGAAATCTTACTTAGCCATTTGTCCCTGCTGTGCTCAAATGCTCATGAGAGTTTGAGGCCAGTTGTAAAGATGAGTTTAAAAGGGAAGAGGGATCTGAGTTAAGAGTGAGAGTCAATGAACATGTTTATGAGACTGGAATAGAGGAAGTACAGAAGTATGAAGCCTGAGAGATAAAATCTCTCTGTTGTGCCAAGGTTAAGAATGAAGGCTGTGATAGACAGCTGAGCTGCCGACCAGTTACCATAGAACCGTAACTGGAGGCAGAATCTCTCCTTCTGCACTCTCACTTCTTAAAACTGAACCACCTTTCTCTTTTCTTTTTTTAACAGTGAAACATTTTATTTATTTATTTATTTATTTATTTTTATTGTGTTACATGTGTACATATCTTCCCATTGTCTCCCCACTCCCAGGCATACCCCAACCCCCCACTGTCTTGTGTTCATTGGTTATGCTTATATGCATGCATACAAGTCCTTTGGTTGATCTCTTATCTACCCCACTTCTCCTTAAACTTCCTGCTGTAATTTGACAGTCTGTTTGATGCTTTACTGCCTCTGTATCTATCCTTTTGTTCATCAGTTTACAATGTTCTTTATTATCCACAAATGAGTGAGATCATGTGATACTTCTCCTTCATTGACTGGCTTATTTCACTAAGCATAAGGCTCTCTCCAGTTCCAACCAGGTTGCTGCAAATGGTAAGAATTCCTTCTTTTTAATGGCAGCATAGAATTCCATTGTGTAGATGTACCACAGTTTTCTGATCCGCTCATCTGCTGACGGGCACCTAGGCTGTTTCCAAATTGTGGCTATTGTAAATTGTGCTGCTATGAACATAGGGGTGCATAAATCCTTTCTGATTGGTGTTTTTAATTTCTTAGGATAAATTCCTAACTTCCACTGCCATCCATCAAATGGAGCTCCTGCTTTGAATTAAAACTGCCTCGTCCTTTTCACAGGAACACCTCTCTTTTGCTTCGCACAAGCTCTTTGGAGAAGAATAGCTAAGTTGACCAAGTTTTTGATGATTAGGATGTACAGTGTAGGTCAGGTGACAGGCAAAGACAGAAAAACAATGCAGTAATATTGCAATATATAGAATGAATAAGTCCCCAAGTCCTATTTCCTGCTAAACTTTTATTGGGAGTTCTCTATAAATCAAGATTTAAGACAAACTGCCATTCAGGAGTTTAACCAGTTTCCTTCCTGTGTTCATCTGAGCCTCACCAATTGAAGAAAGACACAGTATGAGGTGCAGTATATGTTTGCTTGTCTACGATCACTCATAATGCTACCTCATTTTTTCCCTTCCCGTTGCCAATGTCATTTGTTCCCAATAAGAATCTCCCCTTGCTTGTCCTGGGTAGTGCTTGACACAAGGTTTCTGAACTTCTTTCTGAAGATCAAAGCCAACTGCTGTGGAACATGATGGGAAAACAGATTTAGTGAAGAAAGAAGGGATAAAGTTACGAAAAATACCAGTGGTATATGATCTGGTGAAAAATTATAACAAGGGAGTTTCTAACTAGAATTAAGAATAAGAATAAGAATGAATAGAACCCCAGGTCTGAGGACTAACATTAGGAGACCAACTTTAGGGTCACAAAGTTTTGTATTCAAGCATCACTCTGCCAGTTTCTGGCTCTGTTTGTTAAATATAAATACTAAAATGTGATTAACCATGGTACGCATTTAATAGAGTAGTTGTAAGAATTAAATATTTCACATAATTAGTGTTGAATTAATGTTAGCTAATATTATTTTTGTTGTTAATGATTACTTGATTGACATAAATTGGGCTTAAAGTTAGAAAAGTTAGCAGTTAGGGAAAAATGAAGATTAATTTCTCATGCTTCCTTATGCTGATTGAGTTATTGACATATTGTTACCATTTTTGGGGGGAGCACCTATTAAAGACTAGAGAAGATTCTTTGAAGCAGAATTGTAAAATTTAGAAGTTTAGGAATGCATCTACTTTAATTCCTGTTTTGAAGTAAGTAATAGATAATTTAAATGTTAAATAATCTGTCAACAGATTAAACTTTCAAAATGTTAGATCTAAAAACTCACAGGTCATTTATTTAAATCTCTTCATTTTATAGATGCCCAACTGAACTTGCTTCATTTGTCCATTCATTCATTTACTCATTCATTTGACATTGTTTATTATCTTATATTTGTCATGTACTATTACCTGACAGGTGCAATACAGAACAGGCACAATATATACATTTTTAGAACTTCTATTCTAGTGGAGGGAAGCAGAAAGCACAGATAAGTAAATTTTCTGGTGCTGACATGTACTATGAGAAAAATAAAGCATAGTGGGATAAAGAGGGACAGGAGGGCATATATGTATTAGTAGTAGGCAATGTCCTGAAAAAGGGACATTTAAGGAGAGACCTGAAGGACGTGAGTATCAGATTTGCTTGTTCCAGAGCAAAGTAGCACTTTAAGGATGACCGCTGATCAGACCAGCCTGCTCAACCCTCTTGAGCAGCGGTTAGATTTTGGAGAGTCTTTGAAATAGAGTTAACATAAGGGACATATTGGAGGAAAAGTGCTTTCAGTTTCTGACACCTGAGAATTTTCAGTTGGTCACACAAACCCTTTGTTGGTGAGTAAGGAAGTATATCACTTCATGCCCTCAAACAACAGAGTCATAAATGTGAATAAGGTACTAAGGGTTTTCAGTGCAGCATGCACTGTTGATAGGGAGTACTCAAAACAAACAAACAAGCAAGCAAGAAAATGTACAGAGACTCAGTACTCTCCATCCTGGACATCAGTCCTCTGGTTGGGAAATTCTTTGGGCAATTCTCTGGTAAATAAAAGTCTATAGGAAAAATGTTTTAGAAGCAACCAAGTATTCTCATTGTTGGTTTAATCAAATTGGGCAATAATGCTATCATCTTCTAGCTGAAAGAATATCCTGGAGAAATTAGTCAGAGCTACAACAATCACCTAGAAGATCTGATTGTGTTGCACATCTGGCCTGTTTCATGTGGAAAGTTAGTTTCCTCAGATGTCTCTCCTTATCTTTCTCTGAACAGTTAGCATCACTGACCTTAACAATGGCCCATTGTGTAGGACATTCTTTAGAATCTTGATTTCTTCATTCCATATTTAGCAGTTGAGTTCTCTAGCATGGATCAGAGTATGGCAAATTGTGAAATCCTTATATCATATAGGATAGTGGTTCTCAACCTTTTTAATGCTGTGACCCTTTAAAATAGTTCTTCATGTTGTGGTGACCCCCAACCATAACATTACTTTCGATGCTACTTCATAACTGTAATTTTGCTACTGTTAATGAATTGTAATGTAAATATGTGTTTTTTCCGTTGGTCTGAGGTGACCCTGTTAGTGGTTCTCAAGGTTGAGAACCACTGTTGTAGAGCCTAAGACCATTGGAAAACACAGATATTTACATTACAATTCATAACTATAGCAAAATTACAGTTGTGAAGTAGCAATGAAAATAATTTTATGGTTGGGGGCACCACAATATGAGGAACTATATTAAAGGGTCATGGCATTAAAAAGATTGAGAACCACTGATCTAGGAGAAAGGAGAAATAAAGACAAAAGGAAATTAGGTCATCAATGCATAGAGTTGTCAATTACTGTATTTATTGAATCTGTGATAGCAGTTGACTTTTAAGTGGTATTATTATCTTATAGAATATTGAAAACAATGTTTCCCAATTAAACTATGACACCGTGTTTCTCACACCTTAAAATTATTTTACATTATCAAGAGACATTTTAGACTCATTTAGACATAGAGGTGTTGTGTTTTTTTTAATTGTTTTTCATCTTTGTGCAGTTATAAGGAAAATGCTAATAAAGTCAATCAGTTCCTATTGCAGGAAAATGTGGAATTGCAGTCATTCCTCGAACAAAGACATGCATTCCACTGCTGTTGTATTTATATCCCATTGTTCAGTATCTATGCCTTTCCACATGTACACTCACTTTTTATTTAATGTTTAATAATAGTACACATTTGGGGAGGGAAGAAGAGAGGGAAGGAAAGGTGCAGGTGCTGAGGAAGGGAGAGTGGGCCAACACTTCACATTTTTAAAGACAGTATGAAAACCATTGTTTGTACTATTGACAATGCAAATAACTCAAATAAAGTGACAACTGTATGAAGATCTATGATCAAGTTTGCACATGCGCAGGTAGTAACAGCTTCATCACAACTGCCACCTGGTGTCAGTGATTTTAAGCTGCCATCAGTTAGAAAATGCAGAGATATTAAATATGTAAAGAGAAATTGAGCATCCAGTTTTTGAGAAAATATTGTAATTATAGAAATATAAGGTGACAAAGCCCT
Organism: Lasiurus cinereus; assembly: GCA_011751065.1. Taxonomy (NCBI): domain Eukaryota; kingdom Metazoa; phylum Chordata; class Mammalia; order Chiroptera; family Vespertilionidae; genus Lasiurus; species Lasiurus cinereus. The sequence goes on along the minus strand of JAAGEH010000307.1, from coordinate 50,345,560 downwards.
ATGATATTTCCTAATCCCATGGAACAAAGGGGAAGAAATGTTGGTCAGAGAATAATTGACTTGAGGTGAATATATTTCTAATTCTGCATGACCTCTGGCACATAAGAGCTTCTCAGTATGAGCCTCTGTAGGGAATGAATGGATAACTGAGGTTGACTTTTCTCCCTTGAAGGAGAGGGCAGGTTCTTGTCACCACTGCTGTTGATTTATAATAACAACATAAATTAATTTTGATAAAAGGACGATCACCAATGACATCACAGTTCTAATATAATTACCTTATTTTAAAATATTTTATCCTAGTGTTTATCTATGTACATTCTTAATTTTCATAGTTGTAATCATAATAATGAATGCAATATTTTATGTTCCTACTGAATATTATATCAAGAGAGTATAATTATAATTTTATGGCTGTGTAATGTTCCATTGAGTTATACACAATAATTTATGTAAACGTTTCTTATTGTTGTACATTTCAAAAGCTTCTACTACTTTAGTATTTTAGGTGGAACTGCAGATTACATTATTGTGCACTTAGTTCTTTCTTCTGTTTAATTATTTCCTTAGGAAACATTCCCAGGAGTGGAATTTTGGGGTCAAAGGGAATGATACATATTTATAGTCCTTGGTATAAATTGCCATAAAAAGGCTCCAATAAAATTTCAATAGCAATTTCTCCTTGAAGATTCTGTAGAACAGAAGACTGTTTAGCCACGTGTCTTCTCCATTTTCTGGGGTGTGAATGTCACTGGAGGCATGGCTTATGAAAAGGGGAAAACAAATACAGTGTATTGTATCATTAGTTACAAAATGCTCTCCAATTTTCTTGCAGTCTTGAAACTGTAGTTCAAGCCTTGCCCCTACTTTTCTAGCTTTCTTGGCTCTGAGCATATAAGGCTCTGGATATAAGGCTCTAATGTGTTCTGAGTATTATTAAGTAGGACATGAAGCAAGATTCTTGTTGAATCCTTCAGAACTGAATAGGAAAATGTAAATTTTGTTAAAAAGGGGTGGCCTGGCTCATGTGGTTCAGTGGTTGAGAATTGACCTATGAACCAGGAGGTTATGGTTTGATTCCCATTCAAGGCACATGCGTAGGTTGTGGGTTCGATCCCAAATGTGGGGTCTGCAGGAGGCAGCCAATCAATGATTCTCATCATTGATGTTTCTATTTCTCTCTTCCTCTTTCCTCCTCTCTGAAATCAATAAAAAATATATTTAAAAAAGGGGAGTGGGTGAGTTTGTTACCAAGTAATTTGATAATTATACTATGGAATTACTCTAATTTAGAAGATCAAAATGCTATTTTATTGGATTCAAGATAACTTAAATTAGTACCAGGCTATAAAAACAACAGCTACAAACGCCAAATGTAGACTTGAATTGAAGGTGAAGGCTATGTTTGAAAGGAATGAAGCAGACTTTAGGACAGAAGCATGTGTCTCATTGGGATGTATGCCATTTGGGACTTTTCCACAGCCCTTTTGGTTATGTCTGGGCTTCTGTCACACCCTCCCCATCGCATACAGAAAGTGAGAAACTAAAGTGACATAGATATTTGCTTCCCATGATACTGAAGAAGAAAAAAGCAGGCATTATAATTCCCACGCTTCTTACATGGACTGTGTTCTTCATGTAGGAGGGTGGCACTGTTGACCTAACTGAGGACCTACTGTAAGATGAGCTCACATGTTGAAATCTTAGTTTTCCAATAAATAGTTCCATTTTATCTGTTATCCTTCTACTCCCAGGCACAAAGGATATTCTTTTTGGAAGAGGCTAGCTAGGGCCAGGAATGCTTTCTTCAGTTATGGGAAAACAAGACAATACTGTCTCTAGAGGATGTCGCCAGGGGCATTAGAATTCAGAAATTGCTGTTTGCTAACCTGTATTACAATTATCATAACACTAAATCGTACAATCTCAAGGCACCATGTGGTGTTATGACACTAGATAGATCAAATCTGATAATGATCAGGTTTTCCATCATTTTGTTCCTATAGCAGAGAGTATAGAAACTGGGAAATCATCACATCTGGATCTTCTAACTTCCCAGTTTGTAGCCTTTAATTTGACATGTTGTGTTATGTGTTCATAACCATGGACACGTGTTTGTGTTTTGTTAGTCAGGACCTGTTCAGGTGCAAGTGACAGAAACTTACCACAGGCAACTTAAACAAAAACAGCAAGTTTTTTCTAAATGAACAAGAGTGTGTGTTTTTTTTTTTTTTAAATGAACAGGCTGGGTTCATTTTATAGAAAAGTCTGAATCGTTTTGGGCACTACTAGATCAAGGGGCTATAATAATGTTACCAAATTTCTATTTTCAACTAGCAATATGTTAGTTGGCACCATCAAGGTGAGACTTGACAGCTTTGATTTAGTAGTAGCTAAATCAGATTTCTTTGTATTTTATATATCTACTGAGAAATAAACAGGGATGATCATACAAATTAAGGTTAATGGCACTGGTTGACTATCCTTTTGCGGGAAATTAGGTTGCTCTTTTATGATCATTTTAAATTGTGGGATTTAATGGCTATAAATATAGATGACTGCTGACACAGGTCTATCCTCGTGTTTTTACCCTCATATGGAAGTAAAGAACAAACAGAAATGTACCGAAGTTTATTTTTAGTCTACATTTGATTAAAACTTAAAAAGTGGATAAAACACATTTGCAGAAGAAAATTAGCAAATGCATGAACTGACAGCTGATTTATAAAATCAGGCTCTTTAATGAAAAAGTATGTACGGTAAGTCACTTAACTATTTACTTAATAAGTTGTTTTTAGTCTCCACTACCATGGTTAATAATTACATATGACATAGCTTTTATTGAAAAACATGTGATGCTAATTAAATTTCTTATTAGTTGAAGAAATAGAGTATTAATAATTAAGGCATTTCTTGAAGTAAAAAGCTCTGACTGATGCCTATGAAATTACTTGTACATTAGCATACAGCCCACATAAAGCAATGATGTAAATAGCACATTTTACTTATCTTTCTGTAAGGTAAACAGCACGATCAGAAAAAAAGGTGAAATCAGGTTAAAAGTCCAACTTCTTTCCTAACTTAATTTTCATTCATCATGTTCTTCTATTTGTTAAAATGATATTGGTGCTGGTTATAATGTTGAACGAGACAGGAAAGTCCTAGCCCCCAGGGAGCTTACAGTTTATAAACGAAAGTAGAATTAAAGTGGTTAAAGGTGAGTCCCATGCAAGGTATCATGGGAATGACTAGCAGGGAGATGAACTCAGCTGGATGCAGGAAAGAGAAGATCCAGGAGGGGCTAAGTGGTAGTTAGATGTTGGGAGGGGTAGATAGAATATTCCTGACAAAGGTAATGGAGGTCTAAGGTGAGAAGGAGGATTTGAGGAAAGAATACTGTAATATGACATGTGTATATAGACTTAGGAGTGAGTGGAAGGTGAGTGGCAAAAGTTTAAGTCAATAAGATAGGCAAGTTGGTCCTCTAGGTGATGTGAAGAATTTTCAGTAATGCCACTTGTGGGTATATATCCAAAAGAATTGAAACATGAATCTCAAAGAGTTATCTGCACTCTCTTGGTCATTACAGCATTATTGACAATAGTTAAGACATAGAAATAACTTAAATGTCCACCTATGGATGAATGGATAAAGAAAATGTAGTATGTACATACAGTAGAATATTATTCAGCCTTAAAAAAAACAAAACAAGGAAATTCTGGCATTTGAGGCAACAGGAATGGACCTGGAGGACATTATGCTAAGTAAAATGGCCAGACACAGAAAGAGAAATACTGCATGATTTCACTTGTATGTGGACTTTGAAATAGTTAGGCTCATAGAAGCAGCGGGTAAAATGGTGATTACCAGGATAGAGGGGAGCAGAAATGGGGAAGTGTTATTCATAGGGTACAAAGTTTTCATTTTGCAAAATAAATAATTTCTGGAGACCTACTGTACAATATAGGGCTTATAATAAATAATTATGTATCATATACTTAAAAATTTGGTTAGAGAGTAGATCCTATGTTGTATTCAAGTAATGTTTATCACAAAAGAAAAAAAAATCCCTCTCAAACTAAAAAAATCAAAGGAGCAAGTGAAAATTTTTGAAGGTGATGGGTAGTAAATTTATAGTATTGTTAATGATGATCGTTTCATGGGTGGATACTCACCTCCAAGCTCAAAGCTAATAAGTAGCAGAGATGGGATTTCAACGTAAGTCTGTCTGGCTGTTTCAAGTGGGTGTGCTTCCACCAGCATGTACCACCTCCAGAGGCTTTATTGAATATTTATTAACTTACTTACATGCACTGGTTGTTTTGTGACTTACAAACCTGTGCCCAAAGGTCATGAGAAAAATGAGGGGAAGTTGTAAATTATTAAAGCATCTCCTTTGAGAAAATATTATTTGATATCTGGGAGCAGTGTTCTATAGTAGATCAACTGGCTGAGAAAAAGTAAAAATCATGGGTAGTGGGCTTCTTTCTCTGTTTACAAGGTAGTCTCTAGTAGAAGAGGACATTTTTTATGCTTGCTTATTTGCTTATAATTTTCTTAAAATATTATATAAAAATGAGGAAGTTTAATAGAAGTCCAGGCTTCCTGGCAGCTTCCACTCAGATATGATTCATGGTAAACATGAAACAGCAATAAGAGTACATAATTCCTGGGCATGTATTTCTTCAAAAGGAAAGACTAGCACTTCTGAAATTAAGTTTTGCAAAATATTAGTGTTGTGTTATGCTATCTAATAAAAGAGCAATATGCAAATTAACCATCACTCCACTATACCAACAAGCCATGCCCACCAGCCAATCAGGAGCGAATATGCAAATTAACCCCAACCAAGATGACTGCGGCCACGGAGCAAGCAGGAGGGAGGCTTGAGTTTCCCTGGCAAAGAAGAAAGCCAAGCTTTCCAAACATCCTGGCAGGCCCAGGCCTCCACTCAAGGGTACAAAATTTCAATTATAGAAGATAAATAAATCCCCAAAAAATGGCTGCAGCCACTGAACTGGAGAGAGCAGGAGGCTAGGGCTGCCCCTGGCTATGGCCTCCACTTAAGGCTACAAAGTTTCAATTATAGAAGATAAATAAAAATCCCAACAAAAATGGCTGCTGCCACAGAGTGAGCAGGAGGCTTGGTTCTGCTCTAGGCTACAAAGTTTTAATTGTAGAAGATAAATAAATCCCAGTTCCCAGGACCTCTGCTTGGGTTGCTCGGGGGCGTGGTTGGCCTGAAAACCACCACAGGCCCTTCGTGCAGGCCGTCCCATGCCCCAAGGGAATACCAACCCTGATATGGGACATCCTTCAGCTGACCCCCACCTGTGCAGCAGGCTTCTATCCTATCTAATAAAAGAGTAATAAGCAGATTGACCATCACTCCAACACACAAGATGGCTGTCCCCATGTGGTCAAAGATCCTTCCCCCATGTGGACACAAGATGGCCACCACAAGATGGCCAGCAGGCCAGGGCAGTTGGGAGGGACCAGGCCTGCAGGGGAGAGCAGTTAGGGGCAAACAGGCTGGCAGGGGAACAGTTAGGCATAAATCAGGTTGGCAGGGGAGTGATTAGGGGGTGATCAGATTAGCAGGCAGAAGTGGTTAGGGGCAAGCAGGAAGACAGGCAGTGAGCAGTTGGGAGCCAGCAGTCCTGGATTATGAGAGGGATGTCATACCGGGATCGGACCTAAACGAGCAGTCAGACATCCCTTGAGAGATCCCAGATTGGAGAGGGTGCAGGCTGGGCTGAGGGACACTGCCCCCCCTCTTGTGCACAAATTTTGTGCACTGGGCCTCTTGTCCTATAAAGAGATAATATACTAATTAGACCAAACAGCAGAATGACCATCTGGATGACTGTCCAGACGACCTTTTGGACCAAGCTGGGGCTGCGAGGGCCAAGCCCCTTACATGAATTTCATGCATTGGGCCTCTAGTATGTAATAAGTGTTCTGCCAAAAGTGGTTGGTCCCACAGTGCTATCACTGTCAAGCTTGATATTTATAATTGGATTTCTTAGAATCCTTACTGAGTACATTATAATGATTGATGTCCAGGCACCACCCCAAATCCATGTAATGAGACTCTTGTGGGGGGTTGGGGGGGACTCAGGCATCACTATTTAAAAGTTTTCCAGGTGATTCTGGTGTGAGAAGTGCTATTGTAATGAGACTTTTTTTTTAAAAGAACACATACTCAGGCTAGAGGCCAATTCTTTTTCATATCCCCGACTATTTGTCACAATGGAGAAAAATGATGATAAATGACACAAAGTAGGAAGGCTTTTGTAGTCTGTCATAGATTCAGTTCTTTATTCGGTGAAAGTCAATTTTGATCAGATAAACATTCTATGAATCATTAGTGATGGGAGAACAGATGGAATGACTACAAGAGGGAAGGTAATGGCTAGAAAATGAGCCAGCCCCCACTCTACGGGTCTTCTGATTTTTGTCCACATGCTTCTGCTTTTCTATGGGCACAACCAGACCAGCTCTTGTGCAGAGTGCCCTTTGCTGCCATCCATCCCTATTGCCCAGGGCACCTGTTGCTGCAGACCAGCTGGGGTTGAGGTATGAATTTCACCTTTCATCTTTTTACTTTAGTGTCTTGATTTTGACAGAGACTTCAGGTGCCATTAAGTGGGTTCTTGTTCTCTTTTAGTCTGTATGTTTGAAATTTTGTGAAATGAGTTTATTAAAGATTGGGGCTTGTGGGAAATTTGTGCTTGACAGCCATTTTGTAGTAAGCTCCAGCCACATTAGCACTAACCTCGGGCTAGGTTTCTATTACCCCAAACCCTATCTCTTTCCCATAAGCCAGGTGTTTCGCCTTAAGGGCTAGGAATTTTCGCTAACTTCCTCCTTCTCTCTATAAATACCCCGAACTACTCCTGAATAAATGAGACTTGATCAGAACTTTGTCTTGTCTCCATTCCTTGTGTCTCTTGTCCCTTTCATCCCCACTCCCCCTCTAGGGTCCTCGTTGACTTAACCCGCGGGTTGGGACAGTGGCTGACTGCCATTTAGATTCTTTCCATGGAGTTGTGTCTCCAGAGTAGAGTCAAATCAAGAAGAGATGTCTCCCCATCCCCTGCGCTTGCTCACCTCTCCAGCCGCAAGTCTCACCACTGTTTCTAGCCTCTGCCTCACTGCATTCCCCGACCTACAGTTCCATGAGACCTGCTTTCTCTTTGCTGTAGAAGAGCTTGGCACAGGTGGCTGTCCCCCTTGTAAGCACTTCTTTTGTATATTCTGGATAATTCTTCACAACTTAGCTCAGAGAACACAATTCCTGGCAATGGCCCCCTCCTACTCACTTATTCACTGCCTTAAGGGTCCCTTATGCCTGCTATAAATAATACCCATTCTGGTGTCACAATGGTAATTTACATATATTTCTCCCCAGCTGTGTTGTAGGTCCCTGAGGTCTGTGTTTTGTTTCCCAGTTCCCAGCTTAATGCCTGGCATATATAAAATGCTTAACTAATGTTTACGAGTAAATGAAAACACTCTCTCTTCATGCTGTCCCACATGCTGAACATACCCATCCACATATTCACAATGCCACGTCCTCTTAGAACCTTTTCTCTTCAGTTCTAAATCATCTATTTGTAAATGACGGCTCCAACTGCACCTCTGTATTACATCATATTGATTTCTACTTGCTAATTTATTTTTACTTTGTAATATGTATTTTATAAAAATATCACATGAGTTGTATATCCCCAGGTGGACTGTACATTTAAAAAAAATATATATTTTATTCATTTTTTACAGAGAAGGAGGGAGAGGGATAGAGAGTTAGAAACATTGATGAGAGAGAAACATTGATCAAATATCTCCTGCACACCCCCTATTAAGGATGTGCCTACAACCAAGACACATGCCCTTGACCGTATTTGAATCTGGGACCCTATAATTCCCCAGGCCAATGCTCTATCCACTGAGCCAAACTGGTTAGGGCTGGACTGTACACTTTTAAGGATACCTGTATTCTCCCATGCCCAACTTCAAATAGATACTAAATGGCTGCACAACTCTGATGATATTAACTCAAGTCCAAATTTTAGCCTTATTCTGTCTACCCACATGTATACTTTCTCTCATTGTACTCTAATATGTATAGCTCCAGCAATTAATTTTGCTTACCAAAGCCTCCATTCCTTTTTTATTTTAATAAATTAATCTATTCATTTTAATAAACATTTATAGCCATTCAGCTTCTAGGTACTAGCAATGCAGCAGTAAACAAAACAGACAAAAATTCCTGCCCCAATGGGTGGAGGCAGAAAGAAAACAAGTAAAATAAAGAAGTAAGGTACATAGTGCTCCATGGTAATAAAGATACTGGAGAAAATCACTGTAAAAGCAGGAGGAGAGATCGTTGAGGAAATTTAAAATAGAAAGACCTCATGATAATGTGGCCTCTGGGCAGCTTCCCAAGGGAATGAACCCTGTAGGTGTCAGAGGAAGGAAGTTCCAGGAAGAAGGAACTGTAGGTGCAAGGGGGCATGCTAAGTGTGTTGGAGAAACACAAAAGCTGTATCTCTCAGTGTGGTTGGAGCAGGGTAAGTGGGGGCATGGTGGGAGGGAGAGCCAAGAGGAATGGGGTTGGGCAGACAGTCCAGGGTCTGAAGGTCATGATAAGAACTTTGCTTATTTATTAAAACGTTTTTTGGACACTCACTGCAGAACCAATGCTATTTTCAGAGCTTTTGGGGGCTATTAGGATGAATCAGGCTCAGGCTCTGCCCTCAGTGAGTTCAGACGCTATAGTGTGGGTAAAGCCCCAATTTGGGTGAGAAGTATCTCAGGTCCCAAGTATTGAAACTGAGTGCTGACTCATATACTGTTGGTGCCAGTGTAAATGGATAGTATGAACTCCGAGTTCAGTATGACACAAGGCACACACATTTCAAATACATGTGCTCTTTGACCGAGCAGTTGCACACCTAGGTTTTTTTCCTAGATAAATAATGAGGTATGCAAAAGTGTATATGCAAGTTTGTTTAGAATAGTGAAAAATTAAATATTCAACAATAAGCTTAGACAAATGAGTTGTAATATATCCTATTGAGGAAATGCTTTATAGTTATTCAAAATGATGATGTAGTTATTGCTATAGAAAGATGATCATGACAGAGTTAAGTGAAATAAAGTTATAAAACAGCATGCAAAGGAGGAATTCCTTTCTATAAGATTCAAAGTGTGCAATTTATGTATCATGGAAGTCTAGATGAATATGAAGCAAGGTGTTAACAGCTCTAATATGTGCATAGTGGAATTTGGGGTGATTTTTACTTTCTTCATTTACCTTTTTCTGTTTGATGTGATTAAATATGTGGGAAGACATTTTTGTGGTGATCAGAAAATTATTATTTTCAGTTTTTTTAAAAGGAAGGAAAGGGTAAATGCTTAGTCCACAACAGACTCTGTGGCCAGTGGGTGCACTGCTTTCCATCTGATCCCTTTACCCTACGGGGTGGGCTTCTGAGTCCCCATGTAGCAAAAGTTACCTGCCTTATAAGTCTGCTTTTATTGTTTGCCCAGCTAGAGCAGATCAGAGGACACACAACTTTGACTATCACTTCCTAAATGTCTTTTGACATCAGCTACTCCAAGTGAGAATGAAAAATGGAAAGACCACAAAATGGAAGCCATATTTATCAACAGAACCTGCATAACTGATTAACTTATCATACATGTGCTGGGCCCAGTTTGGAACTCTTTGGTCCTGGATTAGAAAATGCTTCTACATCCCTGAGGACGCTCATTACTCATGCTTGTTACTTCTTGAATATTACTGGTGCCAATTTAGGATTTGATGAAAGAGTTTTACAAATGGATCTGTCCTGCCCCTTGCCTGTCTCTTATAGAGCCCTGATTTAGCCAAGCAAAAAAAAAAATTAATAGAGTTCTGAAAGGACTAAATGAAAACTATAGCTTCCACCCAATCCCCTTGAGGAGCTGGTGATGCCTGGGCTGTGGTTCGGAGGCATTAATTCTGCTTGCTTTGAGTTTGCCAACTGTGTTTCATTTCTTTTTGTTCCTCTCTCACCAGGTTCTTCATTGTAGAATTTTGTACATAAAGGAAAGGTTCAGCATGGATTGCAGTTTCCAGCATGTGCTTAGGCAGCAAGTACTGTCAAAAGCACTCAGTATGAGAATAAAACGGCTCTCATCAATGACATCTTTTTTTTTTTTTTCCATTATGGATTTCCTAGCTCTCTCATAGGCTGCACCTTTGATTTAGGGTTTCAAAAAGAATTTAATCATGAAAGAGAGCTCTGTGTGCAGGGTGAATCCTCTTGAAAGCAATTGTCTTTTATATGTCCAGGTTCTTAATCTCTTCTTCAGTCTGCTCTGCTGTTTTATTCCCTTTTGTGTTTGGATCAACATGTAAATAACCGAGGATGGTGGCTGACTTCACTTAAGGCAAGTGTAGTGGAAAGTTTAGAAATGAAATCCACGCTCAGTGGAGGAAGGAGAGAATATGCCCTTCCTTGGTGGAGGAAGGAGAGAATATTTAGGGTGCTGCTCCACTTTGTCAAAGAATGGCTTCTCATGCCTAAGTTTTTGTATCAGAAGTATGAGACTATTCCATATTAGTTTTTTCCAAAGTGACTTGCAGGAATCAGTACTTCTATGATGTGCTCTAGGTTAGCGTTACAAGGTCTGATATGTTGGGGAGTGCTATTTATGTACAATACACTATCCTTAATATGAGCTCTGATAAAATTTTTCATCAAGTGTTATTTTGTTAAATATAGCATTTTTCTAGCTTATCTGACTATTGAACTCCTAGAAGAAACACTTATTACCACCTGAGTTTCAAGTTCTCTTCTTCCTTTTGGAACTATGGAAAGAATAAAAATTTTTCTGTAAATAAGATTAAAAGAAATACACTGAAGTCCAAAGTTAGTGTACAAGTTTATATTCAATAGGCCTTCTACTCTGTATCTAATTTCATGACTCTTTAATTTAAAAAAGATGTACAAAGCAAATATGGCAAATGTTCATAGTTGTTAGTTTTGAATAGCTGTTTTTAGGATTATCTAAATATTTCTAAAATGGAAATAAGTATCCATTATTAGAACTTTAGGGATTCAAGTAAAAATAGATACAAAAGACATGTATATGAGGTCAATATATCTAGATCTATCTCTATTACTAGTATTAGGAGATCTGGACTAGAGTAGGTAGCCTTGACCTGCAATCACAATTGTGTTCTCTAAAACATGCCCTCTGGTTGGACCTGCTGTCCCTTCCTGGAGTGACAGTTATTTCATAGATACATAAAGGCAGGAGAGTAGAGTCCCTTTGAACATGCTTTGTAGCTGCATCATAACTCAAGTCTACTTTTCTTGTCCATTTCAGAAGTACATTAAATATAATCTCATGTGGCAGCATACTTTATAGAATACTCCCACTATGAATTGCTTGCAATTTTTTTTCTTCACCCCGACAGTTTCTAGGCACCAACTTTCCCACAGTTGGAGACTTACATCCAGTTATAAATTCTTCAAGCTGTATTTGCATTTGTTCCCATTTTTATCAGATTGATTTTTTTAAACAAGATATATCTTTTGATCACTGTCTTCATATTAATGGGGTAAAATTGATCTTCTTTGCTAAACCTCAAGTTCACCTTAACTATTTTCTCCTAACTTATATTTAATGCATTAGTGTATCTGCTGAAACAGATTCTTATACTTCCACTTATATTCTTTGTTGAATTACTAGGCACCTCATCTACTGTTAATATTTTTTATGTCAGAAGTAATGTTGCCTGTCTTAATATTTTTTCCCATTTGAGAATATTTCATCTTCCTTTTCAATTTTAAGTTAAAGTCCTCTCAATCAGAAGAGAAAATTATTTCACCCCCATGATGTACTCTTTGACAGAGACATTCTGTAATCTCTATTCAAGGATGCCCTTCTTCCTCTTTCCAAAGTCAAGGAAGAAGAAAAGTGTTTTAATACATTTTTATTGATTTCAGAGAAGAAGGGAGAGGGAGAGAGAAACATTAATGATGAGAGAGAATCATCGATTGGCTGCCTTCTGCACACCCACTACTGGGGATTGAGCCCACACCCGAGCATATGCCCTGACCGGGAATTAAACTGTAACCCCCTGGTTCATAGGTCAATGTTCAACCACCGAGCCATGCCAGCTGGGTGAAATATATTCTCTGTATATGACTTTTACCTCACACTGTGTGACCTGTCACAGTATCAGTTAGTCAAGGACTCAAGACTTCTGATCTCAGTCAAATATCTCTTTCCATCAATAATAATCATTATTCCTAACCAATATTCTTCTTTTGTATATGTATATACTAGAGGCCTCATGCATGAAATTCATGCACTGAGTGAGGGGGGAGGAGTGGTGTCCCTCAGTCCGGCTGTGCCCTCTTGTAGCCCTGGAGCCCTTGAGGGGATGTCTGACCTAAATTGGCAGTTGGACATCCTTAGCACTGCCGTGGAGGTGGGAGAGGCTCTTGTTACTGCCACTGTGCTTACCAGTCATGAGCCTGGCTTTAAATATCTCTTTCCATCTTGTGGGAGCTCACTGACCACCAGGGGCAGTTCCTGTGATGAGCGTCTGCTCCCTGGTGGTCAGTGTGCATCATAGTGACTGGTTGTTCCACCATGGTTGAAACCAGCTCTTTGATATCCTTTGAGGGGTCCTGGGTTGGGAGAGGGCACAAGCCAGGCCCAGGGACCCACTGGTACATGATTGGGGTTGGGGAGGGATGCAGGAGGTTTGCCAGCCAGAGAGAGAGTACAGGAGGGCTCCAGGGCATGTCAAGTCTGTTTTGCTCAGTCCCAATCGGCTGGACCCCTGTAGCAAGCTAACCCACTGGGTAGAGTGCCTGCCCCCTGGTGGTCAGAACACTTCATAGTGATTGGTCGACTGGTTGACTGGTCAACTGCCTCCTCCCTGGTGGTCAGTGCATCTCATAGCAACAGGTCAATCAATTGACTGTCTGTACCCTGGTGGTCAGTGCACATCATAGCGAGCAGTTGAGAGGCCTTACCATATCATTAGCATATTACACTTTGATTGGTTGACCAGCTGACCAGCTGACTGGACACTTAGCATATTAGACTTTTTTAATATAATAGGATAATTCACCTATAATTCACAATTTACTTCTTATATTCTTCCCTTTTAAAGCTCTAATATGGTGTGTAAGAAATGCTTCAATCAGTACCTGTCATGTGGTAAAGAGGTCCTAAACATAGTAGTCAGAGTAGTGAATACATAAAATAGGATGTAATAGGGACAAATGGGCAAGCAGGAAAGTAGCAGAACACACATATTCCCTTAAGTACTTCTTTTATTAGAAAGTTGTTGACCTGAGCCAGGCATTGCTGGACAGAATGCACTATAGCCAGCGATCCAGTGGAGAGGATCCTGTCTCTGTAATGATCTCTATATTTATAAGAACTACTAGAGGCCCGGAGCACAAAATTCATGCATGGGGGGGAGGTGTTTCCCTCAGCCCAGATTGCACCCTCTCCAATCTGTGACACCTTGAGGGATGTCCAACTGCCCATTTAACAATCCCTCTTACAATCCAGGATTGCTGGCTCCCTCTGCTCACCTGCCTGCCTTCCTGATTGCCCCTAACTGCTTCTACCTGCCAGCCTAATCACCCCCTAACCACTCCCCTGCCAGCCTGATTGCCCCTAATTTCCCTCCCCTGCAGGCTTGGTCACCCCCAACTTCTCTCCCCCTGCAGGATATATTTACAGGGACTATCCAGTTATACTTACAGGGACTGTATATTTATATTTAAGGGACTATATATTTATAGGATCTTGTTATTTCAAGCAGGCCTGGTCCCTCCCAACTGCCTTCCCCTATTGGCCATCTTGTGGTGGCCATCGTGTGTCCACATGGGGGCAGTCATCTTTGACCACATGGGGGCAGCCATCTTGTGTGCTGAAGTGATGGTCAATTTGCATATCACTTTTTTATTAGATAGGATATATTTACAGGGACAATACAGTTATACTTATAGGGACTGTATATTTATATTTAAGGGACTATATATTTATAGGATATTGTTATTTCTAGCAGGGTTGGCAGCATTTTTTTCCTAAAGGGCTAAAAAATAAATATTTTTAGCTCTGTAGGCCACAGTTTTTATCACAAGTACTCAACTCTGCCATTTGAATGTGAAAGCAGCCACAGCCATATGTATATTATGGGCTTAGCTATGTAGCAATAAAACTTTATTAACAAGTAGTTTTGAGTCATGGGGCCAGCTTCCCAAACTTTTATAGATAATAATGTCAGAGTGAGCACTTTCTATTCAAAAGTGGTCTTGATAGGAAGGGAGAGCTTTTGCAATGCAACACCTTGAGTATCAGCCTGTTCTTCTGTTGACCTAACTCAGACCTGCTGAGTCAGCTCTCTGCTAAACTACCAAAAGGGACATGGACTGAGCTTCCAAGACTCAAATCTATGAGCCCTGTTACTTGTATCATGTGAGTCTACAGGAATAAACAGGAGTCACAGCAAAATTTCTAGATTTGTCTGAAGTCACAGTATCCATTTTTTTTTACCTTCTCAATAAACTCCAGGAGAGCATCCATTTCTACCATGCTTTTGAAATTACTCTTGTCAAGGTCATTATTAGTCTCTGTGTTACAAAATCTGAAGATCACTTCTCTGAACTCTCCTTACTCATTCACTCTGCAGTGTGTATGTAGCTGACTGATTTGTCTTACTTAATACTCTGTCTTGTCTTGGCTTCCATGACACTGCAGATTCTGCATTTTCTTTCATCATCACTGACTCTTCTTTCTTGGTTGTCTGTGTTGGCTCCTTCAAGACTTTATTTAAATGTCAGAGTGCCACACAGTTGGGATTTGGGCACATGCTCTTCTCTATTTGCTCTTTCTCAGAACTAATCTCATTTAATCCTTTGGTTTAAATGACATTTGTATTCAATGATTCCAAAATTTATTACTTCAGTTCTGGCATTTCCTTCCAGACTTAAAGCCATATATACAATTACTTTTTTGATGTCTATATTTGGATGTTTAGTAGTCATCTCAAGTTTAATATTTATAAGGCATAAGTAAACCTGCATTTTTATCAGTTTTCAATGTCTTAATGTATAATGCTATCCTCCTAGCTGGGCAGGTGAAAGTCCACTTAATTCTTCATTTATCTTTCTCACAAGCTCCACTCCTGAATCATAAGCAAAACAGAGCTCAAACAAAGAGCTTTTCTCCATCTCTTCTAATTGTCTCTGTGCTGGACCACTGTGACAATCCTATGACTCTTCCAAATTCTCCTCTTTTCTGGTTACCACCTCTTCTTCATGGAACAACAAGGGTTATGTGTAAAAGATAAATTGGACCTGAAACTAATATAACATTGTTTGTTAATTAACTGTAATTGAAAAATTAAGAAAAAAAACTTTTAAAAGGTAAATAGAAACATTTCTCTTTCTGCAGAGAACTGTCAATGACTCCTCAGTAGACTTAAAGAAAATCCAAAGCTCATATTATCTGGCTCCTTCCAGACTCAATCTCATCTTCTGTCACTTTCCCCCACACTCCCAATGTGCCAACCCAGCTATATTGGCTTGTTCTGGTTGTAGAATGTATTGTACCAGCTGATTCTTCTGTCTGAAATGTTCCTCCCTGCATGACCAGCTTCATTTCTGAGCCTCAGCTCATAAGTCATCTTTTCAGGCCCTTCTTTATCAATTACTAGTCACTTCACTCAATACTCATCGACTCTATCTGTTGCACCACTATTATTTTTCTCATAGCTCCTACCATGATTATAAGGGCATATGTTCACATGTTTCCTGTGTGTCTCCTACTAGATGGTGAGCTCCTGATAGCAGGGATCTTGACTGTCCAGTCATCCTCCATATCATTTGCAGCAGTGCTTAGTGGAGAGATAGCTCTCAGTAACACTTATTGAACATGAAAGGATGCTATATCTAAAAAAGGCTTTTTTTTTCTTCTTCCAAATTTGTGGCATGAATATTGTTTACTATTTACCCAGCCCTATTCATTTTATAAGCCATCAAATGTCTCCACATTGAGTCCCCCACCCCCAAGAGGCATCACTTCTTCCAGTGGCAGTTGACTGTGCTCTGGATCTTTCTAGGTTGTAAACTCCTGGGCTGTCCAAAGTAATACAAAGGACATGCCCCAACATACAAGTGATGTTCAAGCCACTGCTTCTGTCACATTTGCTAATGTCTAATTGTCCAAAGTAATACAAATAGCCAAAATTACAGCCAGCTTGAGAGGGCACTACACGAGGTTGTCTACTGGATACAGACAGTAGACATGTTCCTCTCATGAAGAGCATTGGACTGTCTTTCCTTGTTAAGTCAGTCTTTAACTTTCTCTTGGTCCCCTTGTCCTTTTTTAAAGAGTATTTTCCTTTTGGATTTTCTTTGATTATGATACACAGAGCATATGGTAAAGAATCTGTGAACTTTTGACTCCATTTGGGGCAGTTTCAGTTTATATTTATGGTCTCAGCATAATTATTAGCAGCACTCCCTTTTGATCTCAAAATTATCTCAGTTTGGATAATATCAGTCATCCTTACTGATAAGCCTATCTGCAGTCATTCCTGCTCTTTTGTCACTGAACCTGTTCCCCAGTTTTTATCCCTCTGGTC
The DNA here is from genome assembly GCA_011751065.1 of Lasiurus cinereus. Lineage (NCBI taxonomy): Eukaryota > Metazoa > Chordata > Mammalia > Chiroptera > Vespertilionidae > Lasiurus > Lasiurus cinereus. The sequence goes on along the minus strand of JAAGEH010000307.1, from coordinate 50,328,882 downwards.
AGGAGTCTCAGGTGGCATTATACTCTTATTGGAGCCCCTAGGGCAGTAGCCAGCAAACTCATTAGTCAACAGAGGGTCAAACCTAGACTGGTAAGCCACAGTTTGCTGATCACTGCCCTAGGGAGTCCTCATTATGAACTGCCACATCCCTCCCTCCCTTCCTTCCTTCCTTTCTTTTTTCTTACATTCTTTCCTTTTTTGTCTTATTTTGCTTTCTTTAGCCTACTTGTGCTTCACTGGCTTACTTTACTTCCTAAATCAATAGCAAATCGTTTTGCTTATTGATCGTATCTGGGTTAGCAAAATCTTTTCATAGCCACTATTTGTCAGCCATTGATTTGCATGCCTTAAAATGCTATAGTGTATTCCTTTTAAATAGTCTATAATTCAGATTCCTACCACTGAACTATATTCATTTTCACCCAAATTAGCTTTAATGTACATAATTTTACAAGGAAATTATGTTTCACTGAAGCAGCTGTGATTTGACTCCACCTGTCTTAATATTCTTTTCTGAGTTATTCTGACATCATTTTGATAACTTTTCCTGCTTGTGTCATGCATTAGTATATCTTTGCAATAGAATTATTGCAGCATTTTTTTTAAACAACATATCAAAATATCATTGCCATAATTATAGTTTACATATATAATTCAGTGAAATCTATGCAGAAAACTCAAGGAGGTTTAGTTACAAAATTGTGAAAATAAGTTATTATAAAGTTGCACCTTATCACATGACATAATTCTAGAGAACAATATTACAGTAAAACTCTAATATGTATATAATAAAAGCCTAAGCGACCATTACAGCAGAACAACCAGAATGACTGATGACTATGATGTGCACTGACCACCAGGGGGCAGATGCTCAATGCAGGAGCAGCCCCCTGGTGGTCAGTTTGCTCCCACGGGGGGTGGGGGGGAGCACCATTCAGCCAGAAGCCAGGCTCATGGCTGGTGAGTGCAGCGGCGGTGGTGGGAGACTCTCCTGCCTCCACAGCAGTGCTAAAGAGCAGCAAGCCAAACACTAAGGAGCAGCGAGTGGGTGGGTGGTAAGGAGCGAGGGCTACTAGACTGTGAGTGGGATGTCTGACTGCCGCCATAGGCCTGTTTCTGTGGGGACTGGGCCTAAGCTGGGAAGCAGACATCCCCCTAGAAGTCCAGGACTGCAAGAGGGTGCAGGCCTAGCTGAGGGATACTTCCTCCACCCCCTAGTACATGAATTTTGTGTACTGGGCCTCTAGTATTTTAATAAGTTTTATGAACTGAATTATGTTCCCCCAAAAGTAATGTTGAAATCTTATTCCTATTACCTGAAAATGAATTTATAGTACTTATATTTGGGGATGGGGCCTTTAAAGAGGTAATTAAGGTTAAATGAGGTCATGTGGGTGGTTCCTAAAGGAACATGACTGTTGTTCTTACAAAAAAAGGAGGTTAAGGCACAGGCATGTGTGTGAACAGAGGAAAGGTCATATGAGGACATAGAGTGAATGGGACCATATGCAAATCAAGGATAAAGGCCTTAAAGAAATCAAAATCGGTCATGGACTTTTCAGTTTTCAGCACTACAAGAAAATAAATATCTGTTGTTTAAACCACCTAGTTTATAGTATATTGCTATGACAGCATTAACAATTGAACACAGTAAATATCCTTAAATTGGAAGTCAGGTTAATTATCTATACTAATAAAAGAGAAACAAGCAAATTGACTGTACCTCCGCTACTCCCACAAACCATGCCCACCAGCTAATCAGGAGCGAATTAACCCAACCAAGATGGCTGTGGCCACGAGCAAGCAGGAGGAGGGAGGTTCCCCTGGTGATGGAGGAAGCCAAGCTTCCTGGTGCCCTAGCCTCTGCTCAAGGCTACAAAGTTTCAATTATAGAAGATAAATAAATTCCAGACACCAGGGCCTCCACTAGGGGGTGTGGCCAGCCTGCAAACCACCACAGGATCCTCGCCCAGGCTGCCCCACATCCCAAGGGAATCCTCACCCTGATCCGGGACACCCTTCAGGGTAAACCAGCTGGACCCCACCATTGTACCAGGCCTCTATCCTATCTAATAAAAGAGTAATATGCAAATTGACTGTCACTCCACACAAGATGGCCCCCATGTGGATACAAGAAGGCTGCCACAAGATGGCCAGTAGGAGAGGGCAGTTAGGAGGGACCAGGCCTATAAGGGAGAGCAATTGGGGGCAATCAAGCCTGCAGGGGAGGGCAGTCAGCAGTGACCTGGTCAGCAGAGGAGGGAAGCTGGGAACAATCAGGCTGGCAGGAGAGCAGTTAAGCATCAATCAGGAAGACAAGGGAGTGGTTAGGGGGTGATCAGAAGCAGTTAGGGGCAATCAGGAAGGCAGACAGGTGAGCAGTTGGGAGCCAGCAGTCCTGGATTGTGAGAGGGATGTCCAAATACCCATTTAGGCATGATCTTAGATAGGGCCTAAATGGGCATTTGGACATCCCTTGAGGGGTCCCAGATTGGAGAGGGTGCAGGCTGGGCTGAGAAATACACTCTCCCATGCACAAATTTTGTGTACCAGGTCTCTAGTATATCCTACAATGCATTCAGTTTTTAAAGAAAAGCTCTTTCCCTACCTAGTATTGCATTACTAGTAAGATACTAAGAATGATACTAAAGAAAGATGAATTTCATCCATTCTTTCAAAATTCATTATTGAATTCTGACTTGGTTCAAGAAAATTATTTTAGCATGTTTATGATTCCTGCATAAAATTAAATTAAAATGCAATTTAGCATGTTTATGATTCCTGCATAAAATTAAATTAAAATGCAATTGAGGAGATATATGCTTACCTAAGAGACTGTGTTAATTTTTCATAATATCTATTTCTTTAAGTCACTATTTACTAATGGTTTGAATTCTCAGAATTCTGTGCATCCCTTTAGGATAAACACCATTTTCTTTATCTTTGTTCTCTATTATCTAACAATCAACAAGTGTTTTTGATTAAAAGTTATACCTAGTTGTGAGCTAGAACAGTGAGAGAGGTGTGTCAGGAGTAGTCTGTTAAAGGAAGGTAACATCACAGGTGGTTGACTGGGAACATTCATACCTGGGGCTCTGGAACTAGGAAGCCCAGGTATGACTTCTGTTCAGCTATTTCAGGCAACAGATAGTTATGTCAAAAGAAGGAAGTTTCAGTTCAGGTACATTCATTCCCTGTTTCCTCATAGATCCAATTTGTAAGTTCTGATTTTCATCCCCTATTACTCTAATGGTTATGGATTTCTTAACTGTTACATAAGCATGCAATATTCTGGTTCAGAGGTATCCAGAAATGCAGAGGAAATCCCCAGGCAGAGAATAGCTACTTTAAAATGGATTTATTTGAAGACCTCATGAGAAAGGTGAGCCATAATTATTTCAGCTATGAATATAAAAGAGTTTTTGATTCTTTTTCTAGCAAGTGGCAACTCATATAAACTTTGCACATGGATTTAGTTCTCATTCAAAAGTTGTTCAAGGAAAGGAGATCGCCTCTGTATTTTCAGAGTCTGAAGGTTGTATGGTTCTGATATCCCACTTGTCAGGATGGACTGCTCTTAGAAACTGAGCAGTGATTTCATCATTTCAGCTTCTGTGCCATTTCCAGTAGGAATTTAACCTGTGGTGAAAATTTGAAGGGCCAAGAGCTAGGGAAAGAATCTCTCCTGAAGTCAAGAATGTAAAATGAAAGAAGTGGGAATAGAAAGTGTCAACTGAAGAATTAAGTAAAATGACTTAAAACTCACACTATAGGGGACATTGATTTTTATAAGTTGGTAGACTCAATTTTTAAGCCAACTTAAAGGGTTATACAAACCTACCAAATAATTTTACAGAGACAGACCATTAATGCATTATTTTTATATGCATTCAAATTAGCATAAATTTAAGCAATACTATATCAGACTTTAATTTAGAAGATATGTCAGAGCTTCAGAAGGAAAAGGTGTGTCAATTTTGATGACAAAAAGTAAGCACCTCTGAAAACTATGTTGTGCCTATTTCACTGAAGAACACTCTTGTATAAGTAAATTATATTGATTTTAAATATAAAGAGTGTGGGTGGTAATCAAAGAAAAAAAGAGAGAATAGAAATTACAAATATTGAAGTTTACTTATCCAGCCCATTACTTCCTGGTGATAAAATGAAGTTACAATTGTCTCACAGAAGATGACTATGGGGAATAAGACTATGAGAGGTCCCTGGGGAACCTTCTTACTTTGCAGGGAGGGTAGTAAAGGGGTTGAAAGGCTCATGTTTCAGGAAGAGTGGGATGAAGACAGGAGAAAGTAGAGAGCCAATGGCTAGGAAGAAACTTTTCTGTGTTCAAAGGGAATAATATATGGTGAAGTTATTCTACTGATAACTTTTATTTTAAATTTATTTGAATAAATAATACATTCTCATGGGCAAAAAAATCCCTTACCACCCTGAAATGTACGAAGTGTAAAATGTATGTCACCCTCCATTCCCCATTCTGCACCTGTAGTTCCCCACTTCCCTTATCTGTTTCTTGTTTTTATTTAGAGGAAACGACCCAGGAAAAGACATGTATTTTCACCTAGAAGAAAGAAAAGAAATGAACATAAATGGTTGTATACAAAATCAGTGATTTTTGAACCTTGCTTTCTTCATTTCATAGCCTTTTGGACCTGTGCCATTTTAGTACATATAGAAATGTCTTATTAAACAAAATGATCCAGAACATTCTTTTATATGGACATGTCTTAGCTTGTTCTACAGGTTTAACTGTTATATTTTAATATCTGGATGTTTGTTTTGCTGTCCTAGCTTTTTGAGTCAAATGCGTATCTGGTTAACTCTTATTTCTTTTTTTCTTCAACACTAAAGGCATTGATGACTATGAATTTGCCTTTGATTTCATTCATGTTTCTATATTGTAGCCTCATTGTCAATAAACTATTCTGAAATTTCAGTTTTGATTGTTTCTTCTTTGATTTGAAAACAATTTTTTGAAAAGTTTTCTATCTCCCAAGGAGATGAAGTCTTTTTATTATGCTTTGGCTATTAAAATATTGCTTGACTTCCTATTTTTAGGCTAATTCACATTACTACTTTAACAAAGTGAGTTTTTTAGGAAAGCAAAGAGCATGTTTCTTGTGGAAGTAGTGCTTTCTGTTGAGTCTCACATGATAATGCTTGAAGAAGTCTTTTACTGCCATACCCTAAACCTGCCCCTATTACTACCAGCTATCAGAATTTCACAGCCTCACAAAGAAATTACTGAGATTTAGGACATGTTCATTGAAATCCAGCCAGTGACAGTGAGGACACACTCCCATGCCATGAACACTGACTAGTAATGCCATGAACACTGACTAGTAATTGATGCTCCCTGTCCTATTTGGAAGAGTCATAAATCCAGTTTGTATCTTATACTAGAGGTCCGATGCATGAAAATTCATGCACTGGTGTGTGTGGGGGGTCCCTTAGTTCATCCTGCCCACTCTCACAGTCCAGGAGCCCTCAGGGGCAGGAGGTGACCCGGCAATCAGGGGAAGACTGTGCCCCCATCATACCTCTGCTACTGCCACTGCTGGCAGTGCAAGCCTCAGCTGGCCTTGGTTACCTGAGCCTTGGGCGGCCCTGGGCAGCTGTGTAGCTGCCATCAGAGGTTTGCCTGTACCTTGGGCATCAGCTGGGCAGCCGACATCTGAGGCTTGTCTGCAACTTTGGCTAGCCCTGTGCAGCTAGGGGACTGAGGGGACTGGGGATTCCGGAGGCAAGCGTGCGGAGCAGCTGGACCTGCCTGGGGGGGGCCTGGCTATGCTGCATGCCTGCTGCCTCGGCTGGGTTGAGGGGACTGAGTACTGCCATCCTGTGGCTGTGAATGCTGCCATCTTTGAGGGTGTGGCAGTCAATTAGCCCTCCTTATTGGCTGTGAGTGTCGCCATCTTTGTGAGGGTGTGATGGTCAATTAGCACATTCCCTCTTTATTAGATAGATAACTCAGAGGACATTTTCTATTCCATGATGAAATTCACCACTTCAGAGGGCAGGTAGAGCCTTCTCTGTACCCTCTCTAAATTCTATATACACCTAGTATATTTGGTTCATGACTTATGGTGATTTTTCTCACTCTGTAACTCAAGAATTTCTCTCCTCTCCTTTCTAGAATGTCAAGTGCAAATGTGTATTTTAAGGCAAACTACAAAACTGGTCAGGAATGATTTGGCTAAGAGATTAAGCCTGACTTCTCAGCAGACCATTAGATCCATGTGTTCAGGGCTCCGCTCCTCCTTCCACTCCAAATCCATCCATCCGCTACAGTAACCACAGATTAGGCACTGTGTAAATGGATTTGGTCCATATTCAGGCACTGGTGGGTCCTGCTCAGAGGAATGTCACTCTGCATTTCTTAAGCACTTATATATTATTGATTATACCCAAGAGAAGGAAGGAAAGTACCAGTTCCCTTTCTCACTGTAAGAGACATAATAATTTTTGGATCCATTAGGGAAAACAGCACTGTTATGGTGCTGAAGAACTACTAATAAATCAATAATTTTATAATTTTCAAAAAATTGGTCAGCAAGAGAGCAACAGGTACAAAAGAATGAGTAATGATTTGTGTTACCCTCACTTTTATTTTTCACTTTTTTTCCTTTCCAGTCTTATAAATGACTATTTTTTTTTTTGCAAAACAAGTTTATGAATTGTAAGACAAACTTTTCTAGGTTGAGAAATAATATTAGCTTACATGGTACAATAATTCTATTAAAATATCTAAGTGACTACTTCTATTTAGGACTATCTTCTGAGCACAAGAATCTTAGAATGACTTTGGCCCTAGATTGCTTGCTTTCTTTTATGTATTTACTAGAGGCCTTGTACATGATATTCAATGCATGAGCAGGGTTCCTAGGCCTGGTGGTCAGTGTATGTCATAGTGAGAGATCAAACTCCAGGTCTCCCGTTGAACTCCTGTGGGAACACTTTGCATATTATCTATATCTGTCTATCTATCTATCTATCTATCTATCTATCTATCTATCTATCTATCAATCTATCTAGATTTTGAGTCCCTCCCACTTAATTGCAAAGTTCTTTGAGGGTATAGGTCTGCATAGCTGCTGAATGACTAAAGATGTTACATCAGAAGGAGATGTCTTGGGATTGGAATAGCTGAAAAGAGGACAAGTTTAAAAACATATCAAGGAATGTTGAAAGGCTTATTCTAGAGCAAAGCAGTCTTGGCCAAGTAAGTTTTGTTTTTCAGGTTGACCTTATTGCAGTGCAGCTACTGAGGTCATGTTTTGGGAAGCATAGCCACTGATTCTGGGAGGAGCCCAGGGAGAGTCCGAAGTTAGAGAACAATCCAGTGTAGACATCAACCAGAGTTATGATGTGGCTTATCAACAGTTCCCCCTTTGCCTGCAAGTGATTAATTTATGGCGCAGCTCTTTGTCTTAAAAAGGAAAGTTACCGAAGATTTTGTTGCTTGTGTGTAATGAGCAGCCATAAAGCTATATTAAAATTTTAAACTTTGAAGGTGAAATTTCCCTTTTTAGGAGAAACTTTCTGCCCAGCCTTCTTGGCTCAGTGATTGAGCATCGACTTATGAACCAGGAGGTCATGGTTTGATTCCCAGGCAGGGCACATGCCTGAGTTGTGGGCTCGATCCTCAGTAGGGGGCATGCAAGAGGCAGCAGTCAATGATTCTCATCATTGATGTTTCCAACTCTCTCTCCTTCTGCCATCCACTCTTTCCAAGTCAATAAAAATATATTTAGAAAGAAGAAACTTCTGCATTGTCTATACTCTGACATTAGATGGAAGTAGAGAGTTATAGACATAAAGTCCAAAGTTCTAAGGTCACAAAGGATCCCTCCTGTAAGTCGGAATATGGAATGAATTTACATTTGCACAGTCAAATGTAAAGATTAGAGGTTTATCAGATTTACTGACTTTTTCAAGTAACCTATTTTTAGTTTTAGTGGCTTTCTCTATTGTTTTTCTTTTTTCAATTTCCTAGATTTTTGTTCTTATTTTTAAATATCTTTTGTCCTGGTTACTTTGATTTTGTTTTTATTTTTCTAGTTTCTAATGTAAATGTTTCTTTTATTGCTTTCAGAAACTTCTTCACTAATATGTACATTTAATGTTATAAATACTCTTTCAAATATTGTTTTAGCAACTTCTACAGATTTTGACATATTTACATTTTACTCAGTTCTAAATATTTTCCAACTTTCTCTTATGGCTTGAATGTTTGAAGCCCTAATCCCAATGTAGTGATATCTGGAGTGGGGCCATTGATAGTAATTAGGTTTAGATAAATTCATGAGGTCGGAACCTCTAAGATAGGATTAGTGCCTTTATAAGGAGAGGAAGAGACCAGAGCTCTCTCTCTCTTTCTACCATATGATGACACAGTGGGATGACAGCCATCTGCAGGTGAGAAAGAGGATACTTGCCATGAACTAAATCTGTTGTCCCCTTGATATTGGATTTCACAGCCTTCAGAACTGTGAGAAATAAATGTTTATTGTTTAAGCCATCCAGTCTATGTATAATAATAAAAGAATAATATGCTAATTATACTGGACATCCAAACAACCTCCTGGATGAAGCAGGAGCTGTAAGGGTTGAGCCCCTTGCACAAATTTCGTGCATCAGGCCTCTAGTTTTGTTATAACAGACTGAGCAGACTAATGCAATTTTCTTGAGAATTTCTCTTTTACTTATAAATTATTTAAAAGTATAATGTTTCATTTTTAAATATTTGAAGACTTTGCCGATATTTTTTTGTGATTAATTTCTAGTTTAATTCCATTGTGGTTAGAGAATATACTTTGTATGATTTCAATTCTTTCAAATTTGTTTAATTTAAAAGGTCTGTTTTGGTAAACTTGAGAAGAATATCTAGTCTTTTATTTTTTTGGAGGGGGGATCCTCTATAAATGTTAATTCTGATTTTCTTTCTACTTGTTCTGTAATCCTGGATTTACATTCTCCTTTCAATTCTATCAGTTTTTGCTTCATGAATCTGTATGTTCTGTTGTTAGATTCATTCACACTTAAAATTGTTATGCATTCTTGCTGAATTGATTCTTTGATAATTTTGTAATATCTATTTTTAATCCAAGTAATTTTAATGTTTTTTTAGGTTTAGTTTTTCATATATTGCTATGACACTCCAGCTTCATTTGCTTTAAATTTATGTGGCATATCTTATAAAATAATCTTACTTTTAACTTTCTATATCATTACATTTAAAATAGATTTATTGTAGATGTGATAATCTTTGTCTTTTAACTAATGTGTTTAGTTGGCAAACTATGGTTTATGGTCTGTTTTTATACTTCCCATTATCTAAGAATGGTTTTTACATTTTTAAAAAATTGCAAATAAACAAATTTAGAAAATATTCAAAGGAGAGTGTATGTGTTCTGAAAAGCCTAAACTACTTATTACCTGATAATTTACAAGAAATGTTGGAGGACCTGGTTCCCTCTTGTTTCTACCACATTGCGTTTTGTCCAGTGATGCATTGTCCCACGCAGCAATATAATATGTTGTGAAGAAGTCTGCAGGTGAAGTAGGGCCAACCCTATTTGCTTTATAGCATTTACAAACAGGTGAGAGGACAACAGGCCTTTCAATGTTGCATGAAGTCTGCCCCAGTTTCTTCAGCTTCCAGGTTATAATTTAAAACTGAAAGAGATTATCTGGATCCAAGCTAGCTCTTCAGCTGCCAAATGGAGGGTGGGGTTCTATTCCATTGACATGACTTGGGATTTCAATGTGTTCTTGTATGGATTCTCAGTTGTCCTCTCTGATTCAGAACATCACATTCTCCAGACCTACACAAATCTAAGTTAGAGTCACAGACTTATTCCTCTTTTCCTCATTTTAGAATAATTTCTAGGCCGGGTCTTTGAACTTGTCCGTACTCCCACATAGTCACTCAAGTGACACTCTAGAAGTGGAGGATAAGTAGCCTCAGTTGTTCTGGTCACTAAGTGCAGTGACTACTTGATGTCATCAATAGGTTCTGGGACTAAGTGAAATGACAATAAATTAAATGATGTTATTGAGGACCTGCTATATTTCAGAAAAAGGAAGTGAAGAGTAAAAATCAAAGATAATTGTTATCTCAAGGGATATCCTGATTCAAGCCAGGTAGGGATGAAATAAATGAGAAGGTACTTAAGCGGGAGAAATGGGCTTCAAGGGGATGCTCAGCTGAGAGAGGCAATCAGACACTCCTCTACTTAGGTCTGGCCCAGACTTTTTTTCATCAGAATAGGCTTTTTAAGATAGCCAGAAAAATTGAACCTAAAAGTCACTGAGGTGGTTATAGGTACTGAACAGGGAAGGCTCTTGGCCATTTTATAAATATGATGCAGTCAGGGGCAGTAAAGATGTGTTTAGCCCCAGATAGAAGTTGAAGCCGAAGTAGGAGATGTTTGCATTGTGAGTTCTTCCACCAAATAATGTGTCCTCTGTTTTATGTACATTTTCTCAACTTAATTTATCATTGCATTTTTGGTATGATTGTTTACTATTTTTTATTTTAAAAAATTACATGAACATGTGAAAAAATGGAAGCTTTAAAATAAAAAAAGTAAAAATCTCCCTCCCAACCACTGCCTAGAGTCTGGTTTTACTTCCGACCTCATTTCTGGTTTGGATTCTTCTGTTTACTTTTCTCTTAATTACATCTACAAATCACTTAATGTACATAATTATTAAATATTAAAGGTCTAATATAGTCTTCTTCAATGGCAACAAAATAACAACTGGACATAATACAGCCTAATCTTAAACAAGTTCCTTGTGCTGTCAGTAAAGCCCACACACATTCTTCAGATTTGGAATAACGGTTCCTTCCTCTTTTGGTTATTTAATCTTTTGAGGGAATGGCAAGAAGGACCCAAACTATGGAACCCTCTTCATAATTTACTTCTACAGGAAGATACTTTCAAATTAGCGATTTGAGCACTTAAAATTTGTCATAGGGTTATTTTTTATACTAATTGCTGTTTCATATTCAGAAACATCATAACTCATTTGACCTTTAGGATAAAAATGGAAGGTAGAAGGATCTGTCTAATTATCATTTCTCAGATGTGGAAATTGGGACTCGGAGAAGTCCTGTGAATTACTGTGTCAAGAAAGAGACAGGACGGACACAAAATTCTAGGTCATCTAATTCCAAGCACAAAGCTTTTCCTGCCACCCAACGGCTTTTGAAAAAAAAAGTCATCTTTTCTTACATACTCTTGCAATTGTCTCATCTCTTGCAGACTCAGCATTTTTACAAACTCATGTTACATCTGCTCCAGCTTTTCTGATATTCTCATACATGTCTCATACTCTCCTGGAGGATAACTTTGATCAAAAAAAGACACTTCCTTCAGGAAGCCATCCTGCACCAACTTCAGCCTGTTGGCTATTTCTTACTTATTGGTTTCGAGTTCGCTTGATAGAATATTCTTTTTCACACATTTATATATAACTTTTGAATGTTTCTCTTGGATTCATTTTATGCATTTTTATTTTTCTCCCCTCCCCCCCACACACTGTATTGTAGTATTTAATATAGTCTCTTCATATAAAACAATAAATTCTCATTATAGAATTTTTTGGGAAATATAAAAAGATAACCTGTAATCCTAGATTATAACAGCTATTTTTTGTATGTTTGACTTCAATCTGTTGATTTGCCACTGCTCATGGATTTGTTCCACATAACAGTACTCCTGACATTGATGTTATTCACCCAGGTTGCTATTTGGGGTACAGATGTGTCTTCTAATGAATTTTAGTTTTTCCTTAGTATAAGTATACTAGAGGCCCAATGCACAAAATCCAGTAGGATTGGGCCTAAACAGGCAGTCGGGCATCCCTCTCACAACCCAGACTGCTGGCTCCCAACTGCTCACCTTCCTGCCTTCCTGATTGCCCCTAACCCCTTCTGCCTGCCAGCTTGATCACCCCCTAACCACTCCTCTGCCATTGATGCCTAACTGCTTTCTTGACAACCTGGTCATCCCCAACTGCCTACCCCTGCAGGCCTGGTCCCTCACAACTGTTATCCTCTGCAGGCCTGAGTCCCCCCAAACTGCCCTCCTCTGCTGGCCATCTTGTGCCAGCCATCTTATATCCACATGGGCGCAGCCATCTTGTGTGTTGGAGTGATGGTCAATTTGCATATTACCTTATTTTAAGTATATTTTATTGATTTTTTTACAGAGAGGAAGGGAAAGAGATAGAGAGTTAGAAACATCCATCAGCTGCTTCCTGCATACCTCCTACTGGGGATGTGTCCACAACCAAGGTACATGCCCTTAACCAGAATCGAACCTGGGACCCTTCAGTCCGTAAGCCAACTCTCTATCCACTAAGCCAAACCAGTTTTGGCACATATTACTTTTTTATTAGATAGGATAGTTCAGTGTATTGAATAAGAATTCAGCATCTGGTTGGGAATTTATTAAGTGGGAGATAGACTTGTAAATGATGATTTAGATATTTAAGTCAGGTGACACAAGTAAAGATGGTCAGAGCAGACATTTATTGGGGGAAAAGAACTTTTTGCTTATGGGAAGAGCTTGACTTTATTAAAATGAAATGCTTAACAGATTTAATTGCTTTCATTGTCTTCATTTGTTAGGATGACCCTTTTTGGTGAGCTTGCATTTTTACTTTCCTGTCCTTTTTGGGACTATTTAGACAGCTGAGGTTATATTAGAGCTAGTAAACAATTTGATTTCATCTGATTCTTTTCAGCTGTCAAAACATGATCATGACCTCCTTTTGGAGTTTAGTGTAAAACACTTTTCTGGACTTGGATTAATTTTTTTTTAATTAATACATTCCATTTGTAGCTAAGAATTTCTCTAATCAAGTTTTCCTGCAAGTTCATCTGGCCAGCATCTTTTCTTGTCATAATAATGTTGTTATGTATAACTATGGCTCACGATTAATTCTGCTGTATTAGCCTTTCAAACATTTGTTCCTCCAAACTATATGCTGCATTTGCACTTTGCTGGGTGACATTTAAACATTTTGCCCAGACACTACGTATTCTCCAGTACAGCATGAAAATACATTTACCAAGGGCGTCATGTCTGAGGATTTAGATGAAAAAGGACTAAACTTTTCTCTCTCTTGAGATGTTTAGGTTAAGTTTAATTTATTTTTAAAATACATTATCACGATCCCAAAACTTTAAAAGAAATGATCTTTTTAAAAATAAAGCAGGTTACCTTGGAAGTTTGACTTTAAAGGCTTGAAATGCTGAAATACCAAAGAGCTAAGGAGTTTTTTTTTTTTAACTTAGAGAAAGACCAGTACACTTGAAAAATATTTATAATTTATGTTTATGCTTCCAAAGTTTGAATAGACATAAACTTGCACCTGAAAGGAGGCTTTTCATTTTGAGGGACTTCAAATTACAAGCCTTCTCAGAGGAGAGTTGAAAACATATGTTCTTATTGTCAGGCAATGAAACTTTACTGCCCTAAAGTTTAGAAAGAAATCAATATTTTTTAAGAGACATATAAAAGATGGTAGAACTTCCACTTATGTGTATGGTGGACACTTACTACCCAGGTGGGGCATCTGAAAGCATGGTCCATAAACCCATAGTATTAGTATCTCCCACCAATGTGATATTGAACATATGGCTCTCCTGGAATAAATAATGCTGACCTCAAACCTCCTGCCAACTAACTCCTGCTTTAAACCTCACAGAGACCGGTGCCTTATAAGTAAAACATTTGTGAAACATGGTATCTACTCACTTCTCAGGGTAATCTACACCTTGAATTAGGGCAGAACACTAGGAAATGACATAATTGTTTCACATTAACTTCTCTCCTGAACAACCACATTCATTAGATTAAATTTAAATGTTATGTCTCTGTTTTTGTCTGTATTTGGTAGATAATTTGGGTCAAAGACACATTGCCTATTATTCTTGGTATACAGTCTCATTTGGTAAGTTCATTTATAATTTATTACTGGGAACAAATGCATATTTCCATTTCCTTTCTCTCCCGCTGACTTTCTGTCTGTCTCTTTTTCTCTCTTAAAATTGGTTTGCTTTCATCAAACAAATAACTAGAAGTACTCAACACACCTTTTTTTTTATTTGTTTATTTGTTTTTACCCCTGAGGGAACTCAGAAAAATTGAAGAGGCAATCACAATAATTACATCATCTTTCATGCTTAGCATTTTTGCTTTCTCCTATTCTTCTTTATAGCTTTGATAAGTTATTTTTTTTCCTGAACTTTGTTGTATATATGCATTTTATTTTAAGGTGCCTTAAATCCCTTTTGAAAAGCAGGAAGCATGAACAAACTATTAAGGGTAGGATAGGAAAGGGCTGTTCAAAGGGCCAGAGGATAATGATTCTATAAAACTATAGGAACATAAAAAGGAAATGGGATTTTTGATTGTCATTTTAGTGCCACTGTGACTCCAACCAACAAATGGTCATTTATTCACTAGTGACAGTAAGTCGCAGTTACACCACATAATATAACTTCCTCTAGACACTATTGATTGAGGGAAATAATGAACTTGGGCAATTATATGTGGATTTAAAATCTTTATATGTGCTTTTATTAAATAAGGATTATGAAAGAAATAAAAAGGGCTAAATATTTGTAACAAAATAGGAATGCAATGAGGTTTATTTTTTTTTAAAGTTAACGTCACTAGTGAATTTCCAACATTGTTTTTTATATCAATCAAATTTTTTTCAAAGAATATGTAAACTAAGAATTCTTAATTATCTGAAAAATATTAGACATGAAGCTAAGGTAATTTTAATGGAGATGTAGGAAGAAATTATGACTCAATTGAAACATATTTACATTCAACCTTCCAAATTATATTTATTTCTTATATTCAGTCCTATCTATACCCTTGAAATAATGTATAAATAAGGGTAGATTTAAAAATGAGAGATAGAACTGTAGAGTTAAATTTGGCTGGAAAAGTAATTTACTCCAACCCTTCAGCTGAGTTTTAACCATTAAACAATCATTGGTTTAAACAAATAGAACTTAGAGAATAATTCATAAAATGACAATTTTTTTTCCCCTTTCCACTGAAACTGCTTTTTAGAGTTAGTTCTCTCCTACCCGGATGAAGAGTCTGGCAGCTTGCCATCACTTTTATGGGATGAAGAATTTTTCTGTAAATCACAAGACATAAAGTCAATATTTAAAAGTGCAATTTTATATAATATCCAAAAATTTGTTTTGCTTTAATACTAAGGTTTCTTCTTCTTTTTCTAATAATACAGTTTTCTTCCCTTATCTTATTTTTATTTTACTTTTTAAATAATATATTTTATTGATATTTTACAGAGAGGAAGGGAAAGGGATAAAGAGTTAGAAACATCGATCAGCTGCCTCCTGCATAACCCTCACTAGGAATGTGACCGGAATCGAACCTGGAACCCTTCAGTCCGCAGGCCGACACTCTGTCCACTGAGCCAAACTGGTTAGGGCTCTCCCTTATCTTGATCACTGGTTTCTACCTGTCAAAGATCAGAACATGAGAGGAAGAAGAGGAATGGGGCAGGAAGCTTTACTCTGATGAGAACGCGATCCAGATCTCGTGCTCTACATACTTGGCAGGTGATGAAAACTCCTATTTCCTTTTGAGGGATGCTTTTTTCATGGCTTTTCCAGAGATTCTCCTCATCCCTGGGACCTCTCAGCTGAGGTTCTCTGGAGAGTGGCCAATAGATCTCCAATTCTGTTGGTTACTTAATTTTTCCTTAGGCCTTTGACGTCAAACAATATCTGATTTATATTCTCTCTCTCTGTCTCTCAGTCTCTTGCTTTTTCTTTCTTTCCCAAAGGATGTACTTATGTCTCAGCAAATTCTGAGAATGCTGACCCATCCTAGCACAGCCAACTCTCATTTGTTCCTTCATCAAAACAGCCAGTAACCCTACCTATTCATCTTTAGAATTTCTAGGTAGAAATCAGACATCAGCCCACCAAGTCTTAAATACAAAGCACTCACATTAACTATCTAAGTGGTGCTGTTGAGGTCACTCTCCCTGGTGAGAGAGGACTTACTACATCATTTTCCTGAGTGAAAGCTTTAGGGTATAACATTCCACTTGATTTTTTATCTGGGGGAAAGGGATAGACAGTTGAAACGAGCCTTTTGGAATCACACTTTGAGTTAGTCAAAGTGTGAGTTGCAGCTATGGTTGCAGAACAAGAACACATGTTTTTATCAGATCATCTATACTAATAAAAAGGAAATATGCAAATTGACCATCACTTAATGATGCCCATCAACCAATCAGGAGTGAGTATGCAAATTAACCCAACAAAGCTGGCAGTAGCCCTGTCCCCCAGCTGCTCCAGGCCTCTGGGCAGCACACATGCAGGCGTGGAGCAGCTGGGTGGGGCAGGATGCCTGCTCTGAGGGGAAGGACAGAGGTTAGAGGGAGCTATAGGAGCAGTGCTCTGGCTGGAGTGAAGACTGAAGGCTCTGGCCAGAGCAAAGACAGAAGGCAACAGCCAGAGAAAAGGCCTTGATCTGGGTGTTGGAGGAAAACTGGTGCCAGCAGCTAGCGGAAGGAGGACTTATTGCATGAATCTTCATGTACCAGGCCTCTAGTATAATGTAAATGTGCAGATGAAGGATGTTCAGATGTAGTGGAAAGAAGATAGGTAATAAAATAGATGGGGACACTAAACCCTTTACTGTGAAAGTAAGAAATCCAGAAAAAATTTCTGATTGTTTGAATAAGAAATAAAATTTTAAATATGCAGTTTATAGCTACAAAGATAATAGAGAGATGAATTGTCACAGTGATTTAACTAAAGCAGAAGGAACAGGGGAGAAATTTACAGAGCTATGTCATTGAATCCTATCTTGTTTAGTTGGAAGTAAATAATGTTTGAAAGAGATAAATTTAAAAATATATAAGCATAGCCTTGGCTGGCATGACTCAATAGACTGAGTGTCATCCATGCATTGAAAGGTCGCAGGTTTGATTCCTGGTTGGGGAACATGCTCAAGTTTTGGGTTCAGTCCAGGTTGGGAAGTGTGTATGTATGTGTGTGGGGGGGCAACCTATCAATGCTTCCCTCTTATATCAATGTTTCTCTCTCCCCCCCTCTCTCTAAAATCAAACCAGCTACCTTTTGGTATTGGGATGATTCTCCAACCCATCAAACCATATTGTCCAGGGAAAGAATATATTCTTAATGCAGTGATTTGTAACCTTTTGCATCTCATGGCACACATAAACTAATCACAGTCTGCAACACAACCAAAAATATATATTCTATTTTTTTGCTGATCTGACCAAAAAATAGGTATAATTTTGATTCAGTCATACAAGATGGCTATTGTATTGACTGTTGTCATTTTTTTTTTAAATCTAAGGGAAAAGAGGTCAGTGCCCCTGATTAAATAGTCAAATACTGCATGTTTAAAAAAGCTTGTGGCACACTGGTTTAAAAACTCTGTTTTAATGTGAAAAAGATAATGAGCTAAATTATTGCTACAAAATACTAGTAAAAAGCTATAACAGTACTCAATATGATGTAGTCATAAACATCTTTAGAAAGATTAAAAAAACAGAAAGATATTTTAGTACATATATGAATAAAATGTTTGAAAATTATCTATTAAAAATCTTTGGTGAGGGAAAGAATTATTTAATAAGTGGCTTTAAGTTATTTACTTTTAAATAAAAGGGTTTCTTCAACTCATATCTCATAGTAAAAGAAATTCTAGGTAATTATTTACTCATAACTATTAAGGCATAAAAACATCTAGATTCTAGACTCTAGAAGGAAACAGAGAATTGGTTTCTCTGAGCTCTGCATGGGCAGGACCTTCTATACGTAAATCAAATGCAAAGATGTGCAAAAGAAAAGACAGAGATTTGATTACTTTCAGGAGTTTAAACTGTGCACATTAAATTAAAAGATGACAAAGAAAAATCATTACAACAAATATGAAAATGCTTAAAAATATTGATCTTTAAAGAACTAATTTCAATTAATTTTTTTTGGGTCCCATACAATGCTCAGGTTTCAGTGCTAAGCACAACAGACATGCTCTTAAAAGTCAATGAGAAAAACCCTGAGACACCAATAAATAAACACACAAAGACCAAGCATGCTTGCTTCACCAGAGACAATACAAATATAGTGGTACCTCGAGATACGAGTTTAATTCTTTCAGTAACCTTGAGGCGTGGGAAACTATGAGACGCTTGAGTCGTGGTAAACTGGTTTGTCGTGTGCAGCCGGCCGATCCGTGCAATTACTCCTATCTCAAATGTTGCTCGTATTTCAAAAATCTCGTATGTTAGGGCACTCGTATCTCGAAGTATCACTGTAACTAGTGAACATTGGAAAAGAGTTTGGCTTATTTCATAATAAAAACTTATAAATGAAAATGAGATATAAATTATATTAATTAAATATAAAAAGGTTCTTCAAAGGGGACACTCAGTGTTGGAAACTATACCGAAGTGGACACTCCAGATGCTACTGAAAGTGAAAACTTTTTTCAGCCTTTCAAGATGGGAATTTGGGGATGTGACTAAAGAGTTTTAGAGATGTTTATATCTTTTAAGGCCAGACACTTAATTTCTGACCTTTACAAAGAAAATTCATAACAGGGGAAAAAAAGACTTTCTAAATGCCCAACCACGAGGGAAAGCAAAGGAAGAAATAGTATATTGGAAATAATGTACAGTTATGAAATATGATATCCATGTGCAGTTTTTTAAGGATTATGAAATATATTTATAACATTTTATTTTTTCATCATAACATTTTAAAGCAGAACATAAATGGTATCAAGTATGCAAGGCAATATGTAGAAAAGTCAACAAATTATAACATTTTTCTAAGAATTGGTGTTATGATTTTTAAATAGTTTAAATATTTCTTTTATCTTCTACTTTCTCCAAAACGAACATTTATTATTTTTACATTAAGAACAAAACACAAATCCTTAGCATCTAATCTAAGCTTCATGATTTGTTAGATGAGACATGGGCAAGTGACCTCTTTTGTAGGGCCAACATCACAATCCACACAGTTGTGTTGGCACAGGTTAAATTATAATGGGCCTAGCAAGGATAAATGGTTATGAAAATGGTGACTATGCTTTTGGTAACCTTTGTTTACACAATCCAGGGCACCTTCACTCCTCTTGTCTTAATCTCAGCTTTTGAATTACATCCACTGCATTTTCTTTAATATTTTCCCAAGACAAGTAAAAAAGTAGATTATATCCATCTGTATTCATGCTCACCATCTCCAGACCCAGGGCTATAAAACTGAGTTTACAAATTTGAACACTTGTTTCTTATAGCCTTTAAATTTGGCTTGATCCACATTCCTCACTCCTTTTTTGTAAAATTATTAATCCTATCCAAGGATTTTTTTTCATTGATTTTTAGAGAGAGTGGAAGGGAAGGAGGTAGGAGAGAGAGAGAGGAAGAAAAAGAGAAAAACATCTATGCGAGAGAGACATAGATTGGTGCCTTCTGCATACACCCCTAGCTGGGGCCAACGATCAAACCTGCAACCCAAGTACATGCCCTTGACCAAGAATTGAATGAGCAAGCCTTTGGTACATGGGGCTGATGCTCTAACCACTGAACACACTCGCCAGGGCCTCACTCCTTTTTAAATGTGGCTACTGTGCACCAATATAATTTAATTAAAAAGGGGCAAAATTACCTTTCTAAGAACCATCAGACTTTCTGTATTTGAAAATAAATCAGTCACTCTCTCCACTTGCTTTTCTCTTTGAATGACCTTTGATTTCTCTCTCTTGAAGGATCAATGTTTGCACTGGATGAGCTCTATACTGTCTGTCATTCTTTGTCACCACTCTTCATAAATCTGGGGTCAAGGAGAAAAAGTTGAAGAAGAAAGTTTAGGCTTGGGGCTAGAGAGTTTGTTAACCAAAAGTTACATTGGCTTTTGAGTTTGAAGAAGGGTTTTCTTAAAAGAATGCTGTAAAAACAGCTTTTTGATCCTTGGGAACTCAATAAATTTTTGACTCTTTCCAATTGGGAACATAATGCAATAATGTGCTAGACCAGAGGTCGGCAAACTCATTACTCAACAGAGCCAAATATCAAGAGTACAATGATTGAAATTTCTTTTGAGAGCCAAATTTTTTAAACTTAGATTTCCAATGCCACTTCAAAAATAGACTCGCCCAGGCCATGGAATTTTGTGGAAGAGGCATACTCAAAGGGCCAAAGAGCTGCATGTGGCTCATGAGCCACAGTTTTCCGACCACGGTGCTAGACCATTAAGTCTGAGCTTCATCCTTTTGCACAATTCATATTTTAAACGTTAAAGAGGCTCACAACTGCGCTTTCACAAATGGTAGCTGTTTACTTTCTACTAAAATAATCATTGCAAATATCCCTCTGAGAATATATATTTTCAGATACCAGGTAATCAAAACTTAGTTATGCTCAGAGGATTTTTTAGAAGCAAATGGGAAAATAATTGCTTTAAAGTACCTACTTGTGAGGATTTCTGCTCATCAGTGTAATTGCCAGGAGCCACTGTCTTTCTGCCACAATAAATTCACAATGTGTCATTAGCTTCTACTGGGGGCAATGCAATAGATCATCTTATTAGCATTAACTTTGATTTTTAAATGGCTTTCCTTGATTTCAATTTTACAGTTTGCATGTAAACTAAAATAATAAATGCTCTTCCTCCTCACTTAAAGAGTAGGGTAGGTAATAGAAGGGGATAAAATTAGAACTGAGCCAGCCTTGCAGGATTCAGATGTGAGTTCTTAGTGTGAGCATTTTTATTTATTTGCTCTTATCAAAGGAATTTAATTTCTTGACTATAAGTCTGTGCACACAGAACCCAGCAGTTGGCAAATAATCCCTAGGATGTCGTCTCAAGTATCTTTGTCCAGCTGTTTCTCTGGTATCGAATGAACAGGATGATTACTGCAAAAAAACCACTGGGTAAAAATGCGTGCCAAGAACTCTGTAATCTTACTTCACAGATTCCCTAGGTTGATGAGATCATAATTATGTACCTCCATTTGTTCATTTTCTGTGTGGGGATATTAATCAAAGTTCCTTTGTTGATTTGGTCATTGTTTAACAGCTTGGGAAATACATTGTCTTTATCTTTGCCATTAAAGTGGTTTGGAATGACTGACTACTTGCATCAGTTATCTGCTGGGATTTCCTCAACTCGCTGAGGGGTCAACCGTAGCTTTCCAAGGTCTATACAAGTTGGCATCTAAGATCCTCCAAGCTGGTGCATGCCCTGAGTGTGTGAATGACCAAGTGCATGTCCGTGCCTTCCTCTCAGTGGTACCACCCACATTCCTGTTCCAGTCTCAGCCTCTGCAGCCAGTCGGAGGTCCCTGCCTCTAGTTTTCATGTCTACTACAGCTGAAATAAGAAACCTCAATAAATAAAAGCCCATGAGTGCTCATGGGGTATTTTAAAATTTCAGATGGAAAGTACAGACCAGGCTATTCAAGATTGCTTCAGAGACACATAAACAGACTTTGGGAGAAGCTACAAGGAGATGACTTCAAAGAGGTGACACCCTCCCCCCCAGGGGGTGGAGGTCAGAAAAGGTGAGCCAAGTAGATAACTAGCAAGGGAGTCTGGCTAGATACCTACCCCTCCCCCGCCTCGCTCCCAAAAAATGAAATGACATGAACACAGGCCTTAACAAGTTAACATCAAGTGGCCAGAGTTTAGGAAAGCAGAACACAGAAATTTCAGGCTTTAAACTGGCACGGTGAGCAGGGAGATCACTTCACAGAAAACCCAGCACACCCTATGCTGTGTCTAATCATTTGTTCAGCAGGCTACAGAGGTGGCCTATATCCAACAGAGCACTAGGGATGTTTACAACTGCAGTGAAGGGAAGCAAGAAGCATTTTTTTTAAAAACAAAAAATACATACACACACACACACACACACACACACACACACACACACAAGTACATTAGTTGGTATTTCTGATTTGGAATTTGTGAAGGAGTAACCTAGTTTCTGGGCTGGCAAAAAAAAAAATAACAAAGTGCCTAATTTTTTCGATACTTGGTCATTTCTAGAAGCAATAACTAAATAAAAGAATGCACATCAATGTCTTCCAGCATTAAACCAGGGCAATTTTCAGCTATTTGGATTAATAACCTTAATTCCCATTAATTTAAGTCTCATTGTCCTGTAGTGGAGGATCTGCGATGTATTGTGCTGTATATTTAATTTGGTGGAAATCTTGCAATGTCACTAAAATTCTCAAAATCCCAATTTTAAAGAATTTTAAAGCTACAGGTGAGTAAAATTAGATACACTGTGCATTCTGGTATAATAATTTACCCTAAGACATTTTTGTTAATATAGGTAAAGGATGGGGGAAAATATGTGATCATATGCTATTTTACCCTTTTATTCTTAAAACATCAAAAAGTAAGGTTTAGAAGAAAGAATAGTTACCATAGAATTATGGGGCAGTCCTCTGTGAGTTTGATGCAGGATGTATGTGGGTCAAAATTAGAGGAAACACTGAAGTTTGCATTTGTCAGAGGCTTTGATTGTCTGGTTGAGCGACTGAAGGAAAAACAAAGTTGAGAGATGAGACAGAGAGTGGAAAACCAGGACTACAGACTTTATTAGAGGAGAAGGACCCTGCCGGGCTGTCTCTCATGGGGAGAACCGCAACAATGCAGAGGTGAACACGCCTTTTGAGGGGCGGAATGGGAAGGGGTAGGGCTTTGGGTACTCGGCACACACTGATTGGTGGTTTCATATAAGGCACATGATTAGGCACTTAGGTACTTAGGAATCAAGAGCTTAGGGTATTTGGCAGGTGCTGATTGGCGGTTCAATGTATAGTCCATATAAGGTGCCTGGTTAGGTGCTCAGGAATGTCCAGGCCCTAGGTGCAGGTTATGTCATACTGCGTCCATCAGTTGGGGGAAGGGAGGATCTATCAGAAGTAGACTTTGTTTTGTTTGCTGCCCAATTTCTCTGTGCCTACCATTGTATTTGTTGTTCATTGTACCTCCATTGAGCACCTTATACAGATGCCTCCTCTTTTAGGGTGGGAATTAAGAACCAAAATTATCTGGTTATCCATTTGAACTATCAAACCTATTCCCTTCTATCCTTACTAAGCTCTGGAGAGTGTGGAGATAAAAGGCCCACATGCTAACCAGACTAACTCAGGGGAGGCCAACCTGGCTGGCAGCCTTGCAAACTCATAGACCTAAAGTAACCACAAAGGATGGTCTGAAATGAAAACCTCTTAATTAAAAAGCAGTGTATAATGGGTACTCATGCCCTAGGCTAGGATCTTCCCTGACAAAGATCAATTTTCTTTTTTTAATATTTTTATTGATTTCAGAGAGAAAGAGTTAGGGTTAGGGAGAGATAGAAACATCAATGATGAGAATCATTGATCGACTGTCTCCCGCTCGCCCCCTACTGGGGATGGAGCCTAACCCAGCACATGCCCTTAAGGGGAATTGAACCTGGGACCCTTCAGTCAGATGCTCTGTCCACTAAGCCAAACCAGTTAGGGCCAATTTTCTATGTGTACTGAACCTATTGTCTTTTTGCATCTAAGATAAAATACCTATGGAATGTCAGGGTCACTTGTAACTTCCCTTTTTCCGGACCCCTCAGGGCACAACAAATGGTGCCAAGGCACAGACCACAAATTCCCTCATTGTTATTGTTATCATGTTAATTGTTGATGTTAACTGTTTTGTGCCCACCTATGTAAAAGAAGCACTTGTCTATCATTTTACTTTTTATCAATAGATTTTATCTAACTTACTTCTCTTCCTTTGATTATAATGTCTAAAAAGAAGGTGAAAAACCACCATTCTCTGGAGCATTATCTCAGTACCTAGGGATGCTGATTCCCAACAATTGCCAACACTTTGGGTCGAATAAACTCACCAAAAATCTTTACAGGTTGGAATGTTTCTTTTATTAACAGGAGGTATCTTACTTCATTACTTCCTACTACACAATGAATTATCCACAGGTAGCTTAAGACTTACTGAAATGAGTGAATATGTTCTTCAAATTTCAGATAACAAGTATGGGGATGGACTCTCCTGAGAAGTACCCAGACATAGTCCAAGATGTCTTCCAAGAAGCTGATACAGAAATCCTCTGGGTTTCAATTCTCTGTTGAGGTGAAAATTGAGATTTAGGAAGTAAATTTCGAGCTCAGAGAGTTCAGTAACTAAATACTGTATTTGATTGGTTCTAAGGTGCGAATTTTAATGTCTTCATGTTAGATTATATGGTCTAATCAGCAGCACCAAAGGATTACTGATGGCCAGGCCACAGTTGGGATTGCCTAAACTATGAAGATAGCAAAAACGTCACCACCATATGTTGCAGAATGACAGATAGCTGCTTGGAAGAAAATCCCAGAGAAAATAGTGGTGCATTCTTTTAACTCCTAGCGTTAGAGGTACCCCAAAGCCCCCAGAAAA
Organism: Lasiurus cinereus; assembly: GCA_011751065.1. NCBI lineage: Eukaryota > Metazoa > Chordata > Mammalia > Chiroptera > Vespertilionidae > Lasiurus > Lasiurus cinereus. The sequence continues at coordinate 50,304,354 of JAAGEH010000307.1, read as the reverse complement.
GGTGTTACCAAACAGCCCCCTGAGTTGGCAGGACAGGGCTGTCTATTCCCCAAACTCGATTCTTGACTTCAAAAATAAATGAATTTATATCAGAGACCTTGATTGCATTGTGCAAAGCCAATTTGTTAAAGCAATTAAAGCATGCACCTTTATTTAAAAAGCAAAGCAAGCAAATCTACTTTATTGCATCTGGCTTGGAGCACAGATGGGCTTTTCCCAGAAAAGTGAATGCCTAGTGCTGTTTCGAGGTGCTATATAACCTCCGGTCTATAGATTTCAAAGATTCTTTTACTGAATATCTTGGTACAGGTTAAGTCTCAAGGCCCCTCTCTACTTTTTTTGTGGTCATAAGAAGCACCTGGCAACATTATCTTGCCAAAGCCTGAGGCTGCTGGCTTTTCTGTTAGTGAGTAAAAAATAAAACTGTCCTTTCCCCCTCCTCTCTCCCCTTCCTTCCCAGCATTCTTTCCTTAGGGAGGCTTTTAACCAACCATTTGCTCTCAAGTGTCCTTCATTTGGGGAAGATAATGGCTAGTTATTTGCAGGCCAGCTGCAAATTGCTCCCACTGTTTGGCCTGATTTTAACTTTCCTACCTCAGTTCCCCTATTCCTCCTGCTTTGGAATCCTGTAACACTAGGAACCACGTGGTTGCAAAATATGGGGTGCTCTATATCTTTGTGATTCCTCAGCACCAAAGAATTTTAGTAGATTCTTTTAAGAAATACTATATTGGCAACACTGTATGGAGAAATATGGACAGTAACAACTCTGAGTTCAAAAGAAATCACAACAGTCAGACTCCGAACACAAAGAAGCTTTAGGGATATCCATTAGCCCATATGTTTCATGTGTGTGTAACTGTAAAATATGATAAAAGTCAGAGTTAAATACCTAAAAGCTTCCTCCATTTCCATATGATAACACTGAAAGTGATAACACATTCTGTCAGTTTCTTCAGCAGTGTTTCTGATAGCTGCATGGAATAAAGCGGCCTCTTAAAAATCAACCTGTGGTTGTAGATTCAAGGACATCTGATATGTTCCTCTAAAAGTTCCATGAGAAATCCTGAAATCCTCTTTATTCAGGGGTTTTCAAATTATTCAAAGTAGAAAAATCAATGGCTTCAATGCACAAAGCTTAGAATAGAAACCACTGGTAAAAAAAAAAAATCACATGAAAACTAAATAATGCAACATTAGTAGCCCTGGGACAAAGGACTGGCAGGAGTGCTGGCAAAGTGGTGGCACTGGAATTTCAGTTAACAGGCCTTCCTTGCATCCACCTTCGTGTGGCACCTATACTGAGTTGTAACCTGTCTATTTTCCCTAAAACGAACTTGAGACTTCCTCATGTTCAGTCCATTCCTCTGATTATTCCCAAATCTCATAATCTCCCTCTCAAAAATTTTAAAGGAGGGCAAAGTTATGTATACTCTATTAATTTAGCTTAAATTATTCTAGCTACTGGCTATGTGTAAGCAGCTTTTCCCTCCCTTCTCTGTAGTGTTGGCTGGAAATGGGTTGCATAAACAAATTAGCAAAAGTATTTGTGTAAGGGTGTCCATGACTGCCTCTACTATCATAACACAAGTGTGGTTTCCAGGCCACATGAAACATAGGCAGGTGCAGTCCTCTGTGTGGGAGGCCAGCTTTCTCACCGGTGACTACAAACCTGTGGACACAGAGAAACTCTTAACATGAGAAGTCCCCTTAATGTCACATGGGATGGAATTTGAGTATACTGTTCTGTATTTTCTTTTTTTAATGTATACTGTTGAAAGTATGACAGATGTCCCCTATTGACCTCATCTAGCCCACACCTGCCTGCTGCCCCAGGCCTTCACCACACTATTGTCTGTGTCCATGGGTTATGCATATATGCATACAAGCTCTTTGGTTAATCTCTTCCCACTCAACTACCCACCCGCACCTTCCCTCTGAGATTCAATAGTCTGTTCCATGCTTCTCTGTCTCTATACTTATTTAGTTCATTAGTTCTTTGTGTTTTTTTTTTTCTCATTAGATTTCACATATGAGTGAGATCATGTGATCTTTGTCCTTCTCTGACTGGCTTATTTTGCTTAGTACAATACTCTCCAGATCCCTCCATGCTGTCTCAAACGATAAGAGATTCTTCCCTTCTACTGCTGCATAGTATTCTGTGGTAAATATACCTCAGCTTTTTTTTTTTTTTTAATCCACTCATCTACTGAAGGGCACTTGTTTCTAGATCTTAGCTATTGTAAATTGTGCTGCTATGAACATAAGGATGCATACTTTTTTTCTGATTGGTGTTTTGGGAGTTTTAGGATATATTCCCAGAAGTGGGATTGCTGGGTCAAACAGAAGTTTTGTTTTAGATTTTTTGAGGAAACTCCATACTGTTCTCCACAGTGGCTACACCAGCCTGTATTCCCACCAGCAGTACACTAGGGTTCCCTTTTCTTCACAATTTTGCCAGCACTTGTCATTTGTTGATTTGTTGATGGTAGCCATTCTGAAGCACACATAACTAATTCACAGTAGGAAATCATATAAAGGATTTTGAGAAGATTTCTGATGGGAGGTTTGGTTGGGTCCACTGGAGTGTTTTGTTTTCCCTGGGGAACTAGGCTTCTGTTGAATGTTGTGCTCATCAGTCAATTTAATGGGCTCAATCTCTGTTATCATAGAAACGGGAGCCTGTTACCCATGGGTCCTGGAGAGATGGGCAAACAAGGAGAGAATTTTGGGTCCTCTTTCTGAAGGTGGGACCAGCTCTGAGCCATCCTCTCTCCTAAGGTGGGACCAATCAACTTGCTGGGTGACATGTTCAGGAAGTGCTCAGCCTAGCTGACTGAACATTTACAAAGGAGCACCTTTTACATAGCACCATTCACACAAGGGCACTCGTGAGAGGAGGGGCTTGTTTTCAAAGTAATTTCAAATTCTGAGAAACATTGCCACATAGCACAGAAAAGTTTTGTTATATTTGTGGATATGTTAACATCTTTTTTACATTTGATTTATTTCCCCCCTCTTAGGCTTTTCAAATATTTTTTCTGTCTATAATATAATATCTATCTATCTATCTATCTATCTATCTATCTATCATCTATCTTTCTATTGACCTATCTTTTTTATAAGTGATCTGAGGACTCTGACTGGGCACCTCAGACTTATTCCATCACTTCCAGTTCAGAGGCAAGTTCCTCATCAGCCCGACCTGACTCCAGACTTCGCCATCCCTTCTGTGGTGCATGATGAGAGTCCCCATGAGCTGAGACTCACTCCCCATGCCCAGGACATGGCCTCACTTGAATCCAGTTGGCACACCAGGTTCTTAATTATCAGGATATTCTTGATTTCTCGTCCTTCCTGACTTATCACTTAAAACTAGACCTCCCATTGTTTCCTAGAATCCATACTTGCCCCTTTCTCTTGTCCCCCCATGCTTTGGCCCATATCATTTGTCTGCCCATAAATGCATGACTGCCTCATCTGGTCCAGGGCCTTGCATCACCTTTGCCAGGCCCACTTCCAGAATCTGTTCCTGAACCATAGCCCCTGGCTTCCTACCCCTAGATATTCTAGCTTCTGGCATTTTACACTGGGCATCACCCCAAGGTGGCCTGTTGTAGGTATTTATTATGTACTAGAACACTTGACTGCAAGCATGTGTTTTTTCCATTCTTTTATTTTACCCATTTATTTAATTTCTTTGTCTTTTAAATATATATTTCAATTTGCTTAGATTTTGACTATTTCTATACTAGAGGCCCGGTGCACAAAATTCCTGCACAGGTAAGGTCCCTAGGCCTGGCTGGAGATCCAGACCGATCAAGGCCTTCCTGCTGCCTGCTGGAGCCTTCCTTCATGCTGCACTTGTTGAACTCCTGAGGGGACAATTTGCATATTAGCCTTTTAATATATAGGATCACTTGGACACTGCTTGAGTGGCCCACAGGTATCTATTGTCAGCCCCAACATGCAGACTTATCTCCCTTAGTCCTACTCATCTTCATGAGAGGGGTGGGGCTTGGTGGGGGAGGCTGCAGACTGGCCATAAACCTTTTCATCTTCTTTTATTCAAAAGTCTAAATATGATATTCTCCACAAAATACTTCTTATCTTTGTCCTTAGGGGACAGATATCACAGCCAGAGTGACCTCTGAATTGGGTCTTAGTTCAGCTGCTTTCTACTTATGGTACCTTATACCTTTTTCTTAACTTTGCTAACATTTATTTTTCTCATCTGTAAAATGGGGATAATAATATCTATAAATAATAAATGCTTAATTCATGGTGTCTGTTTTTATTATTTCAGCTCAGCTGAAGTGATACAGAAATATAAATACAACTACCAATAAGAGTGATGTGTAATAAGTTCAGGGCTAGAGATGGGTGCAATGTGCTTTGGGAACACAAGTCCAAGGTTAAGAGGCACTTGATTCTCTTGAGAGATATGGAGGAATGTAGTTCAGTTACTTTCTAGAGGAGAGGTTGACAGTTGAGCTGGATTTTGAAGGATGAGGTGGATAGGAGTTTGCCAGAAAGAGCAGGAAGTTCATTCATTTGGGTCAGGCACTACTGACGTTTTGGACTTGATAATTCTTTATTTTGCTCTTTATTGTGCTGAGCAGTGCAGAATGTTTAGCAGCATTCCTGTCCCTCACCTACTAGATGCCAGAGCACTCCACCCCTTTCTCCCCTCCTGACAATGCAAATGTCCTCTAGCGTCTCATCCCAGCCAACAATTCTGAGTTGGGCCTATAGGAGATTTAAAAATTCTAGGTGTTTTCACTGCTCTCCCATTTTCACTGTTGCTCTGTCAGCTTCTACTTTCAAGAAAATGAAACCTTATTCTGCTTTCTCAGCTCTGTTAAGTGACCCTGTTTCTCATCAGTCATTCAAATGGTCACATACTCATCCTGCTGGGTTGTATTTCACCAGGATTATTTGATATTTGACATGTGTCAGAGGATGTGCCAAGCACTGAAAATACAAAATCCTTCTTCAGTCATTGATGGCTGAGGGATTCGAGCTTGAAATTATTTTAGTTTTATACATACCACTCAATCTTTCAGAATTCTGTTCTAATTTTTATATAATTTATTTTCCACTATAAATTATTCTTTAATTGTTACTGCTAATCATTAACTCATAAAAATTCTAATTGCTAGTATAATTATTAAACATAAAATATTAATTGCCTATCCCACTAATGATTTAATAATTATCATTGACTTTATGCCTTCTCACATTGGGTGCTTTAGATTCTGGGCCTTCACATTCCCACTCATGAGGACCCTTCTGATCTGTGAGTCTTGGACAGGGTGCATTAAATTCGGTCCCAGGATCATGCCTCAAATCTTGATTAATCCCAGTCCCTACTGTAGGTTTTTTCTCAAGAACCATACAATGTTTATACCCTATTGATTGATCTGTTTTGTTTAGTTAATGCCTGGCTCTTCATAGCATTAACATTCACAATTCCCCCTCTGAGTATGATTATTATTTGTAGTAACAACAACAAAATTTGAAAGTGCATACATACTTAGATGTTGGGGTTGGGCCAGCCATGACAAAGTGACATCTGAAATGGGAGCTTGGGTACAATGTGTACACATGCATTCAACCATAATGATTGTAAATGGTTCAAGAGCAATTCCTTTCCCTAAGTAAGATCAATTGAGAACTATTATATGCCACCCACTTGGAACATTAGGTATTTTACAAAACACAGAGAACACTTAATTCTCTACAATTGCAGGGTAGAGGAGCCTGGATCCAAAGGGCGTGCCTGTGTGTGTGTGTGTGTGTGTGTGTGTGTGTCTGTGTATGTGCACGCACGTGCGCGCGCCCATGTGAGAACGTTCAAGGAGCATAGTCCGACCAGTTGGGATTCCTCAGATGGATGTGTATGTAAATCTACCTCACATCAACTTAGTGATGGGACCTGTGGCACTCTCGATAATGGCATTATGTGAAAGGTCATCTCAGCTGGGACAGGTCACCAATTTGGAAACAAACCCATGCTTTTGTAAAACAGTAGCTGCTTCATTTATTTGCATAAATCTGACTTTAAATGTTTTCTATAATTTAGAAATTGGTCTCATGTCTAGATGGCAAAATTTAATTTATTTACAATGGTTCCCTTTTCTTTTAGTATGCTTTTGCCATTTTTCTATGCTGGAAGCTGATAGAGAACAAAAATGTTTGTGAGGGGTGCAGGAAGAGATTAGACAAAAATCTTACACCTATGGATGAGGAGAGTGGCGGGGGGGGGGGGAAGGCACGGGGGGGGGGGGGGGGGAATTAGGTGGAGGGGAGCTATGGTAGGGAAAAAAAGAGGAACATCTGTAATAAACTGAACAATAAAGATTTATTAAAAATATATTAAAAAATAAAAAAAATGTACTCAGTCCAAAATAAATAAATACATAAATAAATAAATGTTTGAAGTTGTCTGACAACTTCCCAGGAATCTTAAAACCCATTAATTTAGAAACAATTTTGCTTCTACATTTCATATCTGAATTGGTTATGATGAAAGTAATTGTCATACTCAAGGGCAGTATTGAGACTTCAGGCAATCCATACACAGCTAGACTCTTTGGAAACAGTATTATTTTCATGTAAATGCCCCAGTTACAAAGAAATGTAGAACTAAATCTGGGAAGCCTAATATCATGACTGAATCCTTTCTCAGTATCAGCCAAGTTATCAGGCCTGAGTGTCATATACTTTAGTAAAAGGGCTGATTTTATATGTCGTCTTTATTGCCCTATATGTTTGATTAGGTGAGACTGCACTTGAATATTATCCACTCATTTATTAAATGCTCAAACAAGAAATGCTTGATATTACTGAACACTTGAGGTTTTAATGTAAAAAAATGTTACTTAGCTTCTGAGTTTTAATTAGTTATTTTAAGAATAAGGACAAAGGTACCTCCTTTGGAGAATTGTTGGGAAGCATAGAAAATAGCATGTGTAAATCAGCTAGTGTATGCTGTGTGGGTGCTTAATAAATATAATTATTTATGCTTATTTGTAGATATTGTCTATATATATTTATATTGCAAATTATCAGAAGAAAAAAAAAATCTGGCCCTTCTGCTTTTGACTTTGAATTACAAAAGGTGGCTTTGTAGTTGATGATATTGCAACCTTTTTTCCACCTTGTAGTATATTGTAAAAGGCTTTAGTGCATATAGTACTCACTACAAATCTGACAAAATTTAACTAATTCAACTAGTTGTTTTATCCACCTAATGCTCAAGAAATAATATAATATATTGGGTTAGTAAACTAATGGGTGCATTATTTTTAAAGGTATGAAACTGTTCTGCTTTACACACCTGGTTTCCAGCGGTTTGTGCAGCTATTAATTAACCTATTTAGAAACAACAATTCAGGAAAGTTATTGAACATCAACAATGAACAAGGCAACATGAGAGATAAAAAGATGAATGTCACATATCTGTGTAGAAATTAATTGTGATTCAGTTTCCCTTGGAAAAATAAGTCTCCTCTGAATTGTTTTATAAATAGAACTCAGTCAAGAGCTTAACAGTTAGCTGGACACATAATCTCCCTAACTGAAAACGGTATTTTCTAACCTTCTTTGCAGAAAGTTTGACTAAATGTGGGCCAATGAGATGTGAAAGGTATAATGAGCAACTTTAAGTTATTCTTAAATATGAACTGCTCTTCCTGGAATTCCTTTTTTTTATCTCCTTATGCATAAATCAGAGACTCTCGCCTTTAACCTGGAGGCAGGAACTGGATGAATCTTTGGGGTATAAATACTGGGGAGGAGGGTTGAGAGTGTTCTATCTCTGGGAAGATGGGCTCACTTGGACACTTGGGTGGCCAAAAAAGGATCTCTCATGGCAGATGTTCTACTTGCGCTCTGGTAGGTATGCATTTTCATTTTATATTCTAATAACAAAAATTCCTAAATTTTAGCTGGACACATAAATGACCATACATTTCCCAGCCAACCTTGCAGCTTATAGGTGGTAATGCATCAAAGTGGATAGGTCAGTAGAATTCTGAGGGGATGGATCATTTCCCTTGTCCTGAATTTCTCTTCCCTTCCCAGTCCTGGAATATGGTCATAGTTGTGAACTGTTTTTATGGAAGTGGGGAACTGTTTTTAACCGTGTAGATGAGGACAACACCTCAGAAGATGGTGGAACAACACACTGAATGATGTCATGGAACACAGTTGCCCTTCCAGCTTTAGATGGCTCACTCTATTTGGGTTATCTTTGTTACATAACAGTCTATTCCATGATTAACATGGGTCTCTCATGTGTAGGTACTGCTTTACTGTTTCTGGACACTTTAAAATATATTACTTTATCCCATTGCTGTTGTTTTTTTCATTGAAAGTCCAACCTCTGATGGGACTTGACAGAGGCTGGGGTTTACCTCCTATAGAAGGGGCTCTGTCTGTTTTCCTTTAATTCACTGCTTCTTGCCTGCAGTCTTCGCACCAGCAGTATCAGTTGCATCTGGAAACTTCTCAGAGAAGCAAATTCTACCCAAACTTACTAAATCAGAAACTCTGGGCTCAGCCATGTGTGTTGTACTGAGCCCTCCAGGTGATTCTGATGCCTGCTAAAACTTGAGAATCACTATTTGAATCCTTATAGCAGCTCTGGAAACTAGTCAAGAAGTCCACAATGGACCCATGTTATGGAAGAAATAACCGACACCTAGGGAATTAGGCAGTTTGCCTGTGGTAACACAGATGGTCAGAGGCAGACTCTGGGTTAGAGTCCATGTCCCTGTCAAACTCCCCTGCACTAGGCCAACTTCACTCTCCCAGATCTCTATTTAGGGCTGGGGAGGGTCTCTGCACAGTGGTGGCAGGGAAGTGCATTTTAGGCTACATATGTTAGGCAATTGCTGTAGGCTTCTGCAGGTAGAGAGAAAAGACAGGATTTTGATGCTTTGGGAATTTGATGCTCTTTCCAACATTGCTTAGGTGTGTTTTATAGTGACCCCACACTGGGCAGCAGTCAGCCAGGGCTTTTCTATACTGATCTGTTTTCAGTGCTAAGAGGGTCTGGCTGTATTAATGCTCCAGAGGATCTTTTTGCACATATTTACCTGGCCAGGGTGATTCGGTGATGGCCTTTCATGTTCTCCTGACTAGAAGCTATCCTGGAGGCATCGATTCAGAAACAATATATTGAAGCAGAGGTTAAACAAATTTCTCCACATCCCCTTGCTGAGATTGGTGTGATGGTCACCTTCAACAAGCTGATATATTTTTTTTTGCCTTGGAAAAAGTTGACATATATGTCAAGCAGCTTTTTTTTTTTGTAGTTTTAAACTAGATGCTAATTTCAAGGTTGTCTTATCACCCATTGTAAAACCTACAATAAATTGATACAAAAATCATCATTTAAAAAATGTTCTAGTATTCATTTTCCTTTTTCAACAAGGATATGGAATAGGATGCAATAACCTCAGTCAAGCTGGAAAATAAGATTTATTAAATATTTTTTAATTGATTTTAGAGAGAGAGAGGAAGGGAGAGAAATAGAGAGATAGAAATATTGATGAGAAAGAAGCATGGAGATTGGCTGCCTCCTGCGTGCCCCCTATTGGGGATTGAGCCTGCAACATAGGCATGTGTCCTGATGGGGAATCCAACCAATGACCTCCTGGTTCTCGGGTCAATGGTCAACCACTGAGCAACACCAGCTGGGCTGGGAAAGAAGGTTCTTAATCATTGTGCTTCTTTGTCAGTCCATGTTTTGTTAGTTTGTGTAGTTATGAAACAATGCTGCCATGTTGCCAAAGGGAAGCAGATGGAAGCTATGTGAAGGGTGGTGATGAGGAGATAGACTTTTCTGTGTAGTGAGAGAGGTGACAGAACTCCAGAGGTGTGTGCAACCTTATTATATAATGGTCACTGCTTCTGTGGAGCTTATGAAAGAAGGAAAAAGTATATAAATGACAAGGCCAGGGCAAGGAATACCAGGTTATTAGCTGAGGCTTTGGGCCCAAAACTACATTATGAATAAGTGATCTTGGCTGAATTGCAGGCAGGGCATATTTAATCCAAGCTAGAAATAGACCTATGATCTCAAAACATGTGAATATTGCCACTTTCCTCCCAAGTGCACCCAGGAATCTCATCCTAGTGTGTGAAAACAAGGCAGTGAGGAGTAAGAACAAGAAAGCACTGACCTCAAACTCTAGAGTGATGCTGGTTTGAGCAGGCTGTCCTCCAGAGGAACCCTCTACCGAGTGTGGCATCAAAGCTTGCCAAGAAGAAAGGACACACTGAGCCAAGCTCACTGCAGTGACAGCTCTATCCTCTGGCACAGCTGACCAATAAAATGTTCTTTCCCTTGATCTTGACCTATCCTTGGCAGAGAGTTAAGAATGGGGTTTGGAGTGAGAACTCAGTATGACTGCTCATGAATGAAATGGCTGGTTTATCTGGAAAACTCAGTGGAACAAGTATCAAACCAATTAGTGGTGCCTCGAAGCCAAGAATTTTTGCTTTCATACCTGTCTCAGGACCCAAAAAATACTCATTTATTTATCCATGTTCATCCAACAAATCTCTTTAATTGAGAACTATGTGCCAGAATAGCATTTGTGTTTGCAGAGATCACTAATAAATAGTCTTGACAATGGAAAGTTTCCTTCACCTTTGAGAGACAAAGTATCTAAGGAAGAAATAAAACCAAAATGATGGGAGAAAGAGAGAATGCCAGAACAGTCTTAGCACTGATGGGTGGTCTTATTTCCTTGGAAAACTAATACTTAAGAACTGGAAGCTTCCACTGACTCCCGTGTTTCTCAGATGCCTGATGCTTCTTGCCTTTGTTCTTTGGTTTTCAGAGTTGACATTTTCTTAATGATATTCCATTGGAATGCAGGTTTATGTTGCATCAAATGGTATGTTTGAAAAAGAAATCCCATAGGACTTTCCCAGTAATTTTGCAGCAATTTATTAGAATTTAAAATACTTCTGAAAGTGGACTTTAAATACCTACTTGAAAGAATTTGAAAGGAAAAAAATATTGACCTTTATAATAAATTGATATTGTTATAAAAATATACCCGAGAGAGCACTGGAAATGGCCATTTAGAATTGGACACTAGCAAAATAAGCTCTTTAATGTATCTCATAAATATATTTCTTATGCCTTTCAAATGGTCAGAGCATAGTACAGAGTATTTTTTTTTATCCATAATTATTTTCTTTGCATCACAGGTATCTATCCAGTATAATTTGTATATGACATTTAGGTAGAAGTGGGAACATTTCCATTTCTTGTTCCAAAACTCTAGGGCACTAGCAGTGTCAACTAGATCTGTGAATTGCAATGATGTTGCTTATAGTGGTGGCGACACAGAGATGAGAATGACATGATCCTCGATTTGAGGGTCCATCTCTGGAAGAGTGGGCATTGTAATTACTGCATTGTCTTTTCAAATACATAATGAAGGTTCTGGTCTGAGATTAGGCAGAGTTTCTTCTGGGCATGTTTAGATGTAAAAGAGGCAATATGCTCTCTGCCTCTTTCCACACTGCCCTGAGGAGTTCCTCCTAGTCCTCCACTATTTACCCTCTGATTTTCTTGGTTCCATCAATGGGAGTGGAGTTCATACTGTGAGTGCAGATGGAAGATCTAAAGGATGGACTAGAAAATAGGAATGGGATCTTTAGTAAAGATTAGACAAGCCAGGGGAATGGGTTCATTAGGCAGAGACTGGCAAGATCTTCTGATGCAAAAGGAGGTGTGCTAGTCACGATAGAATGCAAAAAAAAATGAGTCTTCAAATCTTAATGGTTTAACAAAGGTTTGCTTTACTCAATTCAAGTCCAGAAATTGTTGGTGATGAGCTGGGTCCTACTTCATTTCTCTTCTACCCAACACAAGGCAATAAGGTCCCAGTGTGTGTCCTCTGCAGTCACCATGGCAGACCTGGAGGGATGCTCATTGGTCTGTAAGCACTTTGGCACAAATGGGACACAAGTCCTTTGTATCATTGTCCATTGGCCAGAATTAGTTAAATGGCCCCATTTGCAAGGGGTGGGAGAATGTCATGGCATTTGGTGAGCTGCCCATGTCTCTGCCATACAGTTTAAAGGCTGATTCCCATTACAGAGGTGACATGGCTGAGCTGCTTAGGACCAGAGGCTGGTTAGCCCACTGGCTGGTTACAAAACTGTTATTTTGGAGTTGGTTTCACCTGTACTGATACCCTTGGAATTGATGCCTTGGAGTGTCTCCTTGGTTCCCAGTTCTGCCTTTGCCCAGGAAGCTGCTGCCGTCCCTTCACACAGCTACCATGTGTCACATTGGTGGGAAGAGACCACACACCAGCACACTGTAAATTCCTGATTATTTTGCTAATGACATTGATGGATGCAGGAATCAAACCAGTATATTTGTGCATAGTGTTTACTTTGTCTATAGTCTCCACTGGGGTATACAATTGTATACTGCAAAAGTACCCCAGAGTTCAGAAAAATACTAAATTCTTCTATACTCACCTATGTCTCCATTCTAAAAAAACAGGCACTAACAGTCATAAGGAAGAGCTCACCATGATTTGCCTCTACTTGTTCAGTATCTGCATGGCCACCTCCCACAGAGAAGAGGAAAAAATCTCAGTGCCAGAGAATAATATTTCTGTCTCCAGCTCTCTAGCAGCTCCAAAAGCCTGCCAGTCTCTCCAACCTCAGGCCAAATAAGATTCTTGAGCCCCTGTTACATTGGTTGGACCAACATCCACTTAAGGGCAAATTAAAGGGCACAGCCAGGTTTGTTGCATAAATGCCTCTGTAGAAAACATGGTTTTCTCCACTTGAGCCTCTTGTGGCTAGTCTCATGGACTTGTGTCAAAAGCTGACCGGAGAGGGAAGCAGTGGAAGACCAAGACAATATTAATAGGGATGGACCATTGATAATGCAAAGCATCATCAACATTCATGCCAAAAACTTTCACAGCAACACAAGACAATGCCAGCACCTTCTGTTTGGACAAAGAGACAAGGAATTCAGCACAGATAACAAGACTCAAGACATCAGGTACAGCTGCCCTCTGTTCAAATGTCAGCCTTTGACATGGGACACTGGCAGCCCGGTGGCAACGTTGGCAGGTGCTGGCACTCTCCGCAGTGCCTTGAGAGCCCAGGTGTGGAAGCTATGCTTTTGGAGGGTGCCAGCAACAGATTTCCTGCTTTGGGTCTTGCTCAAGAGAGGGCATTGGATCCATAAACAGCAGGACAAGGGGAGAGATAAAATGGCCTATCTTGTGTGGCAGGCAAGGGGCTGCACTGATTCACAGAGCACACAAAATCTGTTAACCATTTCCAGGATCACCTGGGAGGGATCTGAAGAGTGGGGGTTCTGTGGTGGGACTGAGTATGCAACATACTTTTTGGCCTATGAATGTGACCTAGGACTCCATAGAGACATGTAGGCATCCAAGTGGTTTTTGTTCTTTAAATATATAGTCAATACTTAGTGGTGACAAGTAAATGTTGTAACTGTTTTTATATTAAAGTGAAGGATTTTACATTATTTTATTAAATTATTATTTATAATTTTTATTTCATTTATATGCATTCACTATGTGCAATTGTTTTGACTCTAACAACCTTTTGGGAAGCAATTGATACCACATCAATAAGAATAAAATGAATAATTTCTGTTGGCAGCCTGAGCTTTACTCAAACTGGTTTCAGAATTCCAGCTGGTTCAGTGACATCAAATGGTTGTTTAAGATCACCCATGGTGGAAGTATTCCCACCAGGAAAATCGACAAATATAAAAATTGGAATTTTTTTGACAGCTAATATAAAACTACTGTCCCCATTTACACTAATGTCCCCCATTCATATTATGAAGGACAAAAAGTTAAATAGAGTTGATTATTGAGAGCTTTTGCTGGGAGAAGGAATGTTTTCAAAGACAGATTTAGGGACATTTATTGCCATTGACACATGGGAACTGTAAGGGGTGAGAGATTTATGTAGCCAGCAAATGGTTATGAGCCTCTAAAAATAATTCAGGTACCAGGAATTAGGTATTTGATTTTGGTCGTGGTGGTATAAATAAAAAGGAAGAAATGAATCAAAGAAACTTTTAATGAAAACTTTGATTTTGGCAGAGAAGGTCAAGGTGATTGACACTTGGTAGGTGCTTTTTAAATATTTATTGAGTTAAATCAAATTTGAATGGAACTTCTTTTCAAAATTTAATTCTCTGTTGTATTTTTCTGTTTTCTGTTCTCTCTTAGATCCTTCTTCATTCTCTTTGGCTGTCCTCTGCATGCTCCTATTTTTGTTTCTTACATTGCTCTTTTTTTCCATCACTTTTCCCCCTTTACTTCTATCCTAGAGTAATTGGAAACCAATTTTCTTTATAACCAAAACTGGGATTATAAAGAAACTTGGAGGACAACATCTCTTGGCATATGGAATAACAGATCTATTCCTCCCAGAGATCAGGTTGTTGCTATTCCCCAACACAGGTATTGCAACACAGGCTATTTCTGGATTAAAATGTACTTTACACTCTCAGCATGCTTATTTGTCTAATTTCAGTAACATTTTATAGATGAAAACAACAAAATGCATGAAATATGAATCACCTTTAAGAGTTGCAGTGTGCCCGTCAAATTAATTGCACAATCTAAACACCAAATTCATTCCTTTAATTGAATGTCTTATAAGGTACTACCTTTCAGCATATGCTATAGTTAATGACTAAGTGTTACCATAAATGATTTAACATTTGTATACACACGAGATGACATGCCATAATTTATGGAAATGCCAATGCTGGGAAATGGCCACAAACAGTGATAAATGTGCTGTCGATTTCTATATAATTATTCCAGATCTATCATACTACTTTAGCGTATGTTGAAATGCATTAGTGCATAACAAATGCACATCACCCCAGTGATCAATATCCTATTTCAAATAAAAGTGTGTTCCTGTATAATTATCATGTTATTCTTTCTGATGATTTTTTCTGTCCAGCTATGTGGTGTTTTGATTGAAAAGCAACATCACAGATTATCTACCTGGATTGACATGACTATACTGGTCATAATTAGCACATGGTTGATATGTAGAGTTTTAATTTAGATATTAATTATGGCTTGTGACTTACTTATATGTTAGATGATTTTATTTTTCCACTTAAAATAGTCTCTTCTGACTAGCTATATCGTGCTCCCATTAAATTTTACTCTTTGAGCCTTTGATCTGAAAACTTTTTTTTTTTTAGTATGCTATTTTAGTCCTTTCTCCCTTCCCTTATTTTTTACATTTTTTTACTCTTTCTTGATTCTGTTGATTTCACTTTGCTGAGGTAGTATTTTCTAGGTCACAGGTTGAGGTTAATTAGCTAGGACCAGTATTGGGCAATTTAAAACTACCTGGAAGGAAAAAAAGACAGTTTTGTACATTCAGATACTTTGTGAATTTTCTGACAGTTTCTAAAGAACACAGAGGGATGTAAACACCTCAGTTTTGCAGGCATCCCTAGCCTGGTGACATCTTTGTACGAGGACAGTACGGGACACTCTTGGCCTGGTGCAGCAGTCCTAAGGATGCAAGGCAGGACTCACCAGTAATTTGCTGAAGTGTCAGTGGGGCTTGCTCATGCTCCAAGATTGTCACTCAGCTGGTGAGAGCCCTGGCTGGCCCCTCAGCCGCTGCCTCTCAGGTCTATTGCTCTATTGTTCTCTTCTTGCAAAAACATACATTTATTTATTTATTAGATAAAGTTGACAGGTAACATTGTGTAAATGTACAGTGCATATCATGTTACATTGATACATTTATCTATTGTAATATGGTTGCTATTGTGATAATATTTATCACAGCACATACTTCTAGTACAATACTATTTCCCATGTTCAATAAACTTTACATTAAATCTTTATGGCTATTTTAGTACTTGTTACAAGTTTGTACCCTTAGACACCATGACTTTTATCCCCCCACCCTTCATCCTCTAGTAACCACAATTTACTTTTTCTTTTTTTTAACATGTTTAATTTTCTTTACATTCTACAAGTAAGTGATATAGTTTTTCTCCTGTTTGGCTTATCTTGCTTAGCGAGGTCCATCCATGTTGCTACAAATGCAGGATATTCTCCTTTCTCACAGCTGTGTGATATTTCATTTGTATATATTCTACATCTTTTTCATCCATTGTTAGGTATTTGGATTTTACCATATTTTGGCTGTTGCACAGAGTGCTATGATAAAGTTGGGAATGCATATCTCATGTTGGATTTTGTTTTCATTTCCTTTGAATGTATTTCTAGATGTGCAAGATCATATGGAATTGCAGGATCAGATCACAGTTGTGTTTTTAATTTTTAAGGAACCTCCCTACTGGTTTCCATAGTGGTTAGACCTTCTTACATCCCCACAACCCAGTGCATAAGCTTCTCTTTTCTCCATATCTTTGTAAGCTCCTGTTGTCTCTTGTCTTCCTGGGAATAGCTGTCCTAACAAGTGTGAAATGATATCTCATTGTGGTTTTCATTTACATTTCTCTGATGATTTCTGACATTGAGCATCTTCCCATTTTGATGTTTTCATTGGAAAAATGTTGATTTCTGTTCACTTAAAATGTAATTGTTTGTTTTATTTTAAGTTGTGTTAGTTCTTTATTTGGAATATTAATATTCAATATATAGCTTACAAGAATTTTATCTTGTTCTGTAGGATGTGTCTTTACTCTCTTGATTGTTTCTTTTGCTGTGCTGAAGCTTCTGGGTTTCGAGTCCCACTTGTTGATTTTTGCCTTTGCTATTAGTGAAAAGCACTTACATTTAGAAATATATGCCTTATTTGTTTTTATTTTTTGAAAAAAATGCCCTTCACTGTAATACTTTCAACAATAAAGACACATTTTAAAGAAGAAAAGAAAATATAGGAGACATTTTATATGATTTGGGTTTGAGAGATGAGTTTTTTAATCATCTGAGAGATGCAAATCAAAATGACAATGCAGTACCATCGGACACCTGTCAGAATAGCTATCATCATCAGATCAATAAATGACAAGTGCTGGTGAGGATGCAGAGAAAAAGGAACCCTCATGCACTGCTGATGGGAATGCAGACTGGTGCAGGCACTATGGAAAACAGTATGGAGTTTCCTCAAAAAGTTAAAAATGGAACTCCCATTTGACCCAGTAATCCCACGTCTAGGAATATATCTCAAGAAACTAGAAACACCAATCAGAAAGGATATATGCATCTCTATGTGTATAGAAGCACAATTTACCATAGCTAAGATTTGGAAACAGCCTAAATGCCCATTAGCAGGTGAGTGTATTGAAAAATTGTGGTATTTCTACACAATGGAATATTATGCTGTGGTAAATAAGAAGGAATTCTTACTATTTGCAACAGCATGGATGGAGATGGAGAGCATTATGCTAAGTGAAATAAGTCAGTCAGAGAAAGATAAATATCACATGATCTCACTCATTTGTGGAATATAATGAATAACAAAACTGATGAACAAAAACAGATCCAGAGACAGAGAAGCATCAATCAAATTGTCAAACCTCAGAAAGAATGTAGGGGAGGGTGGGGCAAGGGAGTGAGATCAACCAAGGAATTTGTATGCATGCATGTAAGCCTACCAATGGACACAGACACTAGGAGCATGAAGGCATGAGGGGGAGGGTGGGGGCAATGAGGGGATTAGGACACATGTGTAATATCTTAATCAATAGTGAAAAAAATATATAAACCAAAAAAGAAAGAAAATAAGAGAGAGATGAGTTTTTAGATGTAATATGAAAAGCACAATCTAGGAAAGGAAAAACTTGATATGTTGGATATTATAAAATTTAAAACTTCTGCTCTGCCAAAAATACTGTTAATAAAATGAAAGACAGAATGGGAGGAAATTATTGCAAAACACATATCTGATAAAGGATTTATATCCAAAAATATAAAAAACATTCTTAAAATTCAATAGTAAGAAAAAAAATTAGCTAAAATTATAAAGATTGTCAAAAGTGATTTTAAAAATAGCAGGTAAAGTGTGATCCTAATTTTGTAAGTAATAATCACAATAAATAAATAGAAAAATAATTTTCAAAAAAATAAAATAAAGAAAAAATGAGTTAACTTGTGGTCTAAACATCTGAGCAGGAAAACACTGCCCTCGAAAGAAACATAATTTAGGAGTAGGTGAAACACCTGAGAAACATGTAAGACTTTTTCCAGATCGGGCTTGGGAGGATTAGGTTTGTCTTTGAGAATGTATGCCTGGCCAAGGTCTGTGGCAAAGCAGTTGTAGCTGTGACTCTGATACATTCTTTGTGCCAATGGAATCCTAATTAATAAAAGAGCAATATGCAAATTGACCATACCTCCACTATACCCACAAGCCATGCCCACCAGTCAATCAGAAGTGAGTATGCAAATTAACCCAACCAAGATGACTGTGGCCACGGAGAGAGCAGGAGGCTTGGGTTTCCCTGGCAATGGAGGAAGCCAAGCTTCCCACACAACCTGGACTCTAATCAAGGCTACAAAGTTTCAATTATAAAAGAGAAATAAATCCCAGATACCCGGGTCTTCACTTGGGTCATTGGGGCGTGTGGCTGCCCTGCAAACCACCACAGGCCCCTCGCCCAGGCCACCCCATGCCCCAAAGGAACCCCCACCCTGATCCAGGACACCCTTCAGGGCAAACAAGCTGGCCCCACCCATGCACCAGACCTCTATCCTATCTAATAAAAGAGCAATATGCAAATTGAACATCACTCTAATACACATGATGGCTGCCCCCATGTGGACACAAGATGGCCACCATAACATGGCCAGCAGGGGAGGGCAATTGGGAGGGACCAGGCCTGCAAGGGAGGACAGTTGGGGGTGATCAAGGCTGCAGAGGAGGGCAGTTAGGGGGCAGCCAGGCTTGTAGGGAAAGGCATTTGTGGGGGACCAGGCCTGCAGGGGAGGGCAGTTAGGGGTGACCAGGCCTGCAGGGGGGGAGTTAGCAGCAATTAGGCTGGCAGGGGAGCAGTTAGGCATCAATCAGGCTGGCACGGGAGTAGTAAGGGGGTTATCAGGTTGGCCGGCAGAAGCAGTTAGGGGCAATCAGGAAGGCAGGTAGGTGAGCAGTTGGGAGCCAGCAGTCCTGGATTGTGAGCCAGCAGTTGAGGATTGGGCTTAAACAGGCAGTTGGGCATCCCTTGAGAGGTCTCAGATTGAACAGGGTGCAGGCTGGGCTAAGGGACACTCCCCACCCCCCGCCCTCCATGCACGAATTTTGTGCACTGGGCCTCTAGTTCTATAGTCAGCGGTACCTCGAGATACGAGTTTAATTCGTTCCGTAACCTTGAGGTGTGGGAAACTATGAGACCCTCCAGTCACGGTAAACTGGTGGGTCATGTGCAGCCGGCTGATCCGCGTGATTACTCCTATCTCAAATGTTGTTTGTATTTCAAAGCAAAAATCGCTTGCTCGATGGCTCGTATCTCAAAAATCTCGTATGTTAGGGCACTCGTATCTCGAGGTACCACTGTATAATTGACAACACAAAGTAGGACAGAAAACACACTGGCTCCCCTGCTGGCAACGTTTTGGAAGGGTTTCTGACCTTCAGAGCTCTGCTCCAGCTCACCTTTTCATACCTGTAATCTCAACTGCTTGTCTTCAAGTGGGATTTTTCTGTATAGAGGCCTGAACTTCCCGTTAACATCGGCACATTTCAAATGGCTCATGATCAACAGAATTCATTTTTTATTTTCTTGCTTTTTTATTCCTGTCACTTCCCAATATGAATTTTAAAATAGTCCCTTAATGACCTCTTAACCTGAATCCACTGCCTCATCTAAACTTTCTTCATTCCAAATCTGCTGGCCATCTTTCTTGCCCATGTACTGACCGTACTCAATCCTTGGGCTTTTGCTGGAGACTAAACAATTCTCCTTTCATTTTTCCTTTTTTAATTCCTGTTCATCTGCCACATAAATCTTGGTTCAAGTGCCACTTTCCAAGAGAAGCTCTGTCTGATCTCCATGGCTAGGTGAAATCCTTTTATCATGTCCTCTCTGCATTGCAATTTCACATCTGTTTGATTATGTGGCTAATACACTCTTTTCCCACCTGTTAATACCTACTCTGCCTTCCCCAGTGTGTGTGTGTGTGTGTGTGTGTGTGTGTGTGTATGTGTGTGTATTATAATGAATTGATGAATGAATTAATGAATGGATAGATGAAAACTCATTACAAAATCTTGCAGTTGCATTGGGAAGCTATATAACCTATATGTACAAGAATGACAATAGCAAATGTGGACATGAGTAACAGAAGTAATAACTTTTCAAGATAATTTCAGAACTTCTTTTCTAAAATAAGATATTCCTAAAGCTATAAATAAATAGAATGGCCCTTGGTCAGGTAGCTCAATTGGTTAGAAAGTTATCCCAATATGCTAAGGTTGTAAGTTTGATCCCTGGTTAGGGTACATACAAAAATCAACCAATGAATGCATAAATAAGTGGAACAACAAATTGATGTCTCTCTCTCTCTAAAAAAAATCAATCAGCAAGCAAAATCAATCAATCAAGCAAACAAACAAAAAACCAGAATGTACAGAAGACTTTTCTTTATGGTATCTCATTTAATTCTCAGAATGGCCCTGTCTGCATTTCGGACCTGAAGAAAGTGAGATCAGAAAAGCTAGGAAACATTTTTATGGGCAACATTTGAACCCAGGATACCTGACTTCTAGGATAAATCTCTTTGCACAAAACAAAACTGCTACCATTTTTGGAATAAAATAATGTAATATTACCAGTTTAGGAATATTTTGGCTTAGGGATATTTTATTTGGTTTAATGAACATTAGCCATCATATTTTTATTTTACATACTATTTTTCATTTCTATATAATGGGTGAAATTTGACTATAATAATATTTTGCAGTTGAACTTTTTTTTGGGGGAAGATGTGTTATAGGGGTTTAGAGCATGCCACAGCAAAATATACCATTCAAGCATATTGATTATTTTGAGTTAAAGGCACTTGAAAAACAATAGATGCAAGAAGGACAATCTGGCCTTCCTTTTCCTTCCTGAAAGCAGGAGATAAAACTCCTATGTGAAAGGTGCCTCACTTTCCATGGAGGAAGGAAGACATTCTTATCACCAGAGACAGGGAGTTGAGGCCAAGAGGTACAAACAGACCTTATTAAACCAACCCCTGCCTTCCTATTACTCTTCCACAATTGCCCTCATCCAAATCCCTTGGTCTCATCACCTTTTCACGATTTACTTCTCTTTGTCTAATCAAGTAGACAAAGCTTGGCTCTCACTGCTTCTTTGGGTTTTTATTTTTCTTGTGAAGGTGCTGATGCACATGTAAAAATTACTAAGTAAATTTTTTATGTTTTTCATCTGCTAATCTGTCTTATATATCAATTTAATTCTTAGGCTCAGAGATCTCGAAAGGGTAGAAGAGAAATATTCCCTTAGAAGGCCAATAAAAAGATGGAACTGCTTACCTGAAATACCAGCTCATGTAACATTTCCCCAATAACACTGCTATCAACTAACAAACTACAGATGTTTCCCATAACATAAAACTGTAACATTTTGTTTTCATCTAGAGATTTTCAAACATCCATATGTTGAGCCCTGCGGAAGATTATGCTTTCATAAAGACAGAAGGTCTAAGATGGAGCCAGGCATTTTAAGATGAATTTCATCAAATAGACACAAAGCTGTAGGAAATATTTATCATCATTCACAACAAATCTAGAAGAATGTTGTGTTGGTTAGTTTTATGTGCTAACTGACTGGGCCATGGCATTCCCAGACATTAGCATTGTTTTGAGTATGTCTGTGAGGGTGCTTCTGGATGAGGTGAATATGTGAAGGGTAGGTTGGGTAAAGTGGACTTCCCTCCCTAATGTGGGTGGGCCTCATCCAGTCAGTTGAAAGCCTGAATAGTAATAAAAGCCTGAATAAAAGGCTGCCTGATTGTTGACCTGGGACATTGGCCTTTTCCTGCCTTTAGACTTGAACTTAAATATTGGCTCTTAGATCTTGAGTCTAAGAAGCTTTTAGGCTCACATCATTGGCTTTCCTGGGACTCAGACTCAGATTGTAATATCACTGGAATCTACCAAGCCTCCAGCTTGCTCTCTCTCTGTATTATCCTATTGGTTCTGTTTCTCTGGGAAACTTGACTAATACAGGTTTTATATCTGAGCCACGGGCCTGGAAGGTGGGACTGGAGACTAAGTAGATTATTTTCAAACTTCAAGATCTAATGGAATTTGCTTTGCTAAGTTTTGAACTTTCTTGGGACCCATAACCTCTTTCTTTCTTCTGGTTTCTCCCTTTTTGAATAGGAATGTCTATCCTGTGCCTGTCCCATCATTGTATTTTGATATTTTGGAAGCATATAACTTGTCTCCTTTGGCAAGTTTACACCTGGAGATGACTTTTGCCTCAGGATAAATTTTACCTTTGTCTCACCCATGTTTAGTTTAGATATTTAGGTGATGTTTAACATGAGAGTTAAGAATTCATATTGGAAAAAGCTAAAATTTTTGAACTGTTGGGATGGAATGGATGTATTTTGTATGTGAGAAGTACATGCAAAAATTACAAGATTAAGAAATTCTTATATAAATCACATAAAGGTTGCTTATATTATGATTAAACATCACAAATCAATGAGCTATGCATCATTCAATAAATCATACTAAGACTTTTGATTAATCAATGTCAAATATTAAATTATTAATCAGAGTAAGATTTTTTAAAAAGATTTTTATTGATTTTTAAAGAGAGAGTAAGGTAGAGGGAAAGAGAGAGAGAAACATCAATGTGAGAGTGAAATATTGATCAGCTGCCTTCTCATGCCCCTTACTAAAAATTAAGCCCTACACCCAGGCATGTGCCTGTTAGAAATAAGGAGAGTCCCCATAAGTCAGGGGTTCTGATAGAATACAAAACATACTCGGGAGCCAGGCAGCAAGGCAAATATCTGTACTCTACATAGAAGGGTGCACACACACATGGTCTGGAAGCATGTGCACACAGAGCAAGTGGGCTGCTCGGTTTTATAATTCCTTATGCACAAGACCTGTCCTTTGGTTTTGATTGGAGCTCAGGCACAGTCTTTTGTGATTGGCTAATTCAAAGGGAGGGATTGGCCTTTGCTGTTTCAAGATGGTGGCCCCCAGGTGAGCTGCAAGCCATGCAGCCAACATGGTAGCTGCCAAGTCACACAGTCCAAAATGGCAGCTATCTAAACTGTTCTTTTACAGAAAAGATGATTTGTTTATTCTCACATGCCCTGACCAGGAATTGAACTGACAACCTTTCTGTGCATGGTATGACCCCCAGCCAACTGAGCCATACAGGCCAGGGCTCAAAGGTTTTTAAAAATAGTACTAGAACATATTCAATGAAAAATTTAAAGTAATAGGTTTAATTACACCTCAAACCATAAAAGACTAGATGAATGGAAATAAATATTTATCAAACCTTTGTATGGGCATCTTCTATTTTGAAAAGCAATGGAAGGGATTACTTAGGTGATGATAGTAGAGTTCAGTACAATTAAATGTCATTTAAAAAAATTGTGGCCTAAAATTAAAAGACCAATTTATTAAACAAACTACAAATTTATATTCTCCAAATTTGGAGAATATTTACAATATATATTATATATGTATAAGTTGCACACTTAGATTAAGATACACTAGCATTCAAAAAATAAATGGTCAACAAATAATTTATAATAGTGGAAACACAAATGGAAGAATGGCTGAAAACACTGGGAACATGTGAAGCCACAAGTAAAGAAGATGTCAGTTAAAACATCAAAATAATATATTGGCTGTAAACTTACCTAAATGATAAAAAAGAGAATATCTTAATACTGGCAAGAGTATTTTCTTGTATACTGCTGTGAGAATGTAAATCACACAACCCATAGGAAAGCAATTTTGTGAAGTTTATTGAGAACCTAAAAATATTACTTTTTCACTCACTGATGGAACTATATCTAAGGAAATAAAGTGAAATGCCTCATGCATAAAAATGAGGAGAATGCATATGTATGCAAAGGCTTAAATGATTAACAATAAGGAGATGTTTAAATGAATTAGGATGAATGATTATGAAGACATTTAAAAATGATGTTTGCAAAGAGCATTTGTTATAATTTAAATGAAAAAGAAATAGGTAATAATATATGCACAGAGTTTAATCTTAACTATGTCAACACAACTCATATACAAGATAGAAGAGTGAATAAAACATATTAATTGTAGACCAGTCAGTAGCCTTGCTTCAGCATAAATGCAGTAGTAGGATCATGTTGTTATTAAATGTTAATAGATGTACTTTATGGGAGCTGGTATTACTGCCCATCCATAATGATAAGAATTTGATTCGACAATAATGTATTTACCACCATTTGTTAACTGACTTTGTAAAGCAGCTATTCAACCTATTTTAACCTCACTGTCTTTAGCTCTCAGTGTCAATTGAAAGATAAAATAAGGTATGACTGTGAAAGTATGCTGTAAAGGCATGTAAATATTACGTGTTTTCATTAAATAGTTAATAACTATCTAATATCCCAAAGTTCTGTCTGAGACTATGGCTGAATTTTACAGACACAAACTCAATGACACAGGTAACTTCATGGCTGTCTTGGAGTGATGTTTCTGTAAAGAAGTACATTTGGAAATCTACCAGAGGCACAGATTTATCCATCAACATTAAATCAAAGTTACATTTATGTCAGCAAGGTATTACATGCAGAAAGACTTTCAGGTTATTAATATTAACATTGAAAGAGAGTGGACAAGCAAGTGGCCCATGTTAAGAAGCAATATGGAAATTAAGTTTGAAACATGAGATCTAGAAGTTTTTATAAGGGACAACTTGAAGATTTTGGTATAAAGTACAGGAGTGACAGTCAAAAGCTGAAGGGTAACAGACCACTGAGCAGGCTATTTTGATTAAATAATTATTTTTAGTCATCTTTGACCAAATGAAGAGAGAGAGACAGAGAGAGAGAGAGAGAGAGAGAGAGAGAGAGAGAGAGAGAGAGAGA